>JAVRXN010000005.1:55555365-56045365 GCA_033556935.1 Timema podura
GCCTCTGGCCAGGAATGAGTACTGACCTCTCGAGTAAAGGTCCTTTATACAGGTGTTTAGTGACGCGCATTATGGGTGTTTGTTTTATGCAAGCTACACATGTCATGCGTCACGTAAAGAGAGCAAACTAAAAACCAGGACCAGGTTTACCAATCTCTTCTTTTCTACCCACCGTTGATGAGGCTTATCGTTATCTTCCTCATATAGCTGCCATTTCAGAAACAAATAAAGCTGTAGACGATAAATACCCAACCATCAATAAGAAACTTACTAAACTGCTTCAGAAGTGCACTGATACTGGTAATAAGACACATGGGTTCCAGCCCACGTGACGTAGAGTTGGCTGTCCTGAAATCTAGCCAACACGGCGACACAAAAGCTGATAACTTTATAAAATGCCCCATTGAATATACTTCATCGCAGCATGGATCTTCTTGCGTCATTTTTGACGCAGTGATTTCTAGGTCATGACAGCACATTTTTCAGATCACAACGACAAAAATGATGCGTGACAGTGTATAAAAGCACTCAGTGGAAAAAGTGCGTCACGAAACGCCTGTATAAAAGCGCCCTAAGAGCTGTGCATAATGGGGTTGAATAACTCTTTCCAGAACGTTTCAGAGCGCACGAAAACTAAATACAAACTAATCAACATTAAAAAAAGGATCACTTTATTTATCTTTAAGATATCAACATTCAAATCAGCCATCGAGAGACACAAGTACATAATATATATTCTTGGCGTATGAATACATGACCATAGGCTCTTTATCTAATACATTTTAGGTCTCATACTTATGAGCAATGTTTTCTCAGCTAATTCATTAGAGAGAAACTTGAAATAATGATAGCAACTATCACGGAATGAACAGTAAAGTAGTTCGTACGAACAATAAGAAGCTCATTCTCAATAGTGTTGTGTTCATAGTTCATCCTTATTTTTAGAGCAGTTGAGGCTACCAACAAAATCGTATTTATTTTCTGAAAATGGGGTTTATATGTATTAACTAAAGGCTAATTGTATGATTTGAAAACAACTTCTATATTTTTAAAATTATAAATACACCCCTTCGATCAAACTTCTTTTCCGAAACAAAGATGTTTCGTTTTACTTTTGTTAATAGAAGCTTATAAGTTTACTGAGTAACAAAAGACAAAAGTCTTCGGGTCATGCATTATTTAGTCTTAAAACATCGCTGAAAACACTGATCAGTAATCATGGACGTACCCGACTTTACATCTTTGGGGAACGCACACATTTATGTTATCGATCCTCTCATTAATTATGTAAAATTAATTAAGTCTAATCTAATATTATCCAACAAGTATTAGCTTCTTATTAACAAACACTTTATTCCAGCTGAAAATTAATATTAATTCAATATTTTTATCACAACCCTAAATCAAATAGGTCCTACCATACCTTATAAATTATTTGGTTATTATTTGTAAAAAGTAGATGCACAGCCACCTTTACAAAATATCTGATTTCTTCTTTAGATAACCGTATATATTACGTTTTTTAAATAATAATATTATGATATATTCTTATATAGACTAGGATATTTATTTACATTTGACACACAGCTGGGTTATTAGTCGTATTTGACATATATGGTTTTTAAAGTATGTTTTAAGGTGAAAGAGATAATAATTCACTATACAAAATTAATAAATGTTTTCATACCCTCGGAACGTAGGTGACTGTTTTTAAAGGAATTTTAAACTTTACCCTGACAGTGAACAAGCACATCTGTTAGATCTGACACTGACTGTGAGATACAACTCATGTTAGATCTTACCCTGACTGTGAGATACCACACATGTTAGATCTTACCCTGGCTCTGAGATACCACACATGTTAGATCTGACACTGACTGTGAGATACAACTCATGTTAGATCTTACCCTGACTGTGAGATACCACACATGTTAGATCTTACCCTGGCTCTGAGATACCACACATGTTAGATCTGACACTGACTGTGAGATACCACACATGTTAGATCTTACCCTGGCTCTGAGATACCACACATGTTAGATCTGACACTGACTGTGAGATACAACTCATGTTAGATCTTACCCTGACTGTGAGATACCATACATGTTAGATCTTACCCTGGCTGTGAGATACCACACATGCTAGATCTTACCCTGGCTCTGAGATACCACACATGTTAGATCTTACCCTGACTGTGAGATACCACACATGTTAGATCTTACCCTGACTGTGAAATACCACACGTGTTAGATCTTACCCCAACTGTGAGATACCACACGTGTTAGATCTTACCCCGACTGTGAGATACCACACGTGTTAAATCTTACCCTGACTGTGAGATACCACACATGTTAGATCTTACCCTGACTGTGAGATAACACACATGTTATATCTTACCCTGGCTCTGAGATACCACACATGTTAGATCTTACCCTGACTGTGAGATACCATACATGTTAGATCTTACCCCGATTGTGAGATACCACACGTGTTAGATCTTACCCTGACTGTGAGATACCACACATGTTAGATCTTACCCTGACTTTGAGATACCACACATGTTAGATCTTACCCTGGCTGTGAGATACCACACATGTTAGATCTTACCCTGATTGTGAGATACCACACATGTTAGATCTCACCCCGATTGTGAGATACCACACGTGTTAGATCTTACCCTGACTGTGAGATACCATACATGTTAGATCTTACCCTGGTTGTGAGATACCACACATGTTAGATCTCACCCCGATTGTGAGATACCACACATGTTAGATCTTACCCTGACTGTGAGATACCATACATGTTAGATCTTACCCCGATTGTGAGATACCACACGTGTTAGATCTTACCCTGACTGTGAGATACCACACATGTTAGATCCTACCCTGACTGTGAGATACCACACATGTTAGATCTTACCCTGACTGTGAGATACCACACATGTTAGATCTTACCCTGGCTGTGAGATACCACACATGTTAGATCTCACCCTGACTGTGAGATACCATACATGTTAGATCTTACACTGATTGTGAGATACCACACAAGTTACTCTTGACACTGACTGTGAGATACCACACATGTTACATCCGACCATGTTTCTGAGCTAGCACCCGCCTCGGTGGCGTAGTTGGCTAACGCGCTAGTCGTGTTGAGCTCGACCGCCGAGGACGGGGAGATCGAGGTTCGAATCTCGGTCGGGTGAACTGGGGGTGGTTTTTCCTAAATGGTTTTCCACTCTCCCTCCACGCAATGCGGGTTCACTTCCTCTAAATTCAACCCTCCCAATTCCTAATCCATTAGCGTAATTAGTACTTAAGCGTATAACCCGAACGGGTAGTAAGACGCGGTGCTAAATATTATTATTATTATTATTATTCTGAGCTAGCACACATGTTACATCTAACAATTGTGAACTAGCACACATGTTACATTTGATCATGTCCATGAGCTAGCACACATGTTATATCTGACCATTTTGAGCTAACACATATGTTAAATTTGACCTTTTGATCTAACACAGATGTTACATCTGACCACTATGAGCTAACACACATGTTATATCTTACCATGACTTTGAGATATTACACATCTTCACAAAAGGTCGTGTCTCAATTTTTGATGATTTTAAATTCCGACTTGCAGAAAACTTTTCCCGGTGTCTACTTTCTTGGTTTAAATTGGCATAGATCTACGGCAAATGGTTACAAGGTTATTAAGAAAAAAATTCTTCCTTATATCAAAAGTAGCACAAACCGGTAATTTTAAACACACGCCATTTTGGGTTGAAATTCATAGGTATTATGTTATTTTTATGTTGGGCGTATCTCAAACTGAACTATATTTTATTTTAAACCCTTTTTAATTTTATGTACTACTACATTTTTTCTAAATAGTATTATGTCTGATATACTTAATAATAGCAACATTTGCTATTTTTTCTTATTATAGTTCACTCAACAAAATTTCAACGTTAATGTGTGTGTTCCAGATTGATTCTTAAATCCATGGATCAACAACTCTTCATGGAATTTATGGTACTATAGGGACGATAGCACAAATAACATTGTTCCAATAAAAGATTTAATGTTAGTGGATGAAATAAATGGTTTTATGAATAATCAACGTATTAAAATGAACTACAAGCCAAGTGTTATTTTTGTATCATAATTTCAACTGAAGAGGATGACGAATTAGAACAAGTTTCTGAGGAAGATACTCCGTTTAGTAAGCTAAAGGATAATTTCATAACATTTACACAAATGGATGTATAATCAAGTAGTTCAGAGTAGTTGCCTCTCGCAACATATTCTACAAATTTGAAGACTGAATCAGATTCTCCTTAAGATCTGAAAGGACGTTTGAGCCACAACAGATTAATAGAAACAACACCTAGTGAGCGTGAAATGAGTGATATTATCGGAGAGGATATTGAAAATGATCCAGGTTTTATTAAAAACGTTTGTGCAGCAAATAAATGTAACGAGGAAGGATATAAAAAATATAGTAGCATAACTTGTAACAAGCTGATGTGTGAAAAGCACCGTGTGTATAAACTTACTTTTAATTTCTCAACATCTCCACAATTAATCATGATATACAATTTTCAAAAAGTAAAAAAAACCCACGAAAAATCAATAAAAATGTGAAAAATAAAGAAGTGGAAGTTACTAATGATAAAGCCTCTTTTGAAGTTGTTAATTACGCAGTGGGTTAAAAACTTTACTATGCTAGGATAACTTCATGGATGCCTTAAATGTTCATTTTCCTTTAGCTGAAGTAGTAAATACACAACAAAAACCCTGGGGAAATGTATCCTGTAGACGGCACAGAAAGATAAGTTATAATGCCACACACTAAGAGCTGTAATAAACCTAACGAATCTATGAAATTGAGGAATACTGGTCGGCCATATGTTCAACCGGGCACTATTAACATAATGCACCTAAGACAAGTTGGTGCATGTTACAAGGAAGACTCTTGTTCACTATACGGTCTTAAATGTCATCTATTTATCGATAAGTGCAGAGAGACTTTCATAACATCATTCTATGAAATATGTTCCTTGTAGCTTCAAAGGAAATACTTACAATGCAAACAAACAAAACAGAAGACAACTAAAGATGTATCTTGTAGAAGAAAAGGTAGTTTCTACTTTTTGTCTCTGGGTTTTGAAAGATGTCCAGTATGTAAAGTAATTTTTATCAACACTTTGGATATCTCTGAAAAGGTATTCCGAACATCAATGGAAAATAAATTGGAGATTGGGATCATAAAAACAGAGCAAAGAAGAAGATACCCATCGATGAAAACGAAATACGATGATATAAGAAAAGGCAGTGAAATTAATACTTAAGAATTCCCACATGTGGAGCCCCACTATTTAGGAAGAGTTACACCAAAGAATATTTACACGAAGATTTGAAAACATTGAAAATGTACTAATCGTACGAGAATGATAATATCAGAGAGGTTGTAAAAGGAAGTCTTGAATCGTATTCCAACGTTTTTAAGTTATGGATCTGTCATTCCACCACCCACTAAAAAAATTACTGTATGGCATGAAATGAACAAAAAAAATTTCAACGTGAATTTGATAAACACAAACTCAGGAAAGATCACATTAGAAAATTCAAATGCTAGTTCAAGGAAATGGAAATAAAAGAATATTCTGAAAGAACAGATTAGAAAATTCAAATGATAGTTCAAGGAAATGGAAAATGAAGAACATTCTAAGCCTGCCTGATTTGTATTTGGCTTACGATCGGTATTTTCTTTTCTCATTACAAAATATTGTTTTTTTGTTGTATTTTTTTACAAAAGAAGATTATCTGTGTACAACTTCATGGTGTATGACATTGGAACCAAGGATTGTTTTTGATACAATTGGCACAAGGTAATCAGCAAACGAGGATCATCCAAAATTGCAACATTTTGAAAGCCAATAAAGGAGAAGGTGATCTTGTTCTCGAACGGTTGCTCCTGCCAAACTAAAAACTCTATAATAACAAGAACTATGGTGCACACAATTCAAGACGACACAAATATTAAAGAAATATCTCTGATTTATTTTTTGTAGCCATTTCATGGCCAGATGTAAAGAGACACTGCCGCAGTGCAATTGGAACAGTAGTCAAACATGTTGGAGACTTATTTCTACCGTCACAGCTTACTCCGGTTACTAAACTAGCACGACTGAATAAACCATATCAATCTAAAGAAATGCAAGTAAGACGCTCTCCAAAGACCTTAGAATACTTACAGTAAGGTGATGTGATGAGTCCAACTAGGAAATAAATTGGACAGAACTGAGAGAAATGAAGACCATAAAATCAAAGCCTGGTCAAATATTCTTTAAAACAGACCCTTTGCAGGCTACTTATAAAAGTATCACCCTGAAGAGAGAGATTGTAAAAGTTTGGATTTAGAAGTGGAACCATTTAACTAAGAACTTCCAAAACTATCATATGCAAAATATGTTGATCTCCTATCGTTGTGTCAAGGTAACACACCAGTCATTATATCGGAGGAACACAAGAAATTCTATAAGAACTTACCAAATTAATCCAAAGATCTTAACTCCTAAGAGATTGTTCCTCAGAGAATAAGTTCCTTTTTACTTTCTCTCTATCTTACAGGTAGAGAAAGTATGCTGATCGTCAAAAAAATTGAGATCGAGATTTTGATGAATTTTGACGTTTCATGACTCCCTGAATCCGAAAAAGTTGTTTTTGAATTTCCGTCTGTCTGTCTCTCTGTCTGTACCTCCAACTAGAGCCTAAACTATTTTACCGATTGAGCTGAAACTTGATATCTTGGGTTTTCATAGGGTTGCCCCCGAGAGGTTTTTGGAATTGGATATCTACCCCTAAAATTAGGGGTAGTTTACTGAAGGGAAAAAAGAGAAAAAATCGATTTTCTCAAAATCGGCTCTAACGATTTTGATTAAATTTCATTTATGAACATTAATAAATATTCAAAACAAAATGGCTACTCTCAATATTTTGGCAAAATGGCTTTAAGGACTCCGGTCTGATGCGTAAATTATCATTTTTTATAATAGCTCCGAAACTATTTGAGATATGAAATTACTTAGCATTACAAATATGTATATATATTTATAATACAAATATTTGATTCGAAACATATTTTTATAAAATCAATAATTTTCAATCTATACACAATTATATATATATTTTTAGCTTTTTGGACATTAAAGCTTAAGTATTGCGACCGTAAAAAAAACTAACCTGAAATGTTGATGGATGTCGACGTCTCATGACCCCCCGAACCTAAAAAATAGCCTTTGCAATGCCATCTGTCTGTGTGTCTATTAAAACTTAAAATTAAGGGTAGTTTACTGAAGGGCGAAAAGAGAAAAATTTGGTTTTCTCAAAATCTGCTAAAACAATTTTTATTAAAATTCGTATCTAGGCGATAATTAAGATTATAAATAAATTGGCTATTTTCATTTTCCTATGAAAATGATTTTTAGGGTACTTTACAGAAGCGTTAATTTCCGTATCTCCACAACTATTGGAGAAACTAAACAACTTATCATTGCAAAATTGTAGGACTATTAGTAATAAAAAACTTTTATTTGACATATATTTTTATAAAAGCAACAGTTTCTGAGATATTTGCAAATATATTAATACAATTTTGTGAGCTTTAGTTGTAAACATATACTACTTAAGTCTTAACGCAATAATTCTCCAATGCCATAGAGTAATTAAATATAAGTAAGTATCTAAAAAAAGTATGTTATTTTTCCTTAAAGCTCTTAGGAAAAATGTTTGCATAGCAATGATCTATCTCCATTTTAGACTCAATAGTCAATATTTACATTTTTATTGGTCAAAATGTATAAATGAATAATTAAATATCAATGCGATGACTTGAAGATCTGCAACACCTTATAAAATGTTAAAATTTTAACCAGAAATCGAAATCTTAATACGAAGTGTTGACCCTTGTGGAAGACATTAAACTGTTTGAAATGTTCTTAGGTGGACAAAGATGCGGCTCTTTTCTCATTGATTCTATATCATTGTATATTATTTTATGCGTGTTCTTATGTGGAGTGGTGATGATACAATGTACATTATTCCGTTCAGAAATCTTACGAGTTTATAGAAAGAGAGAGAAAGTCTGTGCGGTGTGCCGTACCATTTATTTAAGTATTATTTCTATATATTTTTTAGTTTGGTATTAAATTGTTAGTTATTATTAAAATAATTTTGATTTATCTTTCCGGATTTTGTAAGTCTTATGTTTTTTCTTAGTATACAACGTTCGTTTCTATTCACTAATGGTCCTTACAGTGACATTATAAAAAAAATCTTTATTTGAAATAATTTTACATTAAAATTGTTTTAATATTTATAAAAATGCTTCATTTAATTAATTAATTTGCACTCTCTTGGATTACTCCTAGGTCGTAACTCAATTTTCAGGAAACATCAGCATGGAAAATTCCAATCACAAATAGGCGTATTTTACGGTTTTTTTTTCGGCTATACAATCAACTTTCAAAATATGTACATCTTACAGACGGTTCTCTTTGGTAGAATGTTTCTACAACAGTGTATATTATTTCACTACACAAATTTTAAGAGCTCTTAATAAATGTCTCTATTTTAATATTAAAGAGAGAGAAAATCTGTTCTGTCCACCGTATCACTTATTTTACTTTCTCATATCAAGAGAAAGTATTTTAATGGCGAAGAAATTTATCTCAAGATTATGGTTAATATTTACGTGTTTTATGAACCCGAACCTCAAAAAGTGGATTTTATAATTCTGCCTGTCCCCATGTCTTTATGTTTGTTTGTCTGTCCCTGGACACTGATCCTAAACGGTTAGATGGGTTTTGGTCAAACTTTATATTTAGCTTTTATAGGGTTATACCTCAAGCATTTTTTTAATTTTGACCCTAGCTCTCAAATTAAGGGTACTTTACTGAAGAGTAATTTTTTTAATTTAAATTTTCTTGAAGAAGACTCAAATGATTTTGATTAAAATGCAAATTTAATATTAGTTTGATATGACTAATAGCACTAACATTAGTTTTTGGGCAAAACTTCATTGAAAGGTAGTTTACTGAGAGGAAATTATTGAAAATTTCAGATTTTTGAAGATTATACATAGAAAATTAAAAATATATGCCTGGGACTCTGTTGCATAATGAATAAAAACGGATACTAGTTTTTCTTTTGTAAAAACTCATTTATAGGTAGTTTACTGATGATTGATTTTTCAAAAATTTGAAATATTTTAAAAAATCGTACTAACGATTTGGTTTCAAATTGGTATCTTAGGAGTGTTTTAAATGACAAATAATATGGTATTCTTGTTTTTTAGGTAAATACACATATATGGGTAGTTTTTTGATGACTGATTCTTCAAACATTTGAATTATTTAAAAATTAACTCAAACTATTTGGTTCCAAATGGGTATCTTGGGAGTATTTGTCATGGCAAATTGCAAATTGCCTAAAATTAAAACCCAATTTTCCTTTCAAATTGTTTTTTTATTCATATAAATGATCGGCATTTCAATTTGTATATTTTATGGGTCAAGGTAAATTAATTTGCAGTCATAATTGACATATAAGCTTGCTTTTATTGGTTCTGCATAGTACTCAAATCATAATTTTCACTTTCAGAATTTATTTCACTTATTGATATACTATTTTCATGGGAGTACAAAATTATTGACATATTAAGTTTCAATAAGTTTTTCATTCACTTGTCTACTTCACCATCATTGTCACAAAAAACAAGACAACAACAGTAGACAAACACAGTAGACTTTAAAAACATAATAATAAAATCACCCCATATGATCTTAAACAAAGCTCTATTAATATATTTCTTGACTCTAATAGAAGGAAAATAGCAAAAACTAAATAACCTTTTAGTATGATTTATATGAAGTTCTCGACATTAACCGGGATTCAAACCACTACCTTCCCTTCATGACAACCCTAAATATAGCGATAGTGTTGCCTAGGTCACGTGTTACTTTGCCAGTTGACTAACTGTAAGGGAAAATGCTTAATATCAATATCTCCAGCCACCATTGATAATATTCACAAATACACTAGGAGGGACTTGTAAAATCATCTCGATATTGTTATCTGGACCAATAGAGTGTACACTCGGGTCTAAACAAGCAAAGCGTTCAGATGTTTTACTATCCGTCATGTCTAAACGTTTTGTGAAAACACCAACGGGATACGAAACCCAGACCTTACTGGTCCCGACAAGACCGATGTGCCCTTGTGCCCGTTGGTGATGGCTAGATTAACCAAACCCTAGCTCTGTGGACTATCATGAACCAACGCTTCTAACCAATCTAGGTTATACATCAACAAATAAGATTCGTTGTGGGAATAAGTTTTTATGTTAACTAAACCGTTAGCAGCTTCGGTGGCCGTGTGGTCTAACGCGCTACTCTCGTGTTGGACTAGACTGCCGGAAACGGGGTGATAGAGGTTCGATTCCTATCAGGCGCACTGAGGTTTGTTCCTAAACAGTTTTCCACTCTCCTTGCACGCAATTGTGGGTGCACTTCCTTTCAATTAAACCTTCCTAATCCATAATTCATTAGGGTAACTAGTTCACAGGCGTATGGCCCGAATGGGTAGTAAGACGTGGTGCGTCAAAAACCAAATTGAAAGGAAGGAAGGAAAAGCAATATTAGAAAGGGTGTCCTTTATACTGATCAGGATATACAATAAACTTAATTTTATTTTCTAAATATATGTGAATCTAGTTCCCTTTCTAACAAATTTGAAATTAAATATTTCCAGGAAACAACAAATATATTGTTTGGTTGCCAATGAATGACAATTAATTATTAGATTATGTTTTTTTTAGCACCGCGTCTTACCAACCTCACGGGCTATATATGCTTATGTACTAGCTATGCTAAAGTTTTTGGGGATTAGAAAGTTTACATTTATAGGACGTTCACCCGCATTTGCTGGGAGGGCAAGTGGAAAACCCCCGTCATCGGCAGCCTAGTGAGTACTGTGAGAGTCGTGGGTTAGACCACGCTGCCACAGAAGTTGGTAAGTAAATTATTACTATCAGTATAGTCATGTGTCATGCCAATAACCAAACACACATTATCATAATATTATATTAAATTTAATCAATTTAAATACTATGAAACTATTGTGGCTCACTCAAACTGAATCTACATCGGAAGGAGGATTGTTTGTTTGTCAGAGTAGGCTCAGAATATTATTTACTGAAAAGGAGTTTAATTATATTGTTCCATCACTCAGGAAGAGTGTGATAGACTAAATACCCATCCTTTTATTATAAACATAAAGTTTTGAAGTAAATAAAAATTGTTTCAGAAGATTAACCCTAATAAAAATATTTATATTTGTATTAACACACCAACAAACTTTTGCCCATTCCCACTCATATAAAAAAAGCCTTTTACCGACTATTTTCTAAAAAATAAAGATTTAAACAAAGTTACCAGTTAATTAATGCTAGAAAACCCAAACTTAACACAAATTGTATAATAGCAAACATTTTGAAAACAGAATATCTTTACATAATTAATTTGGAAAATAAACAAAGCTACACACACATCAATAGTAGTTTATTTTTTCAAGGTATTTTACATATTTTGTGTCAAAAATATCACCTCTGATACAAACTACAAATATTTTGTCTTCAACACTTGGTTGTAATTTCATGTTTGGAGGCTTTCACTTCCTAAATCCGTGCACTCCTCCTCATTTATTGGCATTCCTTAAGATGTGCATAAGCGTTATTGTCGCAAAATTTAGGTCTAGTAGCTTTGTGTTAGGCCACTACCGCCAGAACCAGCAGCCACAAGTAAATTGACATCTGAAAAATGTTATTTTTATTTATGTTAGACACTTGATGAATAATATCATCGCTTTACACTAATATTTAAAATTGTGTTTATATTTGATTAATATTTAGCTATGTTTAAAAAGTTTAAGTTTTTACTCTCTATCTCTCTCTGCCCCTCGAAGAGAGATTTATTGTGATCGTAAAAAAAAAACAACCCTGAACTGGAGATATCTATAAATATTGACGTTTGATGACCCCCTGAAACAGAAAAGTGGTTTTTGCAAAGTTGTGTCTTTGTCTTTTAGATGTTTATATCTCTAACTAGAGCCGAAACCATTTTACCGTTCGGGCTAAAACTTGATATCTAGAGTTTTAATAAGGTACTCTCAAGGAATTTTTGGAAATAGATGTCTTGCCCTAAAATTAAGAGTAATTTACCGAGGGGCCATAAGAAATAAAATCGATTTTCTCAAAATAAGCTTTAACGATTTTTATTAAATTTGGTATTCACGAATTTGTTTAGTACTACAAATAAAATTGCAATTCTCATTTCCCCATGAAAATTAATTTGAGGGATCTATATATAAGTATAAATCTCAAATTTGGATAGTATATCCGTAGCTATTTGTGATACGAAATAACTTATCATTGTAAAATAATATTGTTAAAAAAATATTATAATCTTGAAATTTGTTTATAAAACCGATGGTTTCTGAGCTATAAGTAAACATACATAGTTTTTATTGAGTACTTAGAAATGGATTAAATTGATCTTTAATGGACAGTGACACTCCGCTTTTCTCCATGTTTCTGTAACAGTATATATTATTTAATTTATTATCTTTGATGGAGTGTTTCTGCAACATTGTATATTATTTCATGTCAAAGATTTATGAGATTTTTTTTTAGATTTCTTAATTTTAAGAGATAAAGTGTGTCCAGCGCACCGTTGATATTGTCAGCACAAATGGAAGTGGTAGATAGAGGCTCTTTGCAACATGTGTTTTACAAGCTTTATATGAGATTGGCAGCACAAATGGAAGTGGTAGATAGAGGCTCTTTGCAACATGTGTTTTACAAGCTTTATATGAGATTGTCAGCACAAATGGAAGTGGTAGATAGAGGCTCTTTGCAACGTGTGTTTTACAAGCTTTATATGAGATTGTCAGCACAAATGGAAGTAGTAGATAGAGGCTCTTTGCAACGGGTGTTTTACAAGCTTTATATGAGATTGTCAGCACAAATGGAAGTAGTAGATAGAGGCTCTTTGCAACGTGTGTTTTACAAGCTTTATATGTGATTTACAGTTGTCTCTTGGTTTGTGTGAGCAGCGTAAATATTTCCTGATCACTAAATATTTGATTCTGTCTTATATATTAAATTACATTATCATTTATGAAAACGTTTGTATGACACTAAAATCAATCTTTAGAACTGAAACTAACATATTTAAAAGCGAATATCAATAACATATTTTGGGGTTGGTTTCAACAAAGATTGCAACTTACACAACGGTACATGCAAAAATTATAATAATTCAACATATGTTACTAATATTAATCTAAAACAATATAAATACTAATATAAACAACTAGCTGAATCACAGAATTAGAAATACAACTTTGCTAGAACACACATGAGGGCTACTTTAAATAGAAACAAGTATAAATAAATATGCACCAATGGGTTAGTCAATTATAATAATGTTTCTTTGCTATGTCACTAACAAAACCGTAGAACATAAGTTTTATGCCAATACAGTCTATACTATTTTATATGTCAATACATAGCGTAGGCCCTTATTTTCATACCAAAACATGTGTAGATTTTTTTTATCATAACATATTGTAGACTATGTTTGCAAATCAACAAATGTTTAGGATCTATGTTTTCAAAATAAGACAAAGTGTAGGATCTAGGTTTTTATATACCGTACCTAAATGGTTGAGACCCTATTTTCCTATTAATACATAGCATAGAATTTATGTTTTCATATCGATACATAATGTATGCTCTATTTTGTTAAAATCCACTTTCTTCCGGAGCCTTCGTTCATGAACAGCTCAAAATGGCATTACTCTATACAAACTAAAAATTAGCCCACAAATTTAGATTGTTTAGTTCTCCAACACCTCAGGAAAATCTCATAAGAAGAAGAAAGATATATATTAAAAGGAATAAAAGCAAAACTAATAAACAAAGTGTACAAATATTTGCCAAGGGATAGAAATTCTTCAAATAATAAAGTAAAGCCAACGAAGGGAAAAAAGGGCCTTTGAATATAATCATGATTGGATGTTGTCGAAGTGAAGGGCGTATACGAAGATAGGAAAGTGTGGCGAAAGTTAGTGAGGATAGATTGAGTGCGAAGTTGCTTTATGAGCTATATATATTATATATTATATATATATATATATATATATATATATATATATGATATATTTTAACCGTGAGGAACGTTTGGTGTGTGTGTGTGTATGTATGTATGTCTGTGTATGTATGTATGTATGTCTGTATGTATGTATGTATGTCTGTATCTATATATGTATGTATGTATGTATGTCTGTGTATGTATGTATGTATGTCTGTATGTAGTATGTATGTATGTATGTATGTCTGTGTATGTATGTATGTATGTATGTCTGTCTGTATGTATGTATGTATGTTGTATGTATGTATGTATGTATGTATGTATGTATGTCTGTATGTATGTATGTATGTATGTATGTAATGTAGTATGTATGTATGTATGTATGTATGTATGTATGTATGTATGTATGTATGTATGTATGTATGTATGTATGTATGTATGTATGTATGTATGTATGTATTATATGTATGTATGTATTATATGTATGTATGTATGTATGTATGTATGTATGTATGTATGTATGTATGTATTATATGTATGTATGTATGTATGACTGTATGTATGTATGTATGTATGTATGTATGTATGTATGTCTGTATGTATGTATGTATGTATTATTGTATGTATGTATGTATGTATGTATGTATGTATGTATGTATGTATTATACGTATGTATGTATGTATGTATGTATTATATGTATGTATGTATGTATGTATGTATGTATGTATGTATGTATGTATGTATGTATTATATGTATGTATGTATTATATTCTGTATGTATGTATGTATTATGTATGTATGTATTATATGTATGTATGTATGTATGTATTATATGTATGTATGTATTATATGTATGTATATATGTATGTATATATGTATGTATGTATGTATGTAGTTGTATGTATGTATGTATGTATGTATGTATGTATATATGTATGTATGTATGTATGTATGTATTATATATATGTATGTTTTATATGTATGTATGTATGTGTTTTGAGTAAAGGACTATCCTCCATTGGAATATCTGTCCATTCTAGTCATATGCCTTAAACCATGTAACCACTAGTGTTGGAAAATTTGCAACTGTGCCAAGAACAATTTTTCACCAAACAGTTAACCTACTGAACTAATAATATTGTGGCATTTGAATAAACATTTAACATACAACTATCATTAATTTCTACATTGACTTTATTACCAATTAAATAATAATTTTGTTTGTTATACCAAATTAAACCTGAACCAAAATTTAACCTTGAGAGAAAATCTTGGATCACATTATAGCTCGAACGGGTAGAGATACAAGATGATCAAAGAATAAAATAGGTAAATACTGACCCTGTATGTTATGCTTTTATAACTAAACCATTTCATTAAACTACAAAAGTTAATATATATTTAATATTACTACAATAACCTCCTTAAAAAATACCGAGTGATTCGCCATGTAATAGTCTCAATAAAATAAAATAAAAGTGTATTGATCAGATGGTCAGTAGCTCGTAATATAGTTCTAAACATTTTTAAAGCAAACAATCTGCTATTTTTAACCAAATACTATTTTTATAAAACAATTAAGTTAACATACCTTCATGTCTTCCTTAGCAGTGTTTTGTAGTTCTCGAGAGTACGATTCCTTCTACATATTTCCCCATGGTTTGCGTTTCTTTATATACACTCAACTCACGTGTGTTTCAAGTTGGACTCAAGATTGGTTTTGCTAAAAGCCTACAATTATAGCTCCACTGTAGTACTCATTTCTTAGTTCTTATATTATTAGGTAGATTATAAAATTACTTAAAAATCCATCTAAAGTAAAATGCACTTGCAAAATGGAACTATTATTAGTATATTTATATTTCACTTTCTCAACTCACATCTCGCTATTAAATTAATGGAGTGTATTTCTCAACCTTCAAGAACCATGCTTTAAATATATCACACCTATGTTATAATTATTTTTCTAAATATGGCTGTATAATGACTCAACACCATAAGGCACGCGTTAAGATCATCCCGCTTAGTTTACCTGTTGCTTGGAGGTCAGGGTTCTTGCCCCAGATAGGGGTACTAGAACGGTGGTTTAAATTAGTTCCCCACTACTACTCAACATAAATAAGGGTAAGCTACACTGTCTCTAGATTTTACCTACCAAAACGTTTACTTATCATAGTGTAGTTCAATATAAATGGCCGTCAAGGATGTTAAATAAATGGTATGGGGCACCGCACAGACTCTCTCTTTAGTTTTAAAATAAAGACATTTACAAAAAACTTGATCCCCTAGGTTGCGTGGCTAGCTTTCGCGCTAGTTCCGTGCTCAGCTAGACTGCCGAGGACGGGGAGATCGAGGTTAGAATCTCAGTCGGGTGAGCTGGGGGTAGTTTTCCTAATTTGTTTTCCACTCTCCCTCCACGCAAATGCGTGTTCACTTCTTCTATATTCAACCTTCCCAATTCCTAGCCCACTAGCGTAATTAGTACTTAGGCGTATAACCCAAACGGTTAGTAAGACTCGGTGCTAAATAATAAAATAGTAATATTAAAAACTCTTAAAGCCTTTGAAAGTTTAATACACATTGTTACAGAAACACATCACCGACGAGTAACAAAATGTAATAATATATAATATTACAGAAACATTTAGAAAAGAGGAATATTTCTGTCCACTAAGAACATAACAATCAATTTCCTATTTCTTAGTACTCCATTTTATATATATTTATGCTTATATCTCAGAAACTATTGGTTTTATAAAATCAAATTTCAGTTAAAAATATTTTTAGTTTGAACTTTGCAATAATAAAACATTTCGTAACTCAAATAGTTGCGGATATATGATCAAATTTGGAATTTTCTTTTAATTTAAAGTGCCCATAACGTCATTTTAATGAAAAAACGAGCATTTCCCTTTGGTTTGCAGTGCTAAACAGTGTTTGGATACAGAATTGAATAAAAATCCTTAAAGCGGATTCTAAGAAAGTCGATTTTATTTCTTTTTACCCTATACTCTTCAATAAACTATCCTTAATTTTAGGGTTGAATATTTACAGTAATTCCAAAAAGCCCATGGGGGGGGGGAGGAACTTTTGAAAACCTTAAATTCTAAGTCTTCTGTAAAATGGTTTCGGCTCTACTCATATAAAAATACAGATAGACAAAGAGAAGGCATCGCGAAACCATTTATTTGCTTCAGGGTGTCATGAAACGTCGACATTTCCAACATCTTGAATTAGATTTTTTTGGCGATCACAATACTTCTCTTTTCGAGGGGTTGAGAGAAAGTAAAAATGATACAAAGTATATAACAATAATAATCATATATCATTTTATCACCAAATATTTAGATTTTTCATAAATACTTCAAAATTCCTAATTGTATAATCTCGTATATATTTAGTTAATTAGTTAGCTAGTTAGTTTATTGATTCTATCCATTTCATTAAAATTTTGACATTGTACTTATTACATCTTTCCCTTATTGAAAATATTATTTGAAATATTATAATTTTTAAAGTCCTTTTTCATTTCATGTAAATGTAAATATTATATTAATATTTACATGTTATTATTAGTTTTAGAAAATATATTTTAATTTTAAAGTATAATTGTTGAATTAATAAATAGTTACTGTGCTTCAGTTAAAATAAATTAACTTACTATGTATGAATTCAAACAAAAATGTATAAAAAATATAGAATACTATTCTGGGAAACATATTGACAGTGAGATAGTATAGGATTGCGATCCTTAGCTGGAGGAAATGGAAAGTTAGTTTTTACCAGGGGTTCCTCTAGAAAATTTGTACAAACGGTTAGACAGTAATATTAGTTATAATAAACATCATCATAAACTGTTTCCAGACTATGGCCGGGTCAGTTTAGTCAAATGCCTCCATCTTCCTCTATCTTTCCACCATTCTTTCCCCTT
The DNA here is from genome assembly GCA_033556935.1 of Timema podura. Lineage (NCBI taxonomy): Eukaryota > Metazoa > Arthropoda > Insecta > Phasmatodea > Timematidae > Timema > Timema podura. The sequence goes on from JAVRXN010000005.1 coordinate 55,573,519, forward strand.
TAATGTATTCCATTCTTATTCTCTCATTTGCACACTTTCTGTTATCTGCTCCTTCCATCTCTTTCTTGGCCTCCCTTGCGATCTTTTTTATACATACTTCATTTCCATAATTTCCTTTGGCACTTTCTCCTTCTCCATCCTCATTACATGCCCATACCATCTCAGTCTTGCTTCTTTTACTATCTCTATCTCTTTTTCCCGGATAACTTCATTCCTAGCCTTGTTTCTCCTTGTGACTGCTAACAGGAATAACCAATACAAGTTTGTATATGTGTATGTCATCGTTCAAGCCCGATTACAGGACAAATTAGATCGGACTAGGCCAAAGTGATATATCCTAAGTGCCTCAGGATGTAATAGCTTAACCTAGTCTAAATTTGTTTATCCTGAAATGTTGGCCTAGCTCATAGGATAAATTATTATAGCCTACAATTTTACTAGGCCAAACCAGGTTTAGGTTAGGCTAGGTTAGGTTAAGTTAAGTCAGCTGACAACATTTGCGCGTGAACTGTGAATGATGAAACCTGTCCAAGGTCGATTCATCTTATGGGTTGAGAAGAATGAAAACTAGTACTGCCTAGAAACATCAGTCTATATAGGCTTATCCTAAAAGCGGCAGGATGTATCTGTTAGGCCTAGTCTGATCTAGTTTGTCCTGGAAATCGAGTTTGGACGGTTTCATATATATGGAACCCCGTAGTAGAAGTCACGGAGGTTCAGGAGTTCCCCTACCCGAGTTTTTCCAAGCCCTTTTCTCTAACTCAGCCATGAGCTGGTTGCGCCCGTGGCTGTTGGCGCGCTGGTAAAAATTACCGTGTTTGTTTGCTCCCACTTTATATTCAAATCCTTCTTATGGTTCTAAGGAAGTTGAAGTTTGTATTTAAAGAAAATGTTTATGCATTTTCCTTTCAAAAACTATTAATTTTTCTTTCATCCCCCCCACCCCACCCCCAAGGCAGAATTGAGATACCAGGCAAATGACTAACCTAACCTATCCTGACCTAACATAACCTATCCTAACCTAGTCTACCAACAATCCTTTATACTAGTAGTTCTGAAACAGGACCGATCATAAAATAAACGTCATATACGTCCTCTTAATGACTCCAGTTGCTAGTACCAAGGCTTTGACTCGCCGACGGGTGCGAACACTTAAGGTTTATTTTAAGCGGGTGCAAACGCCCACGTTTTTTTGAAAAGGCGCTACCAACACGCTCCTCTCTAACTCATTGGGTGGAAATCTCGTTCAAATATGTTCTGAGTTTCCCTCCATCTTTTACTTTCTCGTGAACACTCAGAGAGAGAAGGTATTGTGATCGTCAAAATACTCGATCTCGCGATGTTGAAGGAGTTTGTCGTTTCATCACACCCTGAACCCGAAAAAGTGTTTTATACATTTCCATGTGTCTGTTGCTGGGACGAGCAGAAACCATTTTACTGTTAAGGCTAAAACTGGATATCAAATGTGTACAAAAGGTTCTCCAGAAATATTTTTGGAACTAACCAGCTCCAAAATTCAGTAAGAGTAGTTTACTTAAAGGTGAAATAAAATTCAAATTTCTCAAAATTATCTTTAGCTATAATGTTCAAAATTCATATCTAGGCGTTGTTTTGTATTAAAAACCAAAATTGTGCTTCTTATTTTCCCATCAAAATGATTTTGAACAATTTTAATAAGAAATAATATAATACTGTAAAATCTATATTTCTGTATAAATCTTTATTTTCCATTTGGTTTTCAATTTTAATTTGAAGATAACAGATTTTTTCACAGTTTGTAGCATCTTATTTGTATAGACACATTTCATTTGATCTTAGTTATAGTATTTTTTTTAAATTGAAAAAAATGACTAAGCTATTCAGGAATCTCCCCGTCCACTGTGTCGTTCTTCATCAAAATTTTAAGTCAGAGTCTGTGATGGATATGTCTAAATCGTCAGCTACATATTAGTGATCAATTAAGATCATGAGCTGTCAGATAACGCAGCCACCTTCAACTCCGGAGGACTTCATGCTGCCAAATGTACATCCAGGGACAACTGTACTAATTCGCATATTATTATTGGTTAGATAACCAAGCTATTATATTGGTTAATTACGGCTATACTCTCAATTAAACATCAAATCCTTTAAATTGAAATAAGACACCCCTACACGGGAATAGAACCGGGGACCTTTGGCCTGGTACGTCAATGCTCTAACCACCACGTAATTTTTCAATTTAAAGTCTATGTTGTTTAGATAGGGCTATAACCCACTTCGGTGGCGTAGTTAGCTAATGCACCAGTCGTGTTGAGCTAGACTACCAAGGACGGGGAGATTAAGGTTCGAATCTCGGTCGAATGAACTGGGGGTGGTTTTTTCCTAAATGGTTTTCCCCTCTCTCCCTCCACGCAAATGCGGGTTCACTTACTCTAAATTCAACCTTCCCAATTCATAATCCATTAGTATAATTAGTACTTAAGCGTATAACCCGAACGGGTAGTAAGACGCGGGGCTAAAATTAAATTTAGATACGGCTATAGATACAATTAACAAATATAATGGCCTGGCTATTCAATCCATCTTGCTAATAATATTGTTAAATTATTCCTATGCATCTCAGGTAGGGAAACTAGCTAATAATTATTATAGACTTATTATATCATATTATATGTGGTGCAAAAGGAATTTATTTATTGTATAATTTGTCATAATATTTTATAGAGGTTAAATTATTCCAGGCCAGAATTTTGTTTACGTTTAGTCCCTCAAGTATTTATCCTTTGTAACTTCTATTTGTGACGAGAATAAAGGCTTCCTCATCAACCCACTGTCTACGGGGGAGAACAAATTTATATATATATAATACATACATTTATAAACACATACAGAATGTTTGGAAACTCATAGCCCAAACTACACGTATAGTTTGTTTAAACCAAAAGTAACACAAAATCTCTAAACACATCCGGAAAACTATGCTTATACCATTAAATTGTGTTCAGAATTTCGGCGTACAGCGCTAGGAGAGCAAAGCTGTGCAAGCATGCTTGTAAAACAGGTTGCATAGGAGCTAGGCACGTGGCACTACACACCACGACATCTTGGAGGACAGCAGCAGAACATAACACAATTAATAGTAAACAACACACCAGTCCATCTAGAAAGAGAATACGTTCTGAGGGTCATAATTAACAGTCTTAAATCACAGAAAGTGCTTGCCATTATTACATGCGTGGTGCCGCGCGCCTAGCTCCTATGCAACTTGTTGTACACGCTGCTCGAGAGCTTTGTTCTCCTGGCGCTGTACGCCGAAACTTTGACACAATGGGAAAGCATTGCTTTCCGGATTTAAGTGTACAGGGATTTAATAACACTTTTGGTTCAAACAAGCTATATGTGTAGTTTGGGCTACGAGTTTCCAAACACACTATACCTGTATCTATATAGCTATCATCATTATTTGTTCTGTATGATGTGAATATAATAGTGGTGCCCTAATATAATATACAAGCAGTTTGACCCGTTCTTCGCACGGTTAAGAAACAATAAAACTATATAAAATTAGAACGTTCAACATCCGGCTGACTAATGTTTGATTGTTCCTCGTTTTACAATCCTGAGTTAATTATGGCAATCACAAACCAATCCTGATATTTGATAAATTAAAATAAATCAAATATTTGAGACAAAATGTTACATTGTCCATAAACTGAGTGTACAAAGGCAAATCATAAACGAAGCAATCTTTACCTAAGCACGATCATAAAATAAGATAAACAAAATAATATCAGTTTTTAATGAGCTACGTTGGAAAAAAAAAGCATTACAAATAACATAAATAATTTACTCTGTTACAGAAACAAATATTGAATAGTTATAATTTTTCAAAAATCATTCCAGTTCACAGATTTATGTCGCCAGAATTTGTTTATTTTAATAGTTATCTAACTGTTATATAGGCGTAAATAGTATTTGTTCTTTAATTTTTACTTTCGCGCTATCTTACAGGTAGAGAAAGTATTGTGATCGCCAAAAAAATCTTACTCGAGATTTTTATGAATCTCGACGTTTCCTGACTCCCCAAATCCGAAAAAGTGGTTTTTGAATTGCCCTCTGTCTGTCTGTACCTCCAACTAGAGCCTAAACTATTTTACTGATCGGGCTAAAACTTGGTATCTAGACTTTTCATAGGTTGCCCCAAGGGGTTTTTGGGATTGGATATCAAACCCTAAAATTAAGGGTTGTTTACTGAAGGGCAAAAAGAGAAAAAGTAGATTCTCTCAAAATCGGCTCTAACGATTTTGATTAAATTTCATTTCTAAACATTTATAAATATTACAAACAAAATGGCTACTCTCAATATTTCGGCAAAATGACTTTAAGGACTCCGGTCTGATGCATAAATTACATTTTTTTTTATCATATCTCCGAAACTATTTGAGATATGAAATTACTTAGCATTACAAATATGTACATTTATCTATAATACAAATATTTTATTCAAAGCATATTCTTATAAAACCAATAACTTTCAAACTATATGCAAGTATTTATATTTTTTAACTTTTCGAACACAAAAGGTAAAGTATTGTGACCGCAAAGAAAATCTAACCTGAAATGCTGATGAATGTCGACGTTTCATGACCCCCCGAACCCTAAAAGGTGGTCTTTGAAATGCCGTCTGTCTGTGTGTATGTTTAAATTTAAAATTAAGAGTGGTTTAGTAAAGGTCCAAAAGATAAAAAATCGATTTACTCAAAATCGGCTCTAACGATTTTGATTAAAATCCGTATCTAGACATTGATTAAGATTATAAATAAACTGTCTATTTTCATTTTCCCATTAAAATTTAAATTTTAAATCCCACAGAAAAGTGGTGTTTTATTTTAGTTGTATAACTTTCAAGCTCTTCCATTTCTCGGGTCTCAATTTTAAAATTCAATATGTTCAGACGTCATTCGGCTTTCCTGGAAATTGTATTGACCTAAATGTCGAAATTTTATTTTATATCACACCAAAAAGTGTTTTTCTATTAGTTTCAGGAATATTGAGAGGACTCCCCATCCCATTATACTGCTCATTCATTTTGAAATCCAAGGATCACAACTTAAACTTCTGTAACTGGTGCTATTGCAATTTTACAACAGCTTTAATTTTTTTAATTAAAGGTAAATAGGTCGGATCCCCTCCAAGTACTCCTCAATTTAGTTCCTACTGCTTAGTATTATGTCACTAAACATTAAAAAAAAAGTTTATTTTCTGAGATACGGGTGCCATTCAGGAATGTTGTGAATACGCAACGGCGCTTGTCGTGTTGTCATATGTCTGGCTCATTGCTGCCGTATGTTTACATTACATAGTTTGTGCAAGTTATATCACGTGTCTTAAAGTTATATCACCTTGCTTTAGTTTGTTGTAGATTATTCACGTGCGGTCGCTATGAAACGTAAAAATACAACGTGAAGGAAGGAACTCAAGGAAGAAGTCTTTTTTCAACCAAAAATATAAGTAACTTTTTGAAATAATCTTGTTTGTAATTTTTTTCTGTTCAAAATGCGTCCTAATTGAAATTTATATTTAATTATTATTTGGTAATTTGTATATTAGTTTACAAAGTTTTAGATAATGTAGTTTTGCATTTATAAATTACCATGTACTACATATTTTTTTAATACTAAGCCATGTTTTTGTAACAATATTTAACATTATTGTAATTTTTTTTAATAATATTATATTGTTCAAATATTTATTTAATAATATCGCTTCGATAAGAATAATAATTATTATAATATATATTAAAATATGTGCTTATTATTATTATTATTATTATTATTATTATTATCATCATCATTATGGGATGTTGCAAAAATACAATGGCGACAGTTCTCTTGTTATTTTCTTAGCGCCATCCCCTGAAGGTTAATAGTTGTTTGGGGTGGTTCTTTTACCTACCTGACGATTTTCAATTTACTACCACACTCTCAATTAATTTATTATTTTTGTTTTGAGAATTCTTAAAATCCTCATTTTACTAGGTCTCTTTCCAAACAGTAAATATTTAACAATTATTTTGTTACTGGAGTAGCTAATCCCTCTACAATACTGGCGAATTTCGATTTGTCTTCCAAGGTTATTTGGAGGGGACCTTCTTGCTGAATTTCAATTTTCTACCACACAGAAAAGTAGTTGTTTCTATTAGTTTTGGAAATTGTAATTCACCAAACTTAACAACTTATACCAAATAGAAATTTAGAATTTTAAGACGAATATGGTATCTGGAGTTGTCTTTCTACCTGCCCACTAAATTTATATTTTCTACTAAACCTAAAAGTTATTTTTCTGTGTAAATACCCCTGTCTCCTTATCACCTGTTTTTCAAAGTCTCTGTTAAAAATGTAACATTTTCAGCCCTTAGTATTTATGAGTGGTGATCTTTTTACCTGCCTGCCGAGTTAGTTTTATACCACACTGGGATGTAGTTGCTTATTATTAGTTTTATCTATCTCTCCTGCCAAGTTTTAATTTTTTTCTTCATCTAAACAGTTTTTTTTATAACCAAGTAGGCACCCCATTTCTTGGCACCTCAATGTGAAATTTACCAAATTTATATTTTTCTGGTTTTATATGACAATCCCGTTACCTTCGTGTCAAACATAATTTCAAGTTTCCAAGCCCAGAAATTGGTGAAATACAGTGATGAATGAGACAAAGATTTGGTTATATATATATATATATATAAATAGTTAGCTAGTCTATTTTGCATTGTGAGGGCATGGTTTGAATTATTCCTTGGTGCAAGCAGGCGCATTTTCCTAAATTGTTTTCAGAATTTCTTCCACGCAAATGCGGGTATTTTTCCTATAAAAATTCACCTTATCTTATTTTTGTCAGCATGTTATATCTTGGATATGTAGTAAGACGTGGAGTAGCTAAACTTCACTTCACTTCTATTACTTCACATAGCTTCATATTTCTACCTCTTGTTATAAATTGAAACTGTATTCATAACTTGTTATTAAGGCTAGGATTTGTATGCCCTAAAAATGGCTAAAAAATGCTTTATAATAAATGCATTTATGACCAAAGACACTAAAAATATGCCATTTAAAACAAGAAAATGCCCTTTAAATCGAAAAAATTACCTTTAAAATTGATATTAATTTATTTCCTTGCAAAATTATGTAGGAAAATAATAATATACAATGCAAATTAATTGGAATAATCTATTTTTTCTCAGAATTGTATTGTGGTTGCCAGTTGATGTCTTAAACCAACTTAAACCAATTTTATCTGCCTTGAGGTGGTGTGACTGTTAGAAATTCACAGTAAGAATGTGATTTGACTGATTTTAAACTGGAAATAGTCACTTCAGTTTCAGTTGTGAGCTTTTGTGTGTGACAGGTGGATGTTATTTTTGCTCTATGTGAGATACATTTCTTTCGTGTATTTAAAAATGGATATTACTCCAAGGAAGCGTGCAAAAATAATTGCTCTTAAGGATCGCACTTCTAGGACAGTGAGAGATATCGCTTCTGCAATTGGCGTAGGCAAATCAAGTGTATCAAGAATTCTTTCGAGATACAATGGAGCTGTATCATCGTATAGAAAAAGGAGAGGTAAATGCGGAAGAAAACGAAAAACAACTCCACGAACCGATAAAATTCTAATCAGAAATAGTAAAATGAATCCAGCAAAAACAACACAGACATTCAATGAGATTTATTGGCTAATGGTTTTGATGTTAGTTATTCAACTGCACGCCGTAGGCTTCTGTAAGCTGACCGGAAGGCAAGAAGACCAAAGAAAAAACAATATTTGAATACTAAAATGAAGATAAAACGTTTAGCATGGGCCAAAAAATTTAAATCATGGACTGCTGACGACTGTAAAAGGTAATTTACAGTGATGAAACTAATTTATTTGTGCAGGGCTACAGAGCAAATGTCGTTATACGAAGAAACTGTGAACCCCAAAGACCTGAGAATGTCTAACAAATTGTAAAACACCCTCTGAAACAGATGCTTTGTGGTTTTTTTCACAGAAAATGGCACTGGAAGTTTAGTTCTTGTTCAAAGTACGATGAATTCATTCAAGTACGTAGAAATATTACAACGTAAGATTGTTCCATTCTTGCAAACTTTTGAAGGGACATTTCAACATGACTTCGCCCCATGTCACAATTCAAAATTGGTCAAGACTTTCATGCTGGAAAATAAAATTAATTTACTTGACTGGCCTGGAAATTCACCAGACTTAAATCCAATAGAAGACTTGTGGAATATTTTGAAGAGACGTTTAGGTAAAATGGACTGTACAACCAAATAACGCATGATAATGAATGCTATGAAAGTGTGATTCCACGATGGTGAAGTCAAAATATGTTGCACTAAACTAGTGGAGTCAATGCCAAAACGAATTCAAGAGGTAGTTTCTGCTAAAGGAGGCCATACGTCATACTAATACAGGTGTTTATCAGTGTATATAAAGCCATATAATGATATAAAGGCATAGTTTTAGAAAAAGAGTGATTTTTTACTTTGTCCCAATTAATTTGCACAGTATATTAGGTACATGAAACAAAAAATCTAAAAAATATAATTTAGTTGTTTGAAAATTTATATATCAACAGAAATTCTTTATTTTACTAACCAATTTGACTAACTCTACCTATAAAACCAAAACAAATAAAACTAATAAAACCCACTTAATTTTTTTTATATAGTTTCTGTGCCAAACTGAATGTATTTTTTTAAATGCCGTATATAAGAAAACAGGGGAGGAGTGGAAGTATTCTTATCGCCGTGGTGGCACCAACATTTGCTATGATGCATGTACAGATGTTCTAAACACAAGCACTTCCTTTTTTTCTCAGCCTTGCTTCTGGTTTTCAGGGAGGATTATAAAAATATATCCTTTGTATTTAAAATACCAAAATATGAAAAATAATGACTTAAAAATAACAAAAAATGCATTAAAACTACTGAAAAACCTGAAAATATGCCGTGTCGTATAAAAACACGGAAATATATTAAAATATGCCTCAATAAAGCTACTTAAATTAGCTTAGTTTCATATGAAACACATTTGTATACACTTGAACAACATTCTAGGTTCACCAAAAAAAACATAGAAAATCATAAAGATCCTAGCCCTTATAGTTATTATATTATTTAAATCACTACAAATGTTATCAAGTAAAGTTGTATTTAACTACCAAATTTTAGCAGTAAAAAGGCTGCATAGTGCTTGTTATATTATCAGGACTTAAAGGACTTTTTTCTTGGATCTATTTAATTGGTCACTTCCTGGAATATTCATGTGCAAATATATGCAAGCCCTCCTTATCACGTCAGGGCTATTTGTGATTAAAAAAAACTAATGGATATTTCTAGTCAAACACACGTAAGCACTTAACAGACGTATTTGTCAAACCACTTTTAAAAAACACTTTAGATTATACCTTGTATTTTCATGTTTCGAAATAGCACGAGTTTTATTTATTTTAGCACGCTTTTTGTTATAATTTTCTCATAATATTTAGATTAAGAAACTAGAATAATAAAGTTAAAAAGAATCACTTGTGTGAAGAGAAATTAAGACAAAGATAAATGAATAAATTATTCTATTTCATTAAACCTGGCCTACGTTTGAACATTACTTTTTCTAGTCAGTGTCAATAATTGCTTAAGCTACTTTACCTATATTTGCTGATATTTGGAAATAAAGATTTGAATATTGGTTGATACAATATATTTTTATTTTTAGTAAAGATCCTTATCCCTTAACTTTAGTTCAATTGTTTAACTTTACTCCAACCAGGACATATATGATCAAATGGCATCAACTGATCTATTGGTAAAATTTGTTTGTAACTGTACATTACTTTATGCAGAACGTAATACACCTTTATTAACAAATATTCTCAAAATATTTCTCGCCAGAGGGCGCTCGTAGCTGAACTCTCATACACAGAATTTACAGAATTTACAAGACACAAATGGACAAAATGTGTTCACGCGTTGAACAGTCAAAACATACTTTTGGGCTCGGTATTAAAATATGTTTATAAATTCATTAATTATCACTGAGAAATGCTCTTTCGCATCTGCCGTTCGTAATTAACTTACTACTACTCCAATACATATTTAAGATTAATGTGTGTTAAAAAAATGGTAGAACCGCGTCTAACTACCCGTTTGGGCTATACGCTAAATGTGTGTTAATTTATGGTAGACTTAACCATAAATGGTAAATGGTTAAATTTATTTGAAACCCAACTTTACATAGTATGTGTAAATGCGTAGTTTCTAATCCTTCAACTTTTGTCAGATTTCTTGGTTATTTTCTCTTGTTGGATCTGTCAATGGCACCGGATAATTCCTGACACCCAATCCTACACAAACCCATACACCCCAAAATTAATATCCTGTAGTACTGCCATCTACATCTAACTAGCTGAACTATTCACTCGCTTGTTGGCTGAGTTTCTAGATTTGTCTGGTTTATGCCTGTGTTCGTTTGTGTTTTCTTTCGACTACTTAGCCTTACTTTAAAATTAGGAGGTAACTAGTATAAATATTTATAAAAGCCATAAATTAAACTATATATATCTACGAGCATTTATGTATAGGCAATTCCTGCTTTCGGTTTGATTACATTTAAAACTAACTAACATTTTACATACTTCTACTGATACTAATACCAGCATTAATTTAATAAATGTTACGACACAATCACACAAACTTTCTCGTATTGTGAATTATGGCCTTGAAGGTAATTTTCAAAAATATGTATGGATTAAACTAAGCTTAAGTGTTTTTTTAATAAAACAAAGACATAATCTTGTTAATCACATCAATCACTCTTTATAATATAAATTATAAACCAAATTGTTCAAATATATTTAAGAAAATTTAAAACTCAAAAAATTTGCTATCTATCTTTAGATTATTTAGTTGTAAAAATAAAAAGTTTACTTATTTGTAATGAAAAACTATTCCCAGATTCACCTTTTGAATTCAATTTTCAAAGTTAGTTTCTAAAATATTCAAATTTTCTATATATTGTCGTAGGTAAACTACCTTTAAATTAATGTAGTTTTATATAAATTAAAAATAGGCCTACATTAATATAGATAGTGTAAAATAGTCCCCCGATACCAATTTTGAACCTTATCACTAATGCAATTTTTTTTAAATATTCAAATAGGGAAAAAAACACAGTAAACTACCCAAAAAAGCATTCCCTCCCCCTCCCAAAAACAACTATGCAGTTTAATTTGTCTTAATATCAAACACTCCCAGGTGTACATTTTAAGCAAAATCGCTACCGTTACTAAAATCCCTCATCATCAAAAGACTCTTTATAGAAATTTTACCTGAAACCAAGTAAACCATGTTATTTGGTATATCAAACACTGCAAAGATACCAATTTGGAATCAAATCACTTAGGGCAATTTTTAAAATATTTATAGTTTTTGAAATACAGTCACTAGTAACTTCCCATAAATGAATTTGTAACCCCCGAAAAATTATACATTGTTATACCATAAAATGTCCAGATATAAATTTTGAACAAAATTGTTAGAACTATTTTAAAAATATTTTAAAATTTTGAAAATTTTCCATCAGTAAGTTTATGCCCAAAAACCAACTAAACTGCTATTTTTCAAGTCAATCAAATCCTAGATATGCATTTAAAAAATTGTTAGAGCCATTTTTGAAATATTTGTAAGTCAAAAAATTGCTCATCAGTAAACCACCCTTAATTGAAGAGCTAGGATATACATTAAATGGTACGGTGCACCACACAGTTATTCTCTCCATTTTATATGTAAGATTTGTGAAACAAAATAATAAGTCTATATATTGTTGTAGAAACACTACACCAAAGATCATAAATGAAATAATATACACTGTTACTTGATCAGTCTATAGCATTAGGAACTAAGAATACTGCTACAGAAAAATTGAGAAAAGAGAATAATCTTTGTCTACCAAAGAACATAAGAATCAAATTCATTTTCCAAGAACTGAATTAAAAAGTATATATATTTTCTAATAGCTCAGAAACTATTGGTTTTATAAAAATATATTTCAAATAAAATATTTTACAATGATAAATTATTTTGTATCTCTGATAGTTGCGGAGAAATGATAAGAATTGTAAAATCTCCCATATAAATACCCTCAAAGTAATTTTCATAAGAAAATGAGAATTGTCATATTTATTACAATACTAAACAGTGTATAGATATAAAATTTAATCAACATCGTTATAGCGAATTTTCAGAAAATTGATTTTTACTTTCTTTGGCCTTCAGTAAACTACCCTTAATTTTAGCGTTATATATTTAATTCCAAAAATCCCTCGGGATTCCTTATGAAAATCCCAAATACTAAGTTTGAGCCAAATCGGTAAAACAATTTCAGCTCCAGCCCGAGGTACAGACAGACGGACAGACAGACGGCATTGCGAAAACAACTTTTTTGGTTTCAGGGGGTGATGAAGCGTTCACATTTATCAAAATCTTGAGATTAATTTTTTTGCCATCACAATACTTTCTCTTAATATGAGAAAGTAAATAAATGGTACGACGCAATCGCACTAACTTTCTCATATTGTGTATTATAGCTTTGAGGAAAATATTCAAAAATAGTTTTTCAGTAAATTACCCTTATATAAGTTTTACTCATAACACAAAACATCACAATAAACAACACAATAAAAACTCTTGATTTAAAAATTTAAACCAAATTATTCAAATATTTTTAACACATTACAAATTTTAAAAAATAAGTTTTTTTAGACTACCTATAATTATTTGTAATTTGTAAATATATCAACTTTGCTTATGTTTCATAAAAAACTATTTCCGGCTACCCATTTTGAACGCAATTTCTAAGGTAAATTACAAAAATATATGTTTAATGATTTGTCGTAAGTAAACTACCATTAGATTGATTTATTAAGTTTGTAAGAATAAATATACATAATTCATTTAATATAAAATAGTGCCCGATATCAATTTTGAACAAAATCAATATAGACATTTTCAAAAATTATACAAAATTCACAATAATCAATCTTCAAAATCTTCAGTCGTATATAATAGAAATTTATTTTGTTATAAAAAGCAATATTATTACGTAAAAAACTTAGCGTGTACCTATTTTGAACCAAATTACTCTAGCAATTTTTTAAATACTCAAAGTTAAAGAAACGTAAACAGTAAGTGACTCAAATTAATTTAACCCCAAAAAACAAGTATACATTTTTATTTGTCAATTAAAACTCTCCCTATATACATTTTAAACGAACTTGTTAGAGCCATTTTCAAAATATTTCTTACTTTCAAAATTCACTAAATAGTAAATTACTCTTAAACGTATTTTTACCTAAGAAAACAAGTATACAGTGCTATTTGGGATAGCAACCGTTCCCTAAATATCAATTTTAAACAAAATTGTTGAGGCCATTTAAAAAAAATTCTAACTTTAAAAAATTAGTCATCAGTACACGACCCTTAAATTTTTTATAACCCAAAAACCAGTAAACAATATTATTTGTCGTGTCAAAACCTCATAATATACCCATATTTAACCAAATATTTAGAATCATTTTAAAAATATTTCAAATTAAAAAAGAAATATAACTTTTGTATTCTACCACTAAACGGATTTGTACTTAAAAACAACAACTATACGGTGCAATTTGTCATGAAAAATACTGCCAAGATACCCATTTGGAACCAAATCATTTGAGTTATTTTTTAAATGAATCAAGTAGTTGAAAAATCAATCAACAAAAAACTACCCATATATGTGTTTTTACCTCAAAAACAAGTATATCATATTATTTTTCATTTAAAACACTCCTAAGATACCAATTTGAAACCAAATCACTATTACCATTTGTAAAATATTTCAAGTTTTTGAAAAATCAGTCATCAGTAAACTACCTATAAATTAGTTTTTACAAAAGAAAAACGGATATCCGTTGTTATTCGTCATACAACACAATCCCAGGTATACATTTTTTTTCAAATCTTTATAGAATCCTCAAAAATTTGGAATTTTCAAAAATTTCCTCTCAGTAAACTACCTTTCAATGAAGTTTTGCTCAAAAACTGTTAGTGCTATTGGTCATATCAAACAAAACTTAAATATGCATTTTAATCAAAATCATTTGAGCCTTCTTCGAAAAAAATTCTGAATTAAAAAGAATTTACTCTTCACTAAACTACCCCTAATTTGAGGGCTAGGGTCAAAATAAAAATGTTCAAGGTATAATCTTATAAAATCTAAAAATAAAGTTAGAACAAAACCCATCCAACCGTTTGGGATCCGTGACCAGGGACCAAAAGACAAACAAACAGAAAGACATGGGGACAGAGTTGTAAAATCCACTCTTTGAGGTTCGGGCTCACATAAAACGTAAAGATTCCCCATAATCTTGAGATAAATTTCTTCACCATTAAAATACTTTCTCTTGATATGAGAAAGTAAAACAAATGGTACGATGCACAGCACAGATTTTCTCTCTCTTTAATATTAAAATAGAGACATTTACTAACAACTCTTAAAATTTGTGTAGTGAAATAATATACACTGTTGTAGAAACATTCTAACAAAGAGAACACTCTATAAGTGGTATATATTTTGACAGTTGATTGTATAGCAAAAAAAAAAAAAAAAAAAACCCGTAAAATACGCCTACTTGTGATTGGATTTTTCCATGCTGATGTTTCCTGAAAATTGAGTTACGACCTAGGAGTAATACAAGAGAATGCAAATTAATTAACTAAATAAAACATTTTTATAAAACATTAAAAAAATTGTAATATAAAATTATTTCTTATAAAAGTGTTTTTTAGTAATGTAATTGTAAGGACTCTTAATGAATAGAAACTAATGTTGTTATGAAATACTTTGCAAAAGCATAAGACTTACAACATCCTGAAAGATACATCATAACTATTTTAAGGTATGGCCGAATGGAGCAAAACTATTTTTACAGTTTTTATATAATATAAATTTTTTGGCCAAAATGAATTAAATATTTCTCCAGTAGTAACATAGAGTTTAGTTTTGTTCACGTGCTAATATCAACAGATCTTAAATATCTCTCGAGGGTGTCCTGGAAGTCAAAACCTTTTAAATAAAGAGAAAAAGTTTTGACAAAATTCCAGGACATCCTTGACAGATATTCAAGATCTGTTGAAATCAACACATGCAGAAAACTAAACTCTATGTTGCTACTGGAGAAATATTTGATTTATTTTGTCCAGAAAAAAGTAATGCTATAAAAATTGTAAAATTACTCGCGTTCTCTTCTGACGCACCTTAATAATTATTAACAATTTAATATAAAACTAAAACAATAGAAAAATAAGGCTTAAAAAGGAACTTCTTCTCCCAGGAACAATCTCTTAGGAGTTTAGATCTTTGGATTAATTTGGTAAGTTCTTATAGAAGTTCTTGTGTTCCTCCGATATAATGACTGGTGTGTTACCTTGACACAACGATAGGAGATTGACATATTTTGTATATAATAGTTTTGGAAGTTCTTAGTTAAATGGTTCCACTTCTAAATCCAAACTTTTACATTCTCTTACTTCAGGGTGGTACTTTTATAAGTAGCCTGCAAAGGGTCTATTTTAAAGAATATTTGACCAGGCTTTGATTTTATGGTCTTCATTTCTCTCAGTTCTGTCCCATTTATTTCTTAATCGGACTCATCACATCGCCTTACTGTAAGTATTCTAAGGTCTTTGGATAGGGTCTTACTTGCATTTCTTTAGATTGATATGGTTTATTCAGTCGTGCTAGTTTAGTAACCGGAGTAAGCTGTGACGGTAGAAATAAGTCTCCAACATGTTTGACTACTGTTCCAATTGCACTGCGGCAGAGTTTCTTTACATCTGGCCATGAAATATTAATCAAATAATTTATAAAGTATGGTAGGACCTATTTGATTTAGGGTTGTGATAAAAATATGAATTAATATTAATTTCAGCTGGAATAAAGTGTTTTTTTAAAAGAAGCTAATACTTGATGAGTTATATTAGATTAGACTTTATTTATTTTACATAATCAATCAGGGGATCGATAACATAAATGTGTGCTTTCCCCAAAGATGTAAAGTCGGGTACGTCCATGATTACTGATCAGTGTTTTCAGCGATGTTTTAAGACTAAATAATGCATGACCCGAAGAACTTTCATCTTTTGTTATTCAGTAAACTTATAAGCTTCTTTTAAACAAAAGTAAAACGAAACATCTTTATCGGAAAAGAAGTTTGATCGAAGGGGTGTATTTATAATTTTAAAAATATAGAAGTTGTTTTCAAATCATACAATTAGCCTTTAGTTAATACATATAAACCCCATTTTCAGAAAATAAATACGATTTTGTTGGTAGCCTCAACTGCTCTAAAAATAAGGATGAACTATGAACACAACACTATTGAGAATGTGCTTTTATTGTTCGTACAAACTACTTTACTGTTCATTCCGTGATAGTTGCTATCATTATTTCAAGTTTCTTCTAATGAATTAGCTGAGAAAACATTGCTCATAAGTACGAGGCCTAAAATATATTAGATAAAGGGCCTATGGTCATGTATTCATACGCCAAGAATATATAGTCTCTCGATGGCTGATTTGAATGTTGATATCTTAAAGATAAATAAGTGATCCTTTTTTTAATGTTGATTAGTTTGTATTTAGTTTTCGTGCGCTCTGAAACGTTCTGGAAATAGTTATTCAACCCCATTATGCACAGCTCTTAGGGCCCTTTTATACAGGAGTTTCGTGACGCGCGTCTTCCACTGGGTGCTTTTATACACTGTCACGCATAATTTTTGTCGTTGTGATCTGAAAAATGTGCTGTCATGACCTAGAAATCACTGCGTCAAAATGTAACCCCCCCTTTGATTTAATAGGTTCATAACACTATAAATAAAAGGTAGGTTGATTACAAGAGAGTTTATTTTTTTATTCATAACATACAACTCGTAGAAATATGAGAGTGAGACATACAAAGAGTAGTCGAGTGAAAAGTCAACAAGGACTGATTGAAATAATAAACAATGGGGCAAGACCCCAAGTCTTTGAGAGAAAACAGTAAGACAATAATAAAAGAATACATATAAAATTGACCCAGCGCAGAAGGCGACTAACCTAACAAGAAAAGGTTAAATAAAGACAAATAGTAAAGGTGTACACAACTCATCGTGCCGATACAAATTCGACATGAGTATGCTAAATAATTACTAACTGCCATTACAAGGCGCAAAAGAGGAAATTTAACAAACAATCAATGATTTAAATCAACCTAATCAGTTTTGACAGACACCATTCAAATTAGATCAATCTAACTATCAACTTGGCCGAAGCGCTAAGTGCGCGGGCTCGCGGCCTCAGAGTTGAACAACAAGTTCATCTATTACAAAAGACTAAACCCTTAAAACTTTGACAAGCAAACCAAACATTTCAATAAGTTTAACTTTAAGAAAGATAACTAGCGCCCCAAGATGGCGGCGTAATAAACCCCAAACCCGTCCGTGAGGCGGACAAGGCGGGTCTGCAAAAAGAAACAGAGTTTAAATATCAAGTAATCCATAATGGCTGACAGGCAAATCCTGCAGTCTCTAGCGAAATTAAATCTGAGTAACGTATAAATAAATAAAGCCGAAACATATAAATTTTGAACATGAAGAGCCAAACATAATTTAGATACGACGAAAAATAGACTAAGTCTAAAGCTAAGATATAGTGCCTCACCTAATTGAGCGCAGAGAAATGAGTGACATCATACACAGTCCAGCCGTTATATACAACACAAAGTCTGTCACGTGTTCACATACGGCGGGAAACACAGTTGGGACAGGGGGAAGGGGCGTGCACATGCTTCGAGAAAAGTCTCGTTTAGCCTCGTAATAATTCAAATTCACGCGCCGGTGGATAGGTCTTATTTCACCAGAACACAATCGTTGGCGCATATGGGTCTGCGCATCTCGATGTTCACCTGTCCGAGCCCAGCTCGGAGCTGTATCTCGAGTCACGGACGGTTAGTTGGATACATGATGTTGCTGAGTGCGCGTGTTTTCGGAGCCGTGAAGCAGGCCGGTCAAAAGGGACCAGACTAGTTGAGTCCAAACTGTCTTCTTTAGATTCATTTCTGTGACAACGTCACAAAAAATGACGCAAGACGATCCAAGATGCGATGCAGTGGGGCATTTTATACAGTCGTCAGCTTTTGTGTCGCCGTGTTGGCGAGATTGCAGGGCAGCCAACCTCTACGTCACGTGGGCTGGAACCCGTGTGTCTTACAAGGGGAATATACGGTCAACGGATTTTTGTAATTTTTAATACTTATAGTACAGAAAGGTCTAGACCCAAATAACAAATACCCAAACCCATAGGGCCAGATATCCAGAAGTTTTCGAAAAAATAAATTTTGAAAAATGTAGAAACATTACGAGCGAGGGATATACGCTAAAGTTAAGACAATCGAACAACAAGTCTCGTGGCTCCCCGGATAGCGCACGAGTTTAGTATCGCTGGTTCGAGTCCTACTGATGATTTTTTTCTCCAACTCTTTTAACGCCTATACCCACATCACCTACATTAGAATGTTTATAATGAATGAACATTTTTGTACAAAAATGTAATGTAAGAAATCTGTTTAGTTTATATTTTTCCTTAATTCTAACTAACTTACAGTACAAAAATAATCGTTACATATATGGTATTCATTCTTTTTTATTACATTATAGTTTTTCTTATAATCACGTAACCTTTTATTCTTGCTCCAAGTTTCACAGGAGCCCGGATTATATTCGTCGTAAAGCAAGGAAAGCAAAACGTTTTACGGCACCTCACACACTGTATGAAGGATGAATTTTTGCAACTACATTTATTTTCAAAATCTCCATCGGAAAACAAACTTCTTTCACGTTCATAAAAATTTCCTTATCGTCAATGATTATACTGGCATGCCATGCGTACCGGATCATGTTGCCAAAGATTGGGGAAGAAAGCTGGTGATGTACGATGTAATGAATTTTCAAGCAATCCTCTCTAGAGTTAATTTCGCGTTCCCGTTCCAGTAAGTAGGCGCAGTTCTGCAAACGCTTTATAAAAATTTTTCACCTGCCGAAAGAAATATACATCGCACGGCTGGACCAACGGGGTGCACTTTGGAGGGATAATCTTTACAGTGCACGTCGGCAGACGAGCTTCGTCTTTAAAAATGTCATCGTACATCGCAGTATTTGTCTGTCCTCCCCAAGAATCAATAAGTAAGAGAAACTTTTCCTCTCTGACGTACGGCTTTAATACGCCTACTAAAAAATCCGTGTAGAGCTTTGTTGTCAACTTTCCGGACTTTGATAAGGTGACGACGACGTTTTTATATTTTTGAAGATACTCATCTACTGTTTTTTGTACCCTGGGCCCGAATGAACCGGTTGTCTCTTGTAGGCATACGAACACAAGGGGCAATAATTTGCCAGATAAAGTGACTGCGTATTGCGCCGTATATGAATGCGTCACCTTATTCATATTCTTTCTCTTCACAAGAACTACCTTTGATCCCCGGGTCGCAAGAGTTCTATCAAAGGTAGACTGATATTGGCAGCCTGAAAAATATTCATAAAACATAAACACGATATTAATTTCACAAAACGTTATATTTAACAATAAAATATATTGATCATAAAGCATGAGGTTTTTTTAATACCTGTTTGGTCTGTAATAATGACGAAATCGCGGTCGAAATTGGGTATCAGGTGACGAGTTTGGATTCTGAAGTCTTCGGTGGCAGCCAACGTTTCTTCTATCGTTGTGGTTTCTCGTTCTACTACGAATTTGGTAATTTTTCGTTGGCGTATTCTATGCGTCCTTTTGAATTTCGCAACTCACGGCTCGGAGGCTTTGAAGTCGAAGATTTTAAATTGACTTGCAGCAGCTAAAGCCCACTGCTGCAAGTTGCGGGTAGTGACTTGCTGGTGGTTTTCCCGAGCTTCTGTGAAGCGATCGTATGTCCAAGAATCAACGACCGCATATTTGTCAAACAGTGTTCCACCCTTCTTGATGTGCTGTTCCCATTTTGCCAAATCCTCGTAACGTTTTAAGCGATGGCACCCTTTGCTCTGCAGACTTTTGAGGCTCCAGCCTGGGTGAGCTTTGGCTATGTTAACAGCTTTTATTTTATAGTCCAGTGAAATGTATTCATTATATCTTTTTGTTTTTTTCTCTTCCGGTTCGTAATCTTCGTCGTCAGAAGTATCGTCACGTGGAATTTCTTGATAAGCATTTTCCTCGTCGATTTCATCAAACATAATCAATTCATCGTCCGTTATAAACTTCTTCTCATATTGTGTTTGTATCGTAAATTCATAAATGTCTTCTGCCAGCAGCATTGCTTCATCAAGCTCAAGGAGCTGCTGGTAATACAGAAAGGCATCTTTCATGCGTAATTTTGTAGATTCACTACACAGACTATCTTCTGCAACGTCTTCTTCTTCTTGTACCGTCGAAGGGCCAGGCACATCAACCGATTCGATATTCGACATTGAAATTCTTTTTCATACACTAATGTTTATAAATACGTCTTACGTATTACTGATCGAAGAACTCACGAGCGAATGCTAGTTTGTATAACCACCCGTTTCACGACACGTCCTTGAAATATCTATTAACTAGCATATCAATTTGACGAATTTTTCATGTTTGTAAGTTATGTGGGTATATGCGTTAAAATAATTAGAGAAGAAAATCATCAGTAGGACTCGAACCAGCGATACTAAACTCGTGCGCTATCCGGGGAGCCACGAGACTTGTTGTCGATTGTCTTAACTTTAGCGTATATCCCTCGCTCGTAATGTTTCTACATTTTTCAAAATTTATTTTTTCGAAAACTTATGGATATCTGACCCTATGGGTTTGGGTATTTGTTATTTGGGTCTAGACCTTTCTGTACTATAAGTATTAAAAATTACATAAATCCGTTGACCGTATATTCCCCTTGTTAGAACAAGTATCAGTGCACTTCTGAGGCAGTTTAGTACGTTTCTTATTGGTGGTTGAGTATTTATCGTCTACAGCTTTATTTGTTCCTGAAATGGCAGCTACATGAGGAAGATAACGCTAAGCCTCATCAACGGTGAGCCAGAGGCCAGGATGAGATGGAGGATGATCTAGAATCTAGAATGTTCTAGAATAGAATACAAATATACAAATTAAAATTAAAATGCATATTTTTAATTCAGTAAATGAAAAATAATGTTAAGCTATCACAGAGTTAAATATTATTTATTGAATGTGACAGGCACGAAGCCAAAGGGGGATATTAGGGGTTACACAGCCCCCTCCCCATTCAAAATCTCAAGGGATAGTAGGCCTACTTAATTTAATTAAAACTAAAATACACCTTTTCAAGACATTTAAATGATAAATGATGTTATACATCATTCTACCATCAATTATCATAATATCTATAAATTAATACAACTCCATCCAAAATGCAACGTGTTTGTCTGAGTCATACAATCATTTGTGGTAATATGTGTTGGCGAAACCTGGCTATTTTCTTGGCCTGTGACATCATGAACCAAACTGGAACCATTAATTTAATAACTGTAAGCCAAAGTTTTTATACGAGACAATTTGCTAAAAGTTTGAATGATTACTCTATCCCCCTCCTTCTTAATCCCTTTCACAATCCCCTTCCCCCAATCCCCCTCCAATTACTGCCCCTTCCTCCACTCCAAGATCAACCCTTCCACCCATTCCCCATGAATCCTCCTCCTATTGTCCCTTTCCTACTACCTGTTTTAATACTATGCCTCCCCCCATTATCCACCCCTAATACCCCGTCTCTGCTCTCCCCAGAATACTACCCCCTATTCACTATCCCTCCGCCTACTATATCTTCTCCTCTACTCCTCCACAACAGCTCCTCCATTCAACCCCAAATTGAAGACTAGATAATATACCCTATACCTGCAAGCTGTAGATAAATAAAACAAAAATTCTACCACAGATTATCATGAATTATCTTCCTCATCCTGTTTTCTTAATATTTCCAAGCCTGTAAAAAAAATAGTCATAACAGAAAAAGCATAAAATACTGTCGGAGTCTATTTGTAATTATTATTAATATTTAACCTGCTCGCGTCTTACTACCCACCCTGGTTAACCACAATTTCAAAATGATGAGGTAGAGACCGATGAGTAAGAATTTATAGAAAATGTAACCGCAATTGCATGGATGGAGGAAAAGTAAACGATTTAGCGATAATCACCTATGTCTACCTGGTCTGGGGTTTTAACCCCACTCCCTCCCACCCCTGTCACTGGGAAACCAAACAAGAAGATATTCACGCCTTTGTCCATTTTTTCTATAAATGCTTATGCTAGTCTGTGCTAGAGATATTTGTAAAAGCCCAACTAATGGATCGTGTTGAGTTGTCTGCAGTGGAGGGTAACATTCAAAAAGCACAGGTCGACTTTTTCCGTCACGGGTGTGTGCTTAGAGCCCTCTGGTTGTCTACCCTCCTAGAAAGTGCGCAGCTTGAACCCCCCTGGAGGATGATACACCACTAATGTTATTACTTTCAACCCTCCCCTTCATTTCCTTGTTGATTCAATCAACCCCCCTCCCCCATTCACCTCTTCCAGAAGGCTGTCGCAAGCCCCGGGATTGCCGCGTCTTCACAGAACTGGGCGAGGACTCAGAAATATCTCCGTCTAATGGTTTGCACAATTTTAATAACTCGTTACAAGTCAGCAGAGACATCAAACTGTTCGATTGGCCCATTGGTTTTGGGCAGTTGTGAACGAGTCCATCTTTCAGATAGATTACTCTAAAAATAAGCGTATAGCCCGAACGGGTAGTAAGACGCGGTGATATATATATATATATATATATATATATATATATATATATATATATATATATACTGTAAAAATAATAGCTACATTAAAATTTCTTGATAGTGGACATATTCCATTATCAAATAAATAGTACGGCGCACCGCACAGACTTTCTCTCTCTTTCTATAAACTCGTAAGATTTCTGAACGGAATAATGTACATTGTATCATCACCACTCCACATAAGAACACGCATAAAATAATATACAATGATATAGAATCAATGAGAAAAGAGGCGCATCTTTGTCCACCTAAGAACATTTCAAACAGTTTAATGTCTTCCACAAGGGTCAACACTTCGTATTAAAATTTTGATTTCTGGTTAAAGTTTTAACATTTTATAAGGTGTTGAAGATCTTCAAGTCATCGGATTGATATTTAATTATTCATTTATACATTTTGACCAATGTAAAATGTAAATATTGACTATTGAGTCTAAAATGGAGATAGATCATTGCTATGCAAACATTTCTCCTAAGAGCTTTAAGGAAAAATAACATACTTTTTTTAGATACTTACTTATATTTAATTACTCTATGGCATTGGAGAATTATTGTGTTAAGACTTAAGTAGTATATGTTTACAACTAAAGCTCAAAAAATTGTATTAATATATTTGCAAATATCTCAGAAACTGTTGCTTTTATAAAAATATATGTCAAATAAAAGTTTTTTATTTCTAATAGTCCTACAATTTTGCAATGATAAGTTGTTTAGTTTCTCAAATAGTTGTGGAGATACGGAAATTAACGCTTCTGTAAAGTATCCTAAAGATCATTTTCATAGGAAAATGAAAATAGCCAGTTTATCTATAATCTTAATCAACGCCTAGATACGAATTTTAATCAAAATCATTTGAGCCGATTTTGAGAAAACCAAAATTTTCTCTTTTCGCCCTTCAGTAAACTACCCTTAATTTTAAGTTTTTATAGACACACAGACAGACGGCACTGCAAAGACTATTTTTTAGGGTTCGGGGGGTCATGAGACGTCGACATTCATCAACATTTCCGGTTAGTTTTTTTTACGGTCGCAATACTTAAGCTTTAATGTCCAAAAAGTTAAAAAAATTCATATAATTGCGTATAGATTGAAAGTTATTGATTTTATAAAAATATGTTTCGGATAAAATATCTGTATTATAAATATATATACATATTTGTAATGCTAAGTAATTTCATATCTCAAATAGTTTCGGAGCTATTATAAAAAATGTTAATTTACGCATCAGACCGGAGCCCTTAAAGCCATTTTGCCGAAATATTGAGGGTAGCCATTTTGTTTGAAATATTTATTAATGTTTATAAATGAAATTTAATCGAAATCGTTAGAGCCGATTTTGAGAAAATCGACCTTTTCTCTTTTTGCCCTTAAGTAAACTACCCTTAATTTTAAGTTTTAATAGACACACAGACAGACGGCATTGCAAAGACTATTTTTTAGGGTTCGGGGGGTCATGAGACGTCGACATTCATCAACATTTCAAGTTAGTTTTTTTTACGATCGCAATACTTAAGCTTTAATGTCCAAAAAGTTAAAAATATATATATAATTGCGTATAGATTGAAAATTATTGATTTTATAAAAATATGTTTCGGGTAAAATATTTGTATTATAAATATATATACATATTTGTAATGCTAAGTAATTTCATATCTCAAATAGTTTTAGAGATATTATAAAAAATGTTAATTTACGCATCAGACCGGAGCCCTTAAAGCCATTTTGCCGAAATATTGAGAGTAGCCATTTTGTTTGGAATATTTATTAATGTTCATAAATGAAATTTAATCAAAATCGTTAGAGCTGATTTTGAGAAAACCGACTTTTTCTCTTTTTGCCCTTCAGTAAACTACCCTTAATTTTAGGGGTAGATATCCAATTCCAAAAACACCACGGGGCAACCCTATGAAAACCCTAGATATCAAGTTTCAGCTCAATCGGTAAAATAGTTTAGGCTCTAGTTGGAGGTACAGACAGACAGACAGACCGACGGAAATTCAAAAACCACTTTTTCGGATTCAGGGAGTCATGAAACGTCAAAATTCATCAAAATCTCGACTTCGATTTTTTTGACGATCACCATACTTTCTCTACCTGTAAGATAGAGAGAAAATAAAAATTGTCTGTTATTAAAACATATTTAGAAGCATTTTTTTAAATTAAAAAATAATTTTGCTTGAACACAATTTAATATAATTATCTGAACCTATATACTGTGTATATTAACTACAACAATCTTACTACTGTACAGTTTTATATATAGGATAATTTATTACAACTTTTTAAAAGATATTAAACATAGCTTAGTGTACAGAATACATAATACACAGAATAGTAGGTAAATAAGATGAAATGTGAACGGTAGGCCTTCTGCATTGTATATGTGCGCAAGAACATTGACTAAATTGCTGGAACAACCCCCAGTGATGGTTCGTAAAGGTTGGGAGTTGTTACTTTGAGTTACCGTAGTCATTAATACGTAGGCAAGTTTAGAAACATTCCCTACAGGGGTTCGGTGGGACTGCTTACACCTCGCGTGAGACAGGGGCAATCCCTGCAGGGGTTCGGCGGGACTGCTTACATCTCGCGCGAGACGGGGCAATCCCTGCAGGGGTTCAGTGGGACTGCTTACACCGAGACAGGGGCAATACCTGCAGGGGTTCGGTGGGACTGCTTACACCTCGCGCGAGACGGGGAAATCCCTGCAGGGGTTCGGCGGAATGCTTACACCTCGCGCGAGACGGGGCAATCCCTGCAGGGGTTCAGTGGGACTGCTTACACTGAGACAGGGGTAATACCTGCAGGGGTTCGGCGGGACTGCTTACAGCTCGCGCGAGACAGGGGCAATACCTGCAGGGTTCGGCGGGACTGCTTACACCTCGCGCGAGACAGGGGCAATCCCAACATTCCTAGAATCCGCTCGCCTGTTTAGAGATTGCTACGCATAAATATGTGTCTGTAGCAGTGTCCGTGTCCGTTATTGAGATAGTCCGCTGTTGGGGAGTTGTTTCAAAGAACCAAGGTTATTTTGCTTGGAGGTTTATTCATCAAACGTTATCAACTTTCAATAGATTCTGAGCTTTCAGTGTTTAATATCAAGCAGCGTAAGTAAGGATCAGGAAGGTAAGTTTATTAAAGTATACCAGCATTTACATGGAGGGATAGAATGAAACCATTGAGGGGGGAAAAATCTCTAACTCCGATAGGGATTCAAACCCGGTTCTCCCCATCTCCATCATTATAGTATTATAATATAAATAAATTAATAATAACGGCCTTTATTTATCGGGCGAAGTTAAGGCGTTAGCTTTCTCTTCCACTTGACCAGGTTCGAATACAACATGTATACAACATTTGATGGTAAACAAACACATTTAATAGTGGGAATTCAAATAGTAGAACACCATTTTCACGTCATTCATACACTCATTAAAGCTCAAGTAGTTTCAAGAACTCATTTTAGTTTAGTAGACAGATATATTATGTGACTGCACGCTTTGGATGTAGGTGACAAGGTGAGTTATCTAATTTGTTCGAAGCCTGTGATGCCAGGACAGTAAAAGAACGAGCATATGTTTGAGATCTATATATGGGAAATACATATTAGAGTGGATTCTTGTCCAATAGCACGGTATTTTTATCCTTGAAAATAGGAACCGTGAGGAGAAGTATTGAGGCTGAAATGTTGATAATATGTTGTGAAGCAATACTAATAAGTGTAGCCTTCGTCTTTCATTATTACTAACAATGCAGTTTATTGAATACATAGAAACATGGTTATTCTGTTTAAATTTAAATGTACGAGACATTGTTTTGTGGTATTTTAGTCATTCTGCTAGATTGTCTCTTTAGTCATTGTATACTACATCATAGTAGTCAAAGTGTGGCATTATTAAACTCCGGACAAAGTATAATTCTCACAGATTCTGGTGGAAAATTCTTCAACCTTCTGAGCGAATGTAAGCAGGCATACACTTTCTTACAAATCGAAGCTACCTGATCTGTCCAATTAATATTTTCATCAATAATCACCCAAGGTTTTTAGTCGTCATCGTCACTTGTATTGTGGTTACTCCTAATTCTATGAAAGTCTGCAAGGAACAATCCACATTCAGGAGTAGTCTGCTTGTTTCTTTAAGAAAGGATTGAGTTCTATCAGGGTTCGATTTAAGGAAAATTGTTTCTGACCGAGCATTTATCGCAGCTAGGGCAGTATTTATTCGTTGTATGATATGACAAGGATAAATAAATTATTCTCAGAATGATTTGTGAATATACAATAACATGACTTGTGTGTTTGTAAAATAAATATAAATACAGTAAACTCGTTGCTCGAAGTGCTAAGGCGTCGGGTTTGCAGTAGACTGATAGTGACTGATGGAGGAAAGGTTGAGGTTCATATCCCAGTCGTGTGCATTAGGGAAGTTTTCCATATCTATATATAATTTAAGATATTAGTTGGATGTATGGACACCCACCTCGGTGGCCGCATGGTATAAGCCGTCACTATCGAGTCATACTAGACTACCGATGAAAGGGAGACCGGGGTTTGAATCCCGGTCGTGTGTACTGAAGGTGGTTTAAAAAATAATTGTTTTCCACACTCCCTCGCCAATAATGTAGTTACTCATCCTATAAATCCAACCTTCCTCTTCCCTAACTCACTAGTGTAATAGTACATATGCGTATAACCTGAGCAGGTAGTAAGACGTGGGGCTAAATAAATGTACGGACGTTAGTTATTGTGACAGCTTTACCGATGTCAGAAAAAGAGTGATTGAGAGGTCTAAAAACTGTTAATTTGCATAAAAATCACAAAACTTCAACTGTACAGTAGCCCCATGGCTTCTTTGATGCTGACTGACAGCTCACAGCTGACAGCTGACGGCTTTGAAAAGCTACCGGAACAAATTATGTATCCCTACGCCGAACCATATGATCTGCAAAAAACATGTGTTTAGCAGCTGTCACTTTTGACAGTCAAAATTTAGGTATATACCTAAATGTTGACTGTCAGAAGTCAGCTGTGAACTGTCAGTCAGCACCAAAGAAGCCATGGGGCTACTGTAGCTGGGGTTAGTTACAATCTCTGTGATTTAGACAAGAAAAAAAGGTTGATTGTGTGATTTTTTGCCTTGATGCATAGACTAGTAAGGTTTGTAAGTGTTTATTTTCTTTATCTCTTCACGATAGTGTGGGTTGATTTAATCTAAGTTATCCTCATCCTAGCTCCTTAGATTTATCCTTAGATGAATTTGATAGTGAACGTTACAATTAAATAGTAAATTTAATTCATTTCAAATTTGGTGTTTTTAAATATTTGAATTGTACCCTTAATCTGACCTTGTAAAGGTAGCCTATCAGTTCGAAAACAGTAAAAATACATAGATAAAAGTTATTAGTTTTATAAACACTCATTAATAGATTTTATGAAGCGTAATAATACAACTACTCACACTACTCATGTCAAATTTAACCAGGTCATACAAAATTGCTTCAATATGTTTTAGATACTATTACAAAGCACATTGATTTTCTAAGTAAATGATTTAGCAGACATTTGAAAAACGTTACATTTTATAAAACTTTATTTAAAGTAACTTACACAAAAGATTTAGTATTTTTAAACTGTTGTATAAGTTTTGTTTCAATTTTAATAGCTTTTATTGGTAAGAGAACAAACAAATATTTAATAGGAAAACACATTTTACAGGTATGGTGTCCATATTGGCATCTAATAGAAACGCACATAATGGCCTGTAATTATGTTCTACTTATAAACGTACATGTTTGAAAAATGATACCTCGACATGAGAATTGAACCTAAGACCTTCGGTTTGATTAAAATTTCTGATGTCCTTTTTCAACATTTAGTTAAATAAAAATCTGACGATTGTCCACACTTGCCAAACTACTGGTTTTCTTTGATGTATTGAACCAAGAGTATTTTAAATGAAATCTGACAGTTGTCAATGCCTGCCAGATTACTGGTGTTATTTATGTAAGCCGAAGCCTTGCTTATTCTCTAGTTATTTTATTTATCTTGTAATATATTGTCTATTTCTTCAGCGCCGGTGTTCTGGTTATACTTATAGGCCTCACCGAAAAATAAATCCAGGGAATCTTGGGTCAATAGATCTTGTTTTTAGAAGCAGCGTCTAACTCCCTTTCGTATATTTACACTGTAATTATGAGTAAAGTTAACATTTAGAGTATACGACATTTGCATTGAAGGATAGTGGGAAATCCTTTAAGAAATAACAAGCTGAGTATATCCGGTTAGTATTCGAACCCTGACCTTCCTGTCCCTGGTGTAATTCAGACTATTGTGAGAGGGGTGGCTTACACAATACGACCTCCTTGCGAGTAAATGCTAATCTCGCAATGGACTTGCTTGACGATAAGCTCTGATTGCTCTGCCATGTTTTAATTGTTTTTCCACGTGTGATTTTCACTGTAGTGTTTCCAAACTCCATATGCTAATGCAATCGTTAGGATGAGATCTATAATAGCTGCAACGATGAGTTTTTATAATAATTGGTTTACCACTCTTCCTCAAAGCAAATGCTCGTGAATTTTTAATAAATTATATCTTCCTGGTCTAGACTCTATTATATAGAATAATAAAATGGTCATAATTTCTAGAATTATTGTTCTGTTGTGATCAAATTCTTTCATCCCTTGACGGGGGGAAATAATGTGATGTGTGGTTTCTAAACGCTGCCAATGTCAACAGCCTTCACAGCCACATAATTATATGCGCACAAAGATTAGACATTAAACAACTTTAGTGATTTAGTCTGGTTTTGCCATTGATGGTGAGGCCAGAGTTCCAATACCTACTGGGTGAGTTTTTTACCCTCGTCATCTGCGCAAGTGCGAGTACTTTTCCCAGAAACTATACCTCCCTTATTTCACCCCATTAGTGTAGTAAATCTCTGGATGGGTAGTAAGAGGCGGTGCAAACCAAACAACCTACAATCTCCTCTCAAGTATTCGACCACAGAAGATGGAACGCCAAACACGCATCATTTCCCTCAACTCCATGTCTGGGGAAATTTACGTTCTTTATTTGTTTTTTTATTATTTGATGTATTTCACATACACTTTCTGAAACGATTGATTGTACCGGCACACTACCTACAAACAAACTTAAATATATAACAGAAACAACACCAATCTCTTACGCGCTTCGGTGGTCACATGGTCTAAGGTGCTACTTTCGCAAAATACTGGACTTCAAAAGACGGAGAGATCTAGGTTCGATCCTGGTCAGGTGTACTGAGAGCAGATTTTACTAAATTGCTTTCCACTCTTCCATCATACAATGTGGGTACATATCTTCTAAATTCAACCTTAGCACGTTAGTATGATTAGTACGCAGGTGTCTAACTCGAACTAGTAGTAAAAAGCGGCGCTAAGAAAACAAAATAATACACATTGTTACGGGGGGAACCCACAATTCATGAATCATACATTATTCAGCCGTGATGGCAATTGAAGCCGGGAGCCTTAACTCAGTAATTAATTTAATTTGGCACCACGTCTTACTACCCATTTGGGCTATAACGCTTATTTAATAACTACGCTAATTTGTTTGGAATTAGGAAGGTTGAATTTAGAGAAAGTGAACCCGCATTTGCGTGAAGGGAGAGTGTAAAACCCTTTATGAAAACCCTCCTCCAGTTCACTAGACCGAGTTTCTAAACTGGATCCCTCCCCTCCCGTCCTCGGCAGTCTAGCTCAACACGAGACTAGCGCGTTAGCTAACTACGCCACTGAGGCGGGTCTAAACTCTGTAGGTAGACACACTACCGAGTGAGGTATGCTGTCGAATAGAATTACAACATACACAAACAATTAAAATCTAAACTGTTCGGCACCAACTATTTGTTTGATCAGCATTGTTTCTATTTTGTGACCGAGAAGAGGGCGTTGTCTCGTGTAGTGTCCCATAAAATGGAACCAAACTTGTAGGGGGACCCCCCCCCGCCCTCCCTTTTCAAACTATTCCAATGTTTGGTTATTTAACTGCGGTGTAAATCAAAAGTTAGAGCAGTAAAAAGAATGAGACAAAACCAACGTGTTCTCCTTCTGTGGTGAATGATTGAATGGACTGGCACGGATTGTATCCAGTTCCACTCGCTTTATTTGTAGCGAAGCTTGACATTCATTCGTTTAATATCTGATTCTAGGAATAGATGGAGGGAGTCATCTTTGACTTTACCCGCTTCGGTGGCCGCATGGACCAAGGCATCACACTCTCAATAGACTAGATCGCCGATTACATGGAGATAGGAGTTCGATTCCCGGTCGGGTGTACTGAGGTTGGTTTTTTCTAAATGGTTTTTCACTCTCCTTCCACGTAAATATGGGTACACTTCCTAAAAGTGTAACCTTCTTGATCCATAACTCATTAATTAGCGTAACTAGAACGTGTGCGTATAACCTGAACAGCTGATAAGACTATTGTGGCTACAGACAGAGAAAACAGCAGAAAACCTGGAAAAGTCAGTGTATTTTTGTTATGTCAGGGAAAATAAGGAAGTGTCAGGGAATTTAAATTCTTATTGCACATAAACATTTAAAACATTTAAAATCTAAAACACTAATTATTATTAGAAAAAGATCTTATAAGAATGTTGATGTTTAGTAACCGTTACGATTGTTTTAGAAATTATGTAATCACTGTAATAAATGAAAAAAAATGTTAATCCCAAGAAAAACTGTAAAAAGGTAAAGTCACGAGTTTTTTAAATGTTGTCTGGAAAACCTGGGAATCCAGGGAATTTTATGGTAACATTTTTGTAGCCACCCTCGAGACGAAGTGCTAAAAAAACAAACAAAAACACTCTCCTTGTCCACGATAAGAAGAAAATGCAGCATGTTTAAGTTGATTTCAAATGGAATCTTGACATTTACAGGAATATATTTTATTACTACTGTAATGAAATTATTTATTTTCCTGGGTATTTTCCTGTACGTCTTGGGTTATTCATTTACATTAATTTGTGCCAATGGAATAGGGATGAGGAAGGTATAATTTTAGAGGATATGTACCCACATTTGAGTGAGAAAACGTTTAGGAAATTCCATCTATATTGCATTTGACCAGGACTTGAAACCCAATCACTCTCTCAGTGACAACCCATTCTAAAACGAGATTGAAGCATTAGACCATATCACAACCTCAGTGACAATGCATTCTAAAACGAGATTGAAGCGTTAGACCATACGACCACCTCAGTGACAATGCATTCTAAAACGAGATTGAAGCGTTAGACCATACGACCACCTTAGTGATAATGCATTCTAAAACGAGATTGAAGCGTTAAACCATACGACCACCTCAGTGACAACACATTATAAAACGATATTGAAGCGTTAGACCATACGACCACCTCAGTGATAATGCATTCTAAAACGAGATTGAAGCGTTAGACCATACGACCACCTCAGTGACAACACATTATAAAACGATATTGAAGCGTTAGACCATACGACCACCTCAGTGATAATGCATTCTAAAACGAGATTGAAGCGTTAGACCATACGACCACTCAGTGACAACACATTATAAAACGAGATTGAAGCGTTAGACCATACGACCACCTCAGTGACAACCATTCTAAAACGATATTGAAGCGTTAGACCATACGACCACCTCAGTGACAACACATTATAAAACGAGATTGAAGCGTTAGACCATACGACCACCTCAGTGACAACCGATTCTAAAACGAGATTGAAGAGTTAGACCATACGACCACCTCAGTGACAGCCCATTCTAAAACGAGATTGAAGCGTTAGACCATACGACCACCTATGCGGGATATTTTCAAGTTATTCTGTTTTATTCTATATTCGTTCAAAGCCCATGGAATAGTTGAAATTACATCACTAGAATGTGGGAACAATTTGCCACTCGAGTTTCCCCTGAAGGCTACCATATACTCGAGTGAAATATCCTCACCTAGTGATATTTATTAAGGAAATGGCGGCTCTCAATCATCCGAACCACTAAAACAATAATCAATCACGGAACATTCTTTATTGACCCTGTTTTATATTTTTAGCGCCACGTCTTACTACCTGTTCAGGTTATGGATCCTACGCATATGTACTAATTACGCTAATAAGTTAGATCAGGAAGGTTGAATTTAAAGGAAGTGTATCAGCATTTGTGTAGAGGAAGAGTGGAAAACAATTTTGGGAAAACCACCCTTCGTACAATCGTCAGGAATTCGAACCCAAATCTTCCTGTCATAAGCAGTCTAGTCTATTGCGAGAGTGATGCCTTAGACCATGTAGCCACTGAAACAGGTTATTAACCCTGTTGAAAATCAACCTTTGTATTTCGAAGAACAATTTACTTGATCTTAAATTTAAGACATTTCTCGTGAAACGCAATTGAAAAAAAGTTAATGTCCCATTTTAATGATTTTTTTGAAATTATGAAACCTAGACTGTAAAAAAAATCTTGATCAACTTAGTTTTATTTATTCAAGGTATTTAACATGTACTTTCTGAACCAACTGATTATATAAGCAAACTAGAATTTCTATGAGTGAGTGCGAAAGGGTCTTTTCTCTACATACTTGCTCTCTATCGTTTTATTTGTCATCCTTTGTTTAGTATGACTATTTGACTATTTTTTATTTTAAAATGTTATAAACTCCAATAACATATTTACTTTCACTTAAATAAAGATTAAAAATTTTATATCTTATTTTGAGACTATTAGCAGATTTGGGTGGGTGAAAAGCACTTTGTGAGTGTGTTTGTATTAATTGTTTACGTCAAATATGGAGATTCAATCATTCTAATACACAGACACTAAATCGTTCCAGACCTTTCAGCGACCCGTCAAGCCTCTATATTGAGATAAACACCCAGAACTACTGTGTTCCTTGTCTCCAGACCTTGCAGCAACCCATCAAGCCTCTCTATTGAGATAAACACCCAGAGCTACTGTGTTCCTTGTCTCCAGACCTTGCAGCAACCCATCAAGCCTCTCTATTGAGATAACACCCAGAGCTACTGTGTTCCTTGTCTCCAGACCTTGCAGCAACCCATCAAACCTCTATATTAAGATAAACACCCAGAGCTACTGTGTTCCTTGTCTCCAGACCTTGCAGCAACCCATCAAACCTCTATATTAAGATAAACACCCAGAGCTACTGTGTTCCTTGTCTCCAGACCTTGCAGCAACCCATCAAACCTCTATATTGAGATAAACACCCAGAGCTACTGTGTTCCTTGTCTCCAGACCTTGCAGCAACCCATCAAGCCTCTCTATTGAGATAACACCCAGAGCTACTGTGTTCCTTGTCTCCAGACCTTTCAGCGACCCGTCAAGCCTCTATATTGAGATAAACACCCAGAACTACTGTGTTCCTTGTCTCCAGACCTTGCAGCAACCCATCAAGCCTCTCTATTGAGATAACACCCAGAGCTACTGTGTTCCTTGTCTCCAGACCTTGCAGCAACCCATCAAACCTCTATATTAAGATAAACACCCAGAGCTACTGTGTTCCTTGTCTCCAGACCTTGCAGCAACCCATCAAACCTCTATATTAAGATAAACACCCAGAGCTACTGTGTTCCTTGTCTCCAGACCTTGCAGCAACCCATCAAACCTCTATATTAAGATAAACACCCAGAGCTACTGTGTTCCTTGTCTCCAGACCTTTCAGCGACCCGTCAAGCCTCTATATTGAGATAAACACCCAGAACTACTGTGTTCCTTGTCTCCAGACCTTGCAGCAACCCATCAAACCTCTATATTAAGATAAACACCCAGAGCTACTGTGTTCCTTGTCTCCAGACCTTGCAGCAACCCATCAAACCTCTATATTGAGATAAACACCCAGAACTACTGTGTTCCTTGTCTCCAGACCTTGCAGCAACCCATCAAACCTCTATATTGAGATAAACACCCAGAGCTACTGTATTCCTTGTCTCCAGACCTTGCAGCAACCCATCAAACCTCTATATTAAGATAAACACCCAGAGCTACTGTGTTCCTTGTCTCCAGACCTTGCAGCAACCCATCAAACCTCTATATTAAGATAAACACCCAGAGCTACTGTGTTCCTTGTCTCCAGACCTTTCAGCGACCCGTCAAGCCTCTATATTGAGATAAACACCCAGAACTACTGTGTTCCTTGTCTCCAGACCTTGCAGCAACCCATCAAACCTCTATATTAAGATAAACACCCAGAGCTACTGTGTTCCTTGTCTCCAGACCTTGCAGCAACCCATCAAACCTCTATATTAAGATAAACACCCAGAGCTACTGTGTTCCTTGTCTCCAGACCTTTCAGCGACCCGTCAAGCCTCTATATTGAGATAAACACCCAGAACTACTGTGTTCCTTGTCTCCAGACCTTGCAGCAACCCATCAAACCTCTATATTAAGATAAACACCCAGAGCTACTGTGTTCCTTGTCTCCAGACCTTGCAGCAACCCATCAAACCTCTATATTGAGATAAACACCCAGAACTACCGTGTTCCTTGTCTCCAGACCTTGCAGCAACCCATCAAACCTCTATATTGAGATAAACACCCAGAGCTACTGTATTCCTTGTCTCCAGACCTTGCAGCAACCCATCAAACCTCTATATTAAGATAAACACCCAGAGCTACTGTGTTCCTTGTCTCCAGACCTTGCAGCAACCCATCAAACCTCTATATTAAGATAAACACCCAGAGCTACTGTGTTCCTTGTCTCCAGACCTTTCAGCGACCCGTCAAGCCTCTATATTGAGATAAACACCCAGAACTACTGTGTTCCTTGTCTCCAGACCTTGCAGCAACCCATCAAACCTCTATATTAAGATAAACACCCAGAGCTACTGTGTTCCTTGTCTCCAGACCTTGCAGCAACCCATCAAACCTCTATATTAAGATAAACACCCAGAGCTACTGTGTTCCTTGTCTCCAGACCTTTCAGCGACCCGTCAAGCCTCTATATT
Organism: Timema podura; assembly: GCA_033556935.1. Classification (NCBI taxonomy): domain Eukaryota; kingdom Metazoa; phylum Arthropoda; class Insecta; order Phasmatodea; family Timematidae; genus Timema; species Timema podura. The sequence continues at coordinate 55,609,426 of JAVRXN010000005.1, forward strand.
GAGATAAACACCCAGAACTACTGTGTTCCTTGTCTCCAGACCTTGCAGCAACCCATCAAACCTCTATATTAAGATAAACACCCAGAGCTACTGTATTCCTTGTCTCCAGACCTGTTCCTTGTCTCCAGACCTTGCAGCAACCCATCAAGCCTCTATATTAAGATAAACACCCAGAGCTACTGTGTTCCTTGTCTCCAGACCTTGCAGCAACCCATCAAGCCTCTATATTAAGATAAACACCCAGAGCTACTGTGTTCCTTGTCTACAGACCTGTTCCTTGTCTCCAGACCTTGCAGCAACCCATCAAGCCTCTATATTGAGATAAACACCCAGAACTACTGTATTCCTTGTCTCCAGACCTTGCAGCAACCCATCAAACCTCTATATTGAGATAAACACCCAGAGCTACTGTGTTCCTTGTCTCCAGACCTGTTCCTTGCCTCCAGACCTGTTCCTTGTCTACAGACCTGTTCCTTGTCTCCAGACCTTGCAGCAACCCATCAAACCTCTATATTGAGATAAACACCCAGAGCTACTGTGTTCCTTGTCTCCAGACCTTGCAGCAACCCATCAAGCCTCTATATTGAGATAAACACCCAGAGCTACTGTGTTCCTTGTCTCCAGACCTTGCAGCAACCCATCAAACCTCTGTATTGAGATAAACACCCAGAGCTACTGTGTTCCTTGTCTCCAGACCTTGCAGCAACCCATCAAGCCTCTATATTGAGATAAACACCCAGAGCTACTGTATTCCTTGTCTCCAGACCTTGCAGCAACCCATCAAACCTCTGTATTGAGATAAACACCCAGAGCTACTGTGTTCCTTGTCTCCAGACCTTGCAGCAACCCATCAAGCCTCTCTATTGAGATAACACCCAGAGCTACTGTGTTCCTTGTCTCCAGACCTTGCAGCAACCCATCAAGCCTCTATATTGAGATAAACACCCAGAGCTACTGTATTCCTTGTCTCCAGACCTTGCAGCAACCCATCAAGCCTCTATATTGAGATAAACACCCAGAGCTACTGTGTTCCTTGTCTCCAGACCTTGCAGCAACCCATCAAGCCTCTATATTGAGATAAACACCCAGAACTACTGTATTCCTTGTCTCCAGACCTTGCAGCAACCCATCAAGCCTCTATATTGAGATAAACACCCAGAGCTACTGTGTTCCTTGTCTCCAGACCTGTTCCTTGCCTCCAGACCTGTTCCTTGTCTACAGACCTGTTCCTTGTCTCCAGACCTTGCAGCAACCCATCAAACCTCTATATTGAGATAAACACCCAGAGCTACTGTGTTCCTTGTCTCCAGACCTTGCAGCAACCCATCAAGCCTCTATATTGAGATAAACACCCAGAGCTACTGTGTTCCTTGTCTCCAGACCTTGCAGCAACCCATCAAACCTCTGTATTGAGATAAACACCCAGAGCTACTGTGTTCCTTGTCTCCAGACCTTGCAGCAACCCATCAAGCCTCTATATTGAGATAAACACCCAGAGCTACTGTATTCCTTGTCTCCAGACCTTGCAGCAACCCATCAAGCCTCTATATTGAGATAAACACCCAGAGCTACTGTATTCCTTGTCTCCAGACCTTGCAGCAACCCATCAAGCCTCTATATTGAGATAAACACCCAGAGCTACTGTGTTCCTTGTCTCCAGACCTTGCAGCAACCCATCAAACCTCTGTATTGAGATAAACACCCAGAGCTACTGTGTTCCTTGTCTCCAGACCTTGCAGCAACCCATCAAGCCTCTATATTGAGATAAACACCCAGAGCTACTGTGTTCCTTGTCTCCAGACCTTGCAGCAACCCATCAAACCTCTGTATTGAGATAAACACCCAGAGCTACTGTGTTCCTTGTCTCCAGACCTTGCAGCAACCCATCAAGCCTCTATATTGAGATAAACACCCAGAGCTACTGTGTTCCTTGTCTCCAGACCTTGCAGCAACCCGTCAAGCCTCTATATTGAGATAAACACCCAGAGCTACTGTGTTCCTTGTCTCCAGAACTTACAGTGACCCATCAAACCTCTGTATTGAGATAAACACCCAGAGCTACTGTATTCCTTGTCTCCAGACCTGTTCCTTGTCTCCAGACCTTGCAGCAACCCATCAAGCCTCTATATTGAGATAAACACCCAGAGCTACTGTGTTCCTTGTCTCCAGAACTTGCAGTGACCCGTCAAGCCTTCTGACCTGATAAATTCTACACATAACACTATTTGAGTTGCACGCCAATAGGGTAAATTTTAGATATAAGCAAGATGATGTTGTAATCGAAGAGTAAAGCTTTGAATATAACATGCTTATGACTATTTATAGCTTCGTGTTCAGGGCGTACAATATACCTTCCCAAGTGACAGTATGAAAGCATGGAGGAGAGCATACAAGTTCTAATATGTTTATATTTGGATAGAGAGAGAGATAGAAAGAGAGAGAAGCCTTAAAACCGACAACCATCATTAACTAGAGAACAGAGGTGGTAAGCGAGGGGTCGAACCTTGTCCGGGTCAGTAGGTGTAAAGGTGTCTGGGCTAGACGATCGTTGGCTATAAGGTTTACTAGAAGCTCATTGGCTGTAAACTCATTACTCATGATTCTATGCTTCAATTATTGATTTTTAATTTAAATAGAATGAGTTATTGATGGGGTGGCTGTAAGGTTTTGGAAGGAGTTGGGATCCACCATCTTGGATCCTGTCATTGGTTGTAAGTTTTGATAGACTCTCATTTGCTGTGAGGTTAATGTGGGGGTGGGGATCCATACTCTTGTAACTGATAATTGGTTATAAGGTTTGATAGACGCTAATTGGCTGTAACATTTTCCAAAACGCTCATTGGCTGTAAGGCTTAGGGGGGACGGGGATCCACCATCTTGAATCTAATCAGGAGGAAGACGAGGATCCTCTATCGTGAAGCCATCATATTAAATCCACCATTTTGTAGGATGGGGCTAAACACTAATTGGCTGTAAGGTTTAAGGAAGGGGGTAGAGTTTGACGCTCATGAGCTGAAAGCTGAAGGAGGAAGGGGTTGGGCGTATATTTGACACACACCCTACTGGGCGGGGCGTCGATCTGGTAACGTCACCTCTAAAACTGTGCCAGAACCGTCTATTTTACACTACTATTATTTTGTGATTTGGTTACTCTCTCAACTTCACGAGTCTAAATAATTAGTTTCACCAATTACTTAAAATTGTTATATTAAGTCAAGTTCTTCATAATAATAATAATTGTATTTGAGATAATTTTTTAATATTTTTACGAATCTTGAATCTTCCAATATCATAGGATTTGATGGATTTGAAGAATTTAGGATTAGAGTGTTCAAAAATCCTTTTTCTAATTTTTTATTTTGACTACATAAAACTGAAATTGAAATCCCGAATTATATTATGTCCACCATAAATACATACACCATTGTCTTTCCTCACAATCAGACCTATCCGAGCTGGTGGATATTATCTTGCCGAAGATACTTTTTAACCAGCAGCTGAAGATACTGTTTCATCGAACAAAGTGCGGGGGATCAAAGTTTCTTTTCTTATTGATGGAAAATAATGTGAGGGTGGTTCTGACGTCACAGGATGAAAGAGCAAGGGCAGATTGTCCTGGGGCTGACACGGGAATCCTCTCGGTGCGCCTGAAGGGTACACAGCCCTTTATACTAATGAGGGGTTCCCGACCCACAAAATCACGGTATTGAGAAACTTTTCTTGAGTTACTTAGGGGGAAACCATCCCCACACTCCCCCTGGAGGTTATTTCTCGATTATAGATATACTCGGCGCACACACGTTTGAAAATAGAGGGAGAGCAGAGATCTGGCTGGTTAGCATGGTTTTGTTGCATTGGAACTTTGATCAACCTTACAAGTTCACTTATATTTAGATTAATTTCGGGATGAAATAAGGTGTAATATATCCTTGAACGTGTACGTAGTAAAATTAACTCATAATTGTGTATCTTCTATAACTATTAATAAAATTGAATTGTCTGTGTGTCTGTCTGTCATGAGCATTGAGCGATATCCACCGCATGCAAAGGTCTGAAATTTAAAAATTAGTAGCCCGATGCAAGAACATGTGCATCTCAAGGCCAGAATTTTGAATTTTTGATCAGAATGATTTAATTAATTAAAAACTGAAAAAATTTAGAAAATATTAACACTGTGAGAAACCTTTACTACTATAATTCATACAATTTGTAATGTAGTTTGGTGGTCATGGAAATTTGGTGGTTATGGAAAATTGGTGGCCTTGGAAGTTTGGTGGCCATGGAAATTTGGTGGCATGGAAATTTGGTGGCCATGGAAGTTTTGTGGTCATGGAAGTTTGGTGGTCATGGAAATTTGGTGGCCTTGGAAGTTTGGTGGCCTTGGAAATTTGGTGGCCTTGGAAATTTGGTGGCCTTGGAAGTTTGGTGGCCATGGAAATTTGGTTGCCATGGAGAGTAAACAAGAAGATTTTGGTATCACAACAAACTCTTTTTCTCGTGTCACCATGTCGCTCTGAATAGTAGTCAAACTGTAAGTCAAACTGAGTTCTACAGGGAAACGAGAGTATATTTTAAACAGGGAAACGGGATTTCTGTTCCAATAAAGTAAAACCACTCCCATATTGAATACCAATTATTTTATTAGTGGGCTTGCCAATGTAATTTGAGCTATAACTTATCAACCCAGGATATGTAAATGGAATTAAATGATCTGATTAAAAGTTCGAATATGATTATTTACAATTGAGCTGCGTCTTAGACCTTGATTAATTCTTACATTTTAAAATGTGTTGCTAGCAACATTCCACGGTACTTTTGACTCCTATACTTATTTAATAAAATTATATTTGGTTTTCAGAGTGGTTGCTTTAGAGAGATTTCAATATGATTACAATACTTTATTTTTTCATCTACCAGTCTGTGTCTTTGTCTATCCGAGTGTTTGTGTTCTGTGATGATTATTAAATGCGTGACATTTGGCAGAGACATCCTTTGAGACTAGGTCACTCCGTTTATTCTGAAAGGTAAACTGTCTTACTTTGACATATTACACTATGGTCACATCTTATAAACTATGCCAGGTAAGCTTTATACCATTCAGGGTGGACAGAGGTCACATGGTTTTCGATTAAGTTATCCGTTTCAAGATGGCAGACGCTCGGAAATATTTCTTTTCCACGAATACTGCCAAATGTTTTGACCGATTTTAAAGAAATTTAGCAGGGGCATTCTTTAAATCTAGTCCAAAAGATGTATGTGCAATATATAGTTTTTAAATCTGGTTATCATTTAATATGGTGATCCCACAAAGGGTTTTTTGTTTAATAGCTCATCTCAAGTGATTTGACTATATATCCTAATCAATCGGCTTATTTTTTTAAATGTTGACATAGGCCTATATTGCGGGTCTAACGTCTTAAAATATGCTAAACACTGTTACTTTCTATTAATATAATGCACTAATAGAGTATATATTTGTTTTCTGACTAAATTTGTCAGTAAGAAAATTATTTATCTATTTTAAATCCAAGGAGAAACTATGGGAAATATTTCAACTTTAAATCTAAGGATTCATGCTAAGATTGTAGTAGTAATAAATACATGAAGAGAGTGAGGTCTACTGTCCACACAACTACTAGTAAAAAAGCAAGCAAGTATTTTAGGATTTGTCAGTATTTCTGAAGCTTTGTTTCTTCGAACATTGACTTAACCCATCTGAACACATTAGTTAGATCCCCGGTGGGCTCATAGTATATTTAGTTCTCAAATAATATGAAATCAGGTGAGAAATGCGTATTTCAGAGTTCAATATAATTTATACTAGCCAGTTTCTAATAATCCTTAGCTCATGTTAAGTGCTTAAAAAACCTAAAAAAAAACCTGCATTTCGCTAAAGACGAAAGCAGTTCAAAAACATGCAATATTTTCCTTAGTTAGAATAATTAAAGACCTATTTCCAGCCAACTTTTTGTATCAGCACTCCACATAGGAACTAATGCATCTCTAATAAAAACCTGTCATTCCGTCACTAACTTATCACTATGAAAGAGGAAGAACCAATTAGAATTATTGTGACACACGTTATGCAAACCTCAACAGTTACTTCACATCTAGTGATATACCACTTCCATTATAAGCCTCCACACTTATCTCGCATCTAGTAAACAGCACTTCCATTACGAACCTCAATACTTAGCTCAAAAACTGCCTTTAATTTATGGGGCATCATTTTTATTCACAGCCTTAACACACACATATATATGGCTAAGGGGTTGTGGAGGAGGATATATAATGATACGTTATATACCCTGTAGCTTAAAATAACAATACATTGTTAGGATAATCAAATCTCTTAGATTACGATGGGCAGGACATGTAGCGAGAATGGAAGAATCTATAACCTTGATCAAGGTACTGACTGGCAAACCTAATGGGAAGTAACCATTGGGAAGACCTAGACAAAGATGGGAGAATAACATTAGAATGTACCTAAAAGAAATAGGGTGTAATGAGGTGGACTGGATAGAACTAGCTCAAGATAGGAATAGGGTGTAATGAGGTGGACTGGATATAACTAGCTCAAGATAGGAATAGGGTGTAATGAGGTGGACTGGATATAACTAGCTCAAGATAGGAATAGGGTGTAATGAGGTGGACTGGATATAACTAGCTCAATATATGGATAGGGTGTAATGAGGTGGACTGGATAGAACTAACTCAAGATAGGAATAGGGTGTAATGAGGTGGACTGGATATAACTAGCTCAATATATGGATAGGGTGTAATGAGGTGGACTGAATATAACTAGCTCAATATATGGATAGGGTGTAATGAGGTGGACTGGATAGAACTAACTCAAGATAGGGATAGGGTGTAATGAGGTGGACTGGATAGAACTAGCTCAAGATAGGAATAGGGTGTAATGAGGTGGACTGGATATAACTAGCTCAATATATGGATAGGGTGTAATGAGGTGGACTGAATATAACTAGCTCAATATATGGATAGGGTGTAATGAGGTGGACTGAATATAACTAGCTCAATATATGGATAGGGTGTAATGAGGTGGACTGGATAGAACTAACTCAAGATAGGGATAGGGTGTAATGAGGTGGACTGGATAGAACTAGCTCAATATATGGATAGGGTGTAATGAGGTGGACTGGATAGAACTAACTCAAGATAGGGATAGGGTGTAATGAGGTGGACTGGATAGAACTAGCTCAAGATAGGAATAGGGTGTAATGAGGTGGACTGAATATAACTAGCTCAAAATATGGATAGGGTGTAATGAGGTGGACTGGATATAACTAGCTCAAGATAGGAATAGGGTGTAATGAGGTGGACTGGATATAACTAGCTCAATATATGGATAGGGTGTAATGAGGTGGACTGAATATAACTAGCTCAATATATGGATAGGGTATAATGAGGTGGACTGGATAGAACTAACTCAAGATAGGGATAGGGTGTAATGAGGTGGACTGGATAGAACTAGCTCAAGATAGGAATAGGGTGTAATGAGGTGGACTGGATATAACTAGCTCAATATATGGATAGGGTGTAATGAGGTGGACTGGATAGAACTAACTCAAGATAGGGATAGGGTGTAATGAGGTGGACTAGATATAACCTGCTCAAGATAGGTATAGGGTGTAATGAGGTGGACTGGATAGAACTAACTCAAGATAGGGATAGGGTGTAATGAGGTGGACTGGATAGAACTAACTCAAGATAGTGATAGGGTGTAATGAGGTGGACTGGATATAACTAGCTCAATATATGGATAGGGTGTAATGAGGTGGACTGAATATAACTAGCTCAATTTATGGATAGGGTGTAATGAGGTGGACTGGATAGAACTAACTCAAGATAGGGATAGGGTGTAATGAGGTGGACTGAATATAACTAGCTCAATATATGGATAGGGTGTAATGAGGTGGACTGGATAGAACTAACTCAAGATAGGGATAGGTTGTAATGAGGTGGACTAGATATAACCTGCTCAAGATAGGTATAGGGTGTAATGAGGTGGACTGGATAGAACTAACTCAAGATAGGGATAGGGTGTAATGAGGTGGACTGGATAGAACTAACTCAAGATAGGGATAGGGTGTAATGAGGTGGACTGAATATAACTTGCTCAAAATAGGTATAGGGTGTAATGAGGTGGACTGGATAGAACTAGCTTAAGATAGTGATAAGTGGCCTACTTTTTTTAAGTGCTGCAATGAAATTTCCAGTCCCTAATATCACAGAGTTAGTAAAAGGGGGGGTATGTATATATCCCCTCTAATTATTATTATTATTAGCACCGCGTCTTACTACCCGTTAGGGTTATACGCACTTAGACTAATGTGTAATGGTAGAGTGATTGTGAGATGAAATGGAGGACCTACAGTTTAACGTGGAATCCGAACCACGGTGGAGGCCTGGCATTCCACACATTCACAAGTTGTGAATAATACACGTCTTGTCAGAGGTGAAGGTAGGGTTTATACCCTCTAAACCATCTTCAACATCACAGCGTTTGGTAGATAGTTGCTAGCGTTCTAAAATAATATAAGTAGCTTGAAAGTCTTGTATGGGTTTGTTCTTAAGAAATAAATGGTACGGCACACCGCACAGACTTTCTATCTCTTTCTATAAACTCGTAAGATTTCTGAACGGAATAATGTACATTGTATCATCACCACTCCACATAAGAACACGCATAAAATAATATACTATGATATAGAATCAATGAGAAAAGAGGCGCATCTTTGTCCACCTAAGAACATTTCAAACAGTTTAATGTCTTCCACAAGGGTCAACACTTCGTATTAAAGTTTCTATTTCTGGTTAAAGTTTTAACATTTTATAAGGTGTTGCAGATCTTCAAGTCATCGCATTGATATTTAATTATTCATTTATACATTTTGACCAATAAAAAATGTAAATATTGACTATTGAGTCTAAAATGAAGATAGATCATTGCTATACAAACATTTCTCCTAAGAGCTTTAAGGAAAAATAACATACTTTATTTAGATACTTACTTATATTTAATTACTCTATGGCATTAGAGAATTATTGCGTTAAGACTTAAGTAGTATATCTTTACTAAACTCACAAAATTGTATTAATATATTTGCAAATATCTCAGAAACTGTTACTTTTATAAAAATATATGTCAAATAAAAGTTTTTTATTTCTAATAGTCCTACAATTTTGCAATGACAAGTTGTTCAGTTTCTCAAATAGTTGTGGAGATACGGAAATTAACGCTTCTGTAAAGTACCCTAAAAATCATTTTCATAGGAAAATGAAAATAGCCAGTTTATTTATAATCTTAATCAACGTCTAGATACGAATTTTAATCAAAATCGTTTGAGCAGATTTTGAGAAAACCAAATTTATCTCTTTACGCCCTTCAGTAAACTAACCTTAATTTTAAGTTTTTATAGACACACAGACAGACGGCATTGCAAAGACTATTTTTTAGGGTTTTGGGGGTCATGAGACGTCGACATCCATCAACATTTCAGGTTAGTTTTTCTTTTACGATCGCAATACTTAAATTTTATTGTCCAAAAAGTTAAAAAATTCATATAATGCGTATAGATTGAAAGTTATTGATTTTATAAAAATATGTTTCGAATAAAATATTTGTATTATAAATATATATACATATTTGTTATGCTAAGTAATTTCATATCTCAAATATTTTTGGAGCTATTATAAAAAATGTTAATTTACGCATCAGACCGGAGCCCTTAAAGCCATTTTGTCGAAATATTGAGAGTAGTCATTTTGTTTGGAATATTTATTAATGTTTATAAATGAAATTTAATCAAAATCGTTAGAGCCGATTTTGAGAAAATCGACTTTTTCTCTTTTTGCCCTTCAGTAAACTACCCTAAATTTTAGGGGTAGATATCCAATTCCAAAAACCCCTTGGGGCAACCCTATGAAAACCCTTGATATCAAGTTTTAGCTCAATCGGTAAAATAGTTTAGGCTCTAATTGGAGGTACAGACAGACAGACAGACAGACGGAAATTCAAAAACCACTTTTTCGGATTCAGGGAGTCATGAAACGTCAAGATTCATCAAAATTTCGAGTTTGATTTTTTTGACGATCACCATACTTTCTCTACCTGTAAGATAGAGAGAAAGTAAAAATATGCTATAAGTATTTACATAATTTCAATAAATTATAATTTGCCTTGTGGCATTAAAAATAGTTGTCAATTTGAATATTCATAAATTATAATACATTTTTCCCATATTGTGCATATACTGTATGTTAATAGGATGCATCCCAACTACATCGTGTAAACTGTTCAAATATTGTATAGTAAATTAAAATTATGTCACTGTGTAAAAACATATCTGTAAAATATTTATTTATCTGAAATGTTAAATAATGTGTCAACATTTTTTCTTACTATTTTAATATTTACTCCAGAAAATATTTTAACTGTAAATATATTTACATTTTTTTACTTTATATGATTAGTTTTTGGTACATAACGTTTTATTTGGTGCTAAAAGTTATGTGACTTGCAAAGACTCATTAAAATATAGGGGATTGGGAAGGAGAGTGCTGTGAAAATATTTCGACACTCGTTTAGAAAAGTGGTGCCCAACCTTTCTTTCTGGCATGCCACTATTTGCGTTAAGAATCACAGGCGTGCCACTTCACGCTAAAATCTCTAACCTAAACTTACTACCAACGTCTTTAGAAATATACAACCAAACTGATTAGGCCTATTAAAAAATTTATAGTGTAATATATAGTTAATTCCTGATTGGATTAGGAGTTTTGTAAAACAAAACCCCATTAAAAATATTTGTAAAGAAATAATCTAATTGCATGTTTCAAGAATGTAAAAGCAAGAACAATTTGGTTTCTTGGATGCTTATCAGTGAGAACAGAATGGTTCGTATTTTAACTAAGTTCTTAATAGAAAAGGTTTGCTCACAGATGTACGTAAAACAAAACCTGCAAAAATATATCAAGGCCGGGTCTCTTTATGTAGAAAATTGGAATAGGGGGAAGGCGTTTACAGAAGATGGAAAGTTCTTGCTTGGATGGATTCCCTACTTCCTTGTACTTGTGAATTACAATGTTGTTCTGAAGGTCAAGAATGTCAATTTGTGCATCAGAAGGGTAGATATCAATTCCCTTCATAGAAATTAAAAAAGGCTTTGTGAAAATCTGAAAAATTTTCTTTTCATTCTGACAGTTTTAAATCCTGGTTTTTTAAAAGATTTTTTCAAATCATAAATAACATACTAGTATTTATAAATACTGGAAGCTAACTACATTCAGATTTGAAAAGATTTTCCTTCCGAAAAAAAATGGTTGCGCTCATAATGAGAAAGATTATGAGACATCAGAATGAGCCTGAAATGAAATGAATAGGTTTGTAAAAAGGTTTTATTTTTAAATTTGTAAACGTTGATTCAAGTTCTTAAGGTGGCCATTGATTTTCATCAGAAAAGCTAAGTCCCATAACAAATTTTCTTTCTTTAAAAGCATGCACTCATCAGCTAGTTTAAATTTTTATTCCAAAAATATCAGAACTTTACACTTTAAACTCCAAATATCTCAGGCGTTTTCCTATGAAACAGCCAACGGACACTACGGTCGAGCAGAACTCCATCATGGTGTTTGTCTCAATTCCGTTTCGAAGAGTTGTGAAGTTCCCTTCTTTTGACTGCCCGTGCTCAGATCTGGCTGATATATTAAACCATTGGATCCAGTACAGAATAGAATTTCATGTGTTTGCCCCAGGGGGTTTCTTGATAGATAAAATGCAGGGGTATTTGAAAACTTTTTGTTTCAAACAAAACTACAAAACCTTTTTCATTGCCAGTTATTCCAGGGCCCCGTCCCACAATGGGAAATTTTTCTGAAAACGTGGCCAAAACCCTTAAAACCGTTTATCGACATATAAACTCTAACTAGGTGGTTTTTTGGGTCGATTATGAATCCGGTATCAAAATTACTAAATTAAACATGACCGATCCAATATGGCAGATCAAAACTACAGAAATAGTATGATACGTCTAAAAGTGAGTGGTTGGGATTTTTCAGGCCTTCTAATAAAGAATACAAAGAAGTTATCAAATAAATATTTTTAATATCATTAGCATAAGCTACATTATTTATTTGTGTATTTATTCATTTAGTTGCTTGTGTTCAGCAGGAAAACCCACACCAAGGTATAAGTAAATCAATCTGTACAGATAATTTGGTAGAAAAATATATTATAAATACGGATACAAAAAATTTACAAAAATACAAAATTGAAAATAGTTAGGGGAAAGCAAACGACAATTTACATACAGTACATGTACTTCATATAATATACAGTATATACATTACTCGGAATCTGATTCAAAGTCAGCTTTTTAAGAATTCTGTGACGTTTCTTCTGATTGTTCCACATTTGGGGATGATATAAGCTTTATTGCCTCTCCCGCGAGCTGTTTTAATTTTCCTTGTGATAGCTTTCTAAATCTGGATTAAATAGCCAAGCTATTATATTATTTGTTAGTTGCATTCATAGCCGCAACTAAATATCATATTCTTTAAATTTAAAAATGACACCTAGACGTGGGAATCGACCCCTGGACCTTTGGCTTAATACGGCAATGCTCTTAACTACTGAACTATTCAGGAATGGTTTCCTTCAGGGCGTCCAGCCCAGATTCCACAGTAAGATATGAGTGAAGAATAATCCTAGTCACAGCACAATTCCTGGATAGCTCAGTGGTAAGATCAATGGCATACTAAGCCAAAAGTCCTGGGTTATATTCCCGTGTGTAGGTGGCATTCTTCAATTGTAGGTTTCTGATACTATTCATCCGCGAATCTGAAGAGATCATCAACCAATTGAAAAAGTATTCTATATTCTTTATTTGTCTTTAAAAAAAATTCAAAATTTAATAAAACCTGAACCCCCTTACTGATTATTTCCAAACTCAATACTGAACATGTTTGTACCCTATTCTATTTGTTTGGAAATTCCTTCTTGAGAGTTAAAATTTACAAAAGTTAGAGTGAAAATACCATTTCTCATGAAAATTAAATAATGGATATATTTTCCTCACTAAAACAAAGCTTCAAGCAAAATAATCAAACTTGAACGTTAGCAGATATTAGCAGCTACTTTTTGCAAATTCCAATTACCAAAAAAAAAAAACTAAAAGTACATTATCGAAATTTAGGGTAACGGTGCGGAATGCCTCACATTTAAATCAGATAAAGCCTCCATTTAATTAGTTTTAAGGTCATGATGTCATATGAAATTTGAACGTATTAAATAACAATAAAAAATTAGTAAAATACAGTAAATTTAGAAACATAGATCCAGGAATAGAATCAATTTTTTACTATTGTATTTTACCAAGTATTACACAAGTTGTATTCACTTTAGTGCAGCGCGGTATTTGGCATTACTGTGGCGCGGCACTTCAAACGGAAACAACGGTCAGTTTTGGACTGAAGTAGAGCCTCAGGTAGTTGGAATATCCCAACGAGACTAGAACGATTTTATGCAGGGAGTATCTACAATTGAAACCCTATCAAAAATAACGCTGATATTTGAAATTAGAATTTTAGGGTTTGGTCACTTTTTCGGGAAAATTTCCCACTGTGCGTCCGTACAAATTTAGACCATTCTAAGCTATTGCTATCGATAACAAATTTAATATATTTCAAAATATCCACCCACTACTCAACATTATACCAACTGGCGCAAAGGGAGACCTCCATCGCGTTGCATGAAGGTAAAGCTCAGTTAAGTAATTCACTTAGATGACGCCTTGGAAAACTTCACCTCACTGTTCTGTTTGATGTGGTTGTCGCAGGGAGCGCCCATGTTGCACGGAAAGGAGTACTGCTGTGCTACAACGAGTACTCTCAACACCTAATACATGTGAAACTAAATACTTCACGTAGTTGTCTAGCTAGGCACTTCTTAATATGAGGTGTGAGGTCAGCGGGGGGGAACTAATGGGGCATTTAATTCCCCCACTCCCCACTCAAAGATCACAAATATATTTAATAAAAACGTTATAACACTGCGTCTTACTATCCGTTCGGGCTATACGCTTACGTACTAATTACGTTAGTTAGTCAGAAATCGGGAAGTTTGAATTTTAGAGTAAGTGAACCCACATTTGTGTGTAGATAGAGAGTAGAGACCCATTTATGAAAAAACTACTCCCATTTCACCCGACCTTTATTCGAACCTCGATCTCCCCGTCCAAATCAGTCTAGCTTAACATGAAACTAGCGCGTTGGCTAATTTAAGTGTAAAACAGTTGAACTACAACTAGAGCCTGATAGTGCACTGAAGACGTAACGAATACAAAGAGTAAATTATAAGACCAATATCAAAAAGTTGATATTCAAAATATTATACATACATTTATATATATATTTATTAAGGATGCTTTCAATGTATGTGTATATATGAATTGGAAAAGCTTCTAAAATCCCCTCCAGGGGGAAAGTAAAGAAATAATATGTTCGATACATGTTGCGAGGTGTAGAAAGCGTAGTAGAGTATAAGAAGGTGCCACTGCTTGATGACAAAGTGTCTCCCGCCAGTCTATCCCTTGATATTTGAGAAGACAACATATATTGAATTCGAGGGATATCTTCGAGTCTTGTCACTATTATTACTGTAGCCATATAGTCACGTCCAGCCGACATCAGTGGCACGTGCGGTGAAAACAACCCAGGGGGCAGCCAGACGAGACGATTTAGGGTGGTACCTTGTCTTTTCACGGCTCAATGCAGCTCACAGGACCTCGCCCCCTTCTTAACTTGGGGACTATCTGACTATTCACTGCTCCCAGCATTACAGGTGTGTTCTGCTGGCAACAACCTGAGGGCGTGCAAAGATAATGTTTCTAGAGGTGTCCACTAGGAAATGTCATTATACCTTTAGTTTGTATAAGTATATATGAATCCTCCTTAGGGAGAGTCCATCAAATTCCAGGGAGGGTCTGGTCCTCCTTATCCACGACCATACAACAACCTACTCTGAAATACACATAGGGATAAATAAATAGGGAAGTGGGGGAAATCAAAAGAATATACGTTAATAAAATGTTTTAATCAGTGGCATGTTGTGGAGTGTTGCCAGAATAAGCAGAATTTGAGTTGATAAGATTCAGAGCACTCACTCACCAGGTATCAACGAACATAAATTCCTCCTGTGAGGTATGTAGAGCAGAGCCTATGTTCGATTGGTCAAATAGGAGATCTAGTCATTCTTATCAACGCGTCTTACTACCAGTTCAGGCTTTACTTTAATGAGGTAGGGATGAAGAAGGAAGAATTTTATAGGTAATATACCTGCATTTTCTTGGAGGGAGTATGGGAAACCATTTGAGGAAAACCGACCCTTCAATAAACTTGACCAGTATTAGAACCCCGTTCTAAATCTCTTCATCAGGCCAGTCTAACACCTTGGACCGTTTGGCCACTCAAGAAGATAGGGGATCTAGTGGAAGAGAACAAGTCAGAGGTACAGTTTTATAAATATCTGACTACCCTGGCAACATTCCACGTAACGGCACTGATTTAAATGTACACTCATTTTGTATCAATATTGGATATAATTGAACTATACTTGTCTACGAGAAAACAGAAGTAGGTTATTTTCAAGTCCTTGCACTGAGTCTTACTACTCGTCCCAGACACACTCATATTTATCCTAATAAGGTAAGGACGAGGAAGAAATATTTAGATAAAATGTACTAGCATTGGCGTGTAACAGGAGTAGTAATCCTTTTGAAAAAAAATACCCACACAATTAATTACACCTGTGACCCACACCCTGACTAATCCATCACGTGAAACCAGACTAGACGAGACTGACACCTTTTTTTCCGGGTGCAGAGAGGATATTCCTTCAACCACCATCTTAGTTTAGTTGATATTTTGAGAATTTTAGCCACACTGATAAAAATGTTTTCTCGCATAAGACGTCTGTCTACCTTCTAGAACTTTCTACGACGCATTGCACCCTCCCCTATTACGAACCCTTATTTGCTTACATAGAAGACTCCGGCCCTTCTGGGCGAGAGAATACTAAAATATAATATAATTTTGAATATTTAATAGTCATACATTTATTATAACTCCTATATATTTAAGGATAGAACAATAATAAAAATACAACTTGTAATAAACAACGAATAGCTTTTACTTTTCCTATCTTCCTATCCCTTGACATGGCTCTTCGGGTAGAGAGCTAAAATATTATCTTAGCTGGTGGCATAGCCCCCTTAGAAACTTGCAATTCTGGATCATGGTCCACACCAAACAAATAATATATCCCATTAGTGAATACCAGGAATATTTAGATCTTACACTAAACTACTTTCTATTGTTACACTAAATTTTATTTTAAACATTTTTATTCGATTAGGTCAATCATTTTGTCAGTGAACTCATTTAGAACTTAAAAGTGTATTATAGAAATAAAGGTTTAAGTGGTTAATTGACTATTCATATGTCCAATTAACGATTCAGATGCCCAAGTAACAGTTGCAGCTGTTCAAGCATCCAAGTAACTGTTCAGCTGTCCAAGTAACTGTTCATGTGTTTAACTAGCTATTCAAGTGTCTAAATGACTGTTAGTGTATCCAAGTAACTGTTCATGTGTTCAACTATTATTCAAGTGTCTAAATGACTGTTAGTGTATCCAAGTAACTGTTCATGTGTTCAACTATTATTCAAGTGTCTAAATAACTGTTAGGGTATCCAAGTAACTGTTCATGTGTTCAACTACTATTAAAGTGTCTAAATGACTGTTAGGGTATCCAAGTAACTGTTCATGTGTTCAACTACTATTCAAGTGTCTAAATAACTGTTAGGGTATCCAAGTAACTGTTCATGTGTTCAACTATTATTCAAGTGTCTAAATGACTGTTAGGGTATCCAAGTAACTGTTCATGTGTTCAACTACTATTCAAGTGTCTAAATGACAGTTAGGGTATCCAAGTAACTGTTCATGTGTTCAACTATTATTCAAGTGTCTAAATAACTGTTAGGGTATCCAAGTAACTGTTCATGTGTTCAACTACTATTCAAGTGTCTAAATGACTGTTAGGGTATCCAAGTAACTGTTCATGTGTTCAACTAGCGATTCAAGTGTATAAATAACTGTTAGGGTATCCAAGTAACTGTTCATGTGTTCAACTAGCGATTCAAGTGTATAAATGACTGTTAGAGTATCCAAGTAACTGTTCATGTGTTCAACTACTATTCAAGTGTCTAAATGACAGTTAGGGTATCCAAGTAACTGTTCATGTGTTAAACTAGCTATTCAAGTGTATAAATGACAGTTAGGGTATCCAAGTAGCTGTTCATGTGTTCAACTAGCTATTTTTTTATTTATTTTATTTATTTATTTAGCACCGCGTCTTACTACCCGTTCGGGTTATACGCTTAAGTACTAATTACACTAATTGATTAGGAATTGGGAAGGTTGAATTTAGAGGAAGTGAACCCGCATTTGCGTGGAAGGAGAGTGGAAAACCATTTAGGAAAAACCACCCCCAGTTCACCCGACCGAGATTCGAACCTCGATCTCCCCGTCCTCGGCGGTCTGGCTCAACACGACTGGCGCGTTAGCCAACTACGCCACAGAGGCGGGTAACTAGCTATTCAAGTGTCTAAATGACTGTTAGAGTATCCAAGTAACTGTTCATGTGTTCAACCACTATTCAAGTGTCTAAATGACAGTTAGGGTATCCAAGTAACTGTTCATGTGTTCAACTATTATTCAAGTGTCTAAATAACTGTTAGGGTATCCAAGTAGCTGTTCATGTGTTCAACTACTATTCAAGTGTCTAAATGACTGTTAGGGTATCCAAGTAACTGTTCATGTGTTCAACTACTATTCAAGTGTCTAAATGACTGTTAGGGTATCCAAGTAACTGTTCATGTGTTCAACTACTATTCAAGCGTCTAAATGACTGTTAGGGTATCCAAGTAACTGTTCATGTGTTCAACTATTATTCAAGTGTATAAATGACAGTTAGGGTATCCAAGTAGCTGTTCATGTGTTCAACTAGCGATTCAAGTGTCTAAATAACTGTTAGGGTATCCAAGTAACTGTTCATGTGTTCAACTACTATCCAAGTGTCTAAATGACTTGTTAGGATATTCAAGTAATTTTCAAAAGCTGTCCAAGTAGCTGCCAAGCTTTCTTCACTTTCAAATGATGGTTAAGTTGTATAAGTATAGCTGCTCAATGTCCAAGTCTAATCCAAACTATTATCAAAATAAGCAAGTAACTTTTCAAATAAAATATAAATATTGGGTCTGGTTTAAAAATTAATTATTTGGCTAGAAAACATTCCTGATCTCTAATACTATCTCCGAGTACTTACTATATTTTTTTTTTACATTTCAAAAATAATTTTATGTTAGGTATACTCAATTTATTTAATATAAAAATTGGCAGTTGTAAATGTTTTGATCGAATACCAAGACAAATGAGTTCAAATAATGTATCCACTAAGCTACGTTAGAGAAGAAAACCACCTTATAAACTCCTATAATGTATGCATTGTCTGAAGTCAATGTGATATCATCACAAACGTTTCAGAGCTAAAGTCAAGGCGAGTAGAATTAGCACACGTATGAATCATAAGCAGCCTGTCCCATTACCAGAATCGATAGCTGTTGAATAAACTTGGCCATTATCATGAGCTTAGATCCAGACACAACTATATAGACCACAATACTCTGGCCTCAGAACGGGGCAAGATCGTTGAAACTTTGGATTCAAGACATTATCCAATACCCTATGAGATTCCTCAATTCAATTCTTGGCTGGGTCTAAATTAAGTTTTCTTGTTATGAAAACGCAGTAGTTTAATCTACTATAAAAATTCCCCATTCCTTTATAAGCCTGCTCGTACTATGTGCATTTAAAAATCATAATAAAATAATATTTTTCATTTTGTTATTAATCTCAAGATTTAAAAAAAAACTATCATAATTTAGATTAAATATTTCTTTCCTATAGTAGCATTTGTTCTGTTAAATATGATTTAACCTTTTAAAATAAATAATCATTCTAGTCCGATATTAAGCGTTGTTGATGGCCCTGAGAAGCAGACCACACTTCCTACATCACCTGGCTCATTTGACCATACATGTATAAATACCGCTGGTCTAGTCATGAGCAATGTCGTTGATACGTTGTGCTTTAGCTGTTGACCAAATGTTTGAGTCATTTTGATTGCAATTCCCCCGCTAAGTGTCCGAGCGATCTTAGGCATCACTTTCGTGTTAGACAGGCCTGCTGATGTTGGGGAGATCGAGGTTTGAATCCCAGTCGGGTCCACGGATGAATTTTTTTTTCCTAAATAGTTTCTCACTCTTCTTCCACGGAAATGCGGGTGTATTACCTCTGAAATGCTCCTTTCCTCATCTCTACCCTACTAGAGTAATTATAGTATAATATATGCGTATACCTAAACAGGTAGGAAGACCCAGTGATGATATATATAATACAGACTTCAAGTCAGGTGAGGAATTTGGAGAACATAGCTCAGGTCTGTGCGCATGCGCGTATAAAACGTCAGTTTTTTTTAACCTGTAATACAGAGGTTTATAAATTCTTATCCGTCCACTACAGACTTCACATATAAGGCTATATTGCTGGGGTAGAAATGAGAAAGGTAAAATTTAGAGTGCAAGCGCCCCATTTTACGTGAAGGGAGATTGGAAAAAAAGTTTATATAAAACCATTTCAGTTCACCTGGCTAGTATTTGAACACCCGACCTTACCGTGACCGATAAACTGGCGTCCGTTGGCCGCGGTCTCAATGGTGTGGGTATTGCCTTGCCAAAATGAAACGATCACCAACAAATCTGGGTAAGTATATTTTTATTAACGTGTGAGCTGCCAAAGTTACATGACTTACATAATTACAACTATATGGATATCTCTTTCTACTTCTATAACAATTTTTATTAATCTTAGATAATATACTTTAATATAATGAACCCCCAAAACTACCTATACTAGACTTAGAGATTATAATCCACGAACAAATAAATTCTGATAAACCACAGTCGCCGTTAATAACAGGACGGAGTGTTAATTGTGGCAACTCCGCTTGTGATGACGTCACGGGTCCAAACAATCAGCTGCTTCTTGTGGAAAATACGTGAATATTTCCGGTTTTCTTTCATTTAAAATTTTGAACTAAATAGCCAAAGCTATTATTTATGCTTTTAGTGAGGATTACTCCATCTAGATATCATATTCTGAAAATTGAAAAATATCATCTGGACACGGGAATCGAACCCGGGACCAAGCCAAAGGTCCCGGTTTGATTCCCGTGTCCAGGTATCACTAATACCAATATTATAGTGTAAACAAGGAAACTAATACAGTTGGGAAATGCATGTTACTACTCGGTCGGTAAGTTATTGAAATCTATCCTGCTGTCAAGGAATGTAAAACTCAGAATATACAAAACCATAGTTTTATCGGTTGTTCTCTGTGGGTATGAAACGTGGTCTATTACCTTTCATGACGAAAACAAATTTAGGGTGTTTGAAAACAAGAGGCTTGGGAATATATTTGTTCCAAAAAGAGATAACGCTACTGGGGAGTAGAGGGAGTTATATAATGATTAGTTGCATACCATGTATACATCACGAGACATTGTTAGGATAATCAAGTCTTGTAGATTACGATGGGCATGACATGCAGCGAGAATGGGAGAATCTAGAACATTGGTTGGGGTGTTAATTGGCAAACCCAATGAGAAGATATCATGGGGAAGAATTACACGCAAATGGGAGAGTAACATTATTAGAATGGACCTGAAATGGATAGGGTATAATGAGATGGACTGGATAGAACTAGCTCAATATAAGGACCGTGTATAATGAAGTGGACTGGATTGAACTAGCTCAAGATAGGGATAGGTGGCGTTTATAAAGCGTAGCAATGAACATTGTTCATAATGCCATAGAGGCGTAGAATAAGTAAGTGGGTTTTACAAGAAGTAATTTAAATAAAAGTATTTTGAAGGTATACAGAGTGTAAAAAAACCCTTAAAATATAAATTAATATGTTATAGTTATGGATGATGTTTCATTCATTCACAAATGTGATTACTCGACTAACAATGAGAAAATGGTCATAGTTTCCAAGCCTATTAAGAGCTTTTTTTTTATCTAAAAATGGGTGCTGAGTTCAATATACGTGTTTAGCTGTAGCTCTCTAACATATGTATGTCAGCATCTCGTCTTACTACCATTTTGGGCTTCACGTTATATTTGAATAAAATTAAGCGTTTTATCAGTATTAATTTGTGCTCGCCAAAATAAATTTGTTTTAAATGTTTCATAGTTTTAACACAACAATGAACACAAACGTGCAGTACAGGACCAACCCTTTTTCATAAGATAATATTGTTGATGAAGGCATTGATCTGACTCACAAAATAAAATATTATATAAATGCCAAACTATATAGGCTCCTTGATTTGTTTTACCATCTATCAATCGATATATCATTTTGAAACTTAATTTCCTTTTCTTTTCCAGGCAGTAATTTTTTTACAATGTATATAGTTCATGTACCTATTTGGAAGTATTTATAAGTACATTTTCAGATGTTGACAGAATAAAATAAAATAACTAGTTTCGAGTTATTTAAGAACATATTTGTTCTCAGTAATATCTCCTTACCTTAAAGTTTAAAGACTATAATGATCGTATTTCAACATCATTTTGAAAACAGTAAGTTATAATACAGTACTAGAGTGGGGTATTGGTTTTTATAATTTGTTTCAAATTAATTATTAATCAAAATAAATGTGGAAATCAAGTTTATTTGCTAAAGCATGCGCAGATTAGTGTGCCGTGGAGTTTGCGAATCACAGTTTGTAGTCTACTGTCAAAAAATCTAAGTAAAAGTAATAAAGAAGACATTTAATAAACTATATTGAAACTACAATACTATTATTAATGGCATTGATTGTGCTGATAAATTTTTTTTTTTAATTTTTACAACCAACCTAATAAAGAGTCAAAGAAGGAAATATTCGATGAACTGCTCCTGGATTTAAAAATATATGATCGCTGCTGTTTTCTCGCAAACAACAATTTTTATTTTCATAAAAATGAGTTTCTTAAATCTAGTATGGCATATACTTCCTAATATTTTAAGCTCACCATAGATTCCGATAAAGTTATCAATTAGTTTGTTGATATATTTTAATAATATTTTGTTTAAATTCTTCAACAAGAGGAAAATTTAAAATATTTTCATCTTATCCTGAGACTTATTGGAACTATAATTGGCATTTTTCCAACCTCAGTGGCGTAGTTAGTTAACGCGCTAGTTTCGTGTTGAGTTAGACTGCCGAGGAAGGGGAGAAGGGAAGGTTCGAATTTCACTCGGGTGAGCTGGGGGTGACTTTTCCTAAATGATTTTCCACTCTCCATCCATGTAAATGTAGGTTCACTTTCTATATATTCAACCTTCCCAATTCCTAAGCCACTAAAGTAGATAGTACTTAAGCATATAACCCAAACGGATGCTAAAATAAATTGCTATTACAGCTGTGAACACAACATTTTCTTGGCATTTCATGTAGAAGTAGATAATACGATACACGCAGATTACACCCGAACTTATCAAATCAAAGGCATGAATCACACGAGAAATAAAAGTTTTGGACAGCAAAACAAACTAAACTAACTAACAATAATAGCCGCCGAGTACGTGGCTATTTTACTAGGATCCTATGGCGGTGTTGCCAAACTTCAGTATTCTGGCCTGTTACTAAAGACGTCCATGAGTAAACTCACACTTCAAACCCCCGGCTCCCCTCTCGCTTTGTTACTTATTACCTATCCGCTCTGTCCACACAAATATAAACTAATATAAATGTTTTAGCACCACATATTTCTACCCTTTCGGGCTGTACGCTTATAAACTAACAAGATAAGATAGAGAAGGAATAACATATAGGAAGTGTACTCAAATTTGCATGGAGGAAGAGTCAATAAGTAAGCATTTAGGTAAAACACCTCACTACACCCGGCTGGGATACGAGCTCGGACCTCCTCGTAGTTGTACATCATGAAATGTTGGCATGAGTAGGGAATGGTTTGTCCCACTCCAGCAATGGCCAGTTAAGATCTTGATGAGATAGCTCCAGTCATGTTGGGGTGAGTTCTCCAAAAAGGGAAATATAAACATTCATTTATAATTCAAGTCACACGAGGCTATGTAAGTAGACAATGCGTGTGTATGTTCACTTGTTTATTATCTCAGGACAAACTAATACGCCTCTGTTGACAAAGCTACTTCTGACGATTGGAAAATATATTATGATTGCTTTAGCTCTGTGTGATGTGTGTTTATGTTATATCCATGTCTCCCTCTGGTTTTATTTCTTACAGTTCTCAAGCTCCTGTGAGCTGTGTTATGTTATATCCATGTTTCCCTGTGGTTTTATTTCTTACAGTTCTCAAGCTCCTGTGAGCTGTGTTATGTTATATCCATGTTTCCCTCTGGTTTTATTTCTTACAGTTCTCAAGCTCCTGTGAGCTGTGTTATGTTATATCCATGTTTCCCTGTGGTTTTATTTCTTACAGTTCTCAAGCTCCTGTGAGCTGTGTTATATTCATGTTTCCCTCTGGTTTTATTTCTTACAGTTCTCAAGCTCCTGTGAGCTGTGTTATGTTATATCCATATATATACAGGATGAGTAATAATTCGCATATACGGGTACCACATGATTAGGTGGGTGAATGAATATAAGTCGAAA
The DNA here is from genome assembly GCA_033556935.1 of Timema podura. Classification (NCBI taxonomy): domain Eukaryota; kingdom Metazoa; phylum Arthropoda; class Insecta; order Phasmatodea; family Timematidae; genus Timema; species Timema podura. The sequence goes on from JAVRXN010000005.1 coordinate 55,633,251, forward strand.
ACACTCTTTGCGAAAATCTCTTTTCCCCATACCTTTTGAGAAAAATGATATTAAAGTAAGAGCGGGGTCATGTGACAACGCTGTGCCTGAAACTTACATCAAACGTGTGTATATATATATATATATATATATATATGCGTGTCTGGGCTACATCATTCGTAGCCCAGTAGTATAAATATTAGCCAGTACTAATGTACCGGTGTCCAGGAGACGCCCGAATGTACTAATCGTACATCCTTTCTGTGTCCCAAAGAGATTATGATGATAGTGAGTATGAGGGTGTGGAACCATTTACAACCTAACTTAAGCCTAATTAATCAATTCCTGTTAATTGTAGGCGTAGCTCCTATTTTGAGAAAAGTAATCTGGGACATTGACTTGGTGTGTTAAAACTGCAGAGATAATAATTAGTCTAGAGGTTAGAGTACCTTACTCCGGCTCTAGATGCCGGACAGCAATCCCAACCTGTGGAATGTGATACAGCTTTACTCTGATGTGGTTTCTCAACCTCTCTCCAAGCTGTTATGCTTAGATTCGTTTGGTACTGTGTTTTTAACGGTGGGTTTAAACATGTTATAAGAGATGAGCCATGTGTGTAGAATTTACTGTATTTTCTGTTGTTGTTTTTTACTCCACGTCTTAACTAACAGTCTGTGCTATCTTTAGATATGAGAAAGGTAGAATTTTAAGGTATTGTTTGCTTGAAAAGAGAGCGTGAAACAGATTTTAAAAACCTTACCTAACCCCAACGCAATCTGAACCCATTACCTTCACGTTGGTTTGTGTAGTTCTACTCAATGAGTAGTTTTATATTTTATGTTTCGTGTTTCTTAATCACATTTTGTTTCGACTCCGACTAAACATTATTTATAAAACCAATATACTCCATGCTGTGGTTGTTACAGTCTTGGGTTCCACTCCTAGCGAGGCTATATCCAGTCATGAAGTTTATCTCGTGGAAAAGTGGTACATTAACGTTATGAGCGCTGGTTGTTGTTTATTTTATAACATTTAGCTGAGGTAAGCCATTTTCAAACAAACATACTGCCATCAAAAAGCTATTAAACAAAGTTTAGATGGCCACCACTGGAGCGTAGAAAGACAAAATTATTTCTTTATGAATCAACATTTTCTGGATTGTTTTGTTAAAATAAGCTATATATATATATATATTTGGCACGTGGTTTCGTTCCATTCGAGTCCTTGCTTATAAGAATACTTAATAACGTTTCAGATTTAAAACAGTTTTGTTTAGTGTCAAATGAACCAGTTATTTACCGTCCTTGACGGGTAGCCGGTGGTTCAAAGTGAATATATCACTTGGAGCGTGAAGAACCAAGAGGGTCGGAGAGATAGGCCGGGTTCACACTGGCTATATCCAGTAAACTAAGACTTGACAGGGGAGTCAGAGAGCTAGGCCTTGTTCACACTGGCTTTATCCAGGACACTAGGATTTGACAAGGGAGTCGGAGAGCTAGGCCTTGTTCACACTGGCTTTATCCAGGACACTAGGATTTGACAAGGGAGTCGGAGAGCTAGGTCGGGTGCACACTGGCTCTATACAGTACACTAGGACTTTACAAGAGGCTCGGAGAGCTAGGCCGTGTTCACACTGGCTTTATCCAGGACACTAGGACTTGACAGGGGAGTCAGAGAGCTAGGCCTTATTCACACTGGTTCTATTCAGTACACTAGGACTTGACAGGGGAATCAGAGAGCTAGGCCGGGTTCACACTGGTTCTATTCAGTACACTAGGACTTTACAAGAGGCTCGGAGAGCTAGGCCGTGTTCACACTGGCTTTATCCAGGACACTAGGACTTGACAGGGGAGTCAGAGAGCTAGGCCTTATTCACACTGGTTCTATTCAGTACACTAGGACTTGACAGGGGAATCAGAGAGCTAGGCCGGGTTCACACTGGTTCTATTCAGTACACTAGGACTTGACAAGTGGCTCGGAGAGCTAGGCCGTGTTCACACTGGCTTTATCCAGGACACTAGGACTTGACAGGGGAGTCAGAGAGCTAGGCCTTGTTCACACTGGTTCTATCCAGTACACTAGGACTTGACAGGGGAATCAGAGAGCTAGGCCGGGTTCACACTGGTTCTATTCAGTACACTAGGACTTGACAAGTGGCTCGGAGAGCTAGGCCTTGTTCACACTGGCTTTATCCAGGACACTAGGACTTGACAGGGGAGTCAGAGAGCTAGGCCTTGTTCACACTGTTTCTATTCAGTACACTAGGACTTGACAGGGGAGTCAGAGAACTAGGCCTTGTTCACACTGGTTCTATCCAGTACACTAGGACTTGACAGGGGAGTCAGAGAGCTAGGCCTTGTTCACATTGTTTCTATTCAGTACACTAGGACTTGACAGGGGAATCAGAGAGCTAGGCCGGGTTCACACTGGTTCTATTCAGTACACTAGGACTTGACAAGTGGCTCGGAGAGCTAGGCCGTGTTCACACTGGCATTATCCAGGACACTAGGACTTGACAGGGGAGTCAGAGAGCTAGGCCTTGTTCACACTGGCTTTATCCAGGACACTAGGATTTGACAAGGGAGTCAGAGAGCTAGGCCTTGTTCACACTGGTTCTATCCAGTACACTAGGACTTGACAGGGGAGTCAGAGAGCTAGGCCTTGTTCACACTGGCTTTATCCAGGACACTAGGATTTGACAGGGGAGTCGGAGAGCTAGGCTGGGTTCACACTGGTTCTATCTAGTACACTAGGACTTGACAGGGGAGTCAGAGAGCTAGGCCTTGTTCACACTGGTTCTATCCAGTACACTAGGACTTGACAGGGGAGTCAGAGAGCTAGGCCTTGTTCACACTGGTTCTATCCAGTACACTAGGACTTGACAGGGGAGTCAGAGAGCTAGGCCTTGTTCACACTGGTTCTATCCAGTACCCTAGGACTTGACAGGGGAGTCAGAGAGCTAGGCCTTGTTCACACTGGTTCTATCCAGTACACTAGGACTTGACAGGGGAGTCAAAGAGCTAGGCCTTGTTCACACTGGTTCTATCCAGTACACTAGGACTTGACAGGGAGTCAGAGAGCTAGGCCTTGTTCACACTGGTTCTATCCAGTACACTAGGACTTGACAGGGGAGTCAGAGAGCTAGGCCGGGTTCACACTGGTTCTATTCAGTACACTAGGACTTGACAGGGGAGTCAGAGAGATAGGCCTTGTTCACACTGGTTCTATTCAGTACACTAGGACTTGACAAGGGAGTCGAGAGCTAGGCTGGGTTCACACTGGTTCTATCCAGTACATTAGGACTTGACTAGAGGCTCGGAGAGCTATGCCTTGTTCACACTGGCAATATCCATTACACCAGGTCTTGGCAGTCACTCTTCCCAAACTCAATTACTTTGAATTAGCCTTTATTCAAACAAGTACACAAGAGGATGGTAGGAAGGATGGTGTCTGTAAGCTCAAAGAGCTTCAAGATCTGATTCATACATTCATAAGCTAAATAAGATTATTTGCAGCTGTTTTTACTTGTGTTCGCGTCTTATTTACTACCTGTTCAGGTTATACACATATTTACTCTAATGGCGCAGGGATGAGGAAGGAAGCATTATATTAGTAATCTACCCGCATTTGCGTGGAAGGAGAGTGGGAAACTAATTTTGGAAGACCTATACTCAGTAAACCTTAACGAGATTTGAACTCCGAACCCTCCATCATCAGCAGGCCAGTCTAACGTGAGAGTAACACCTTAGACCGTTCGTCCACTGAAACGGGTTACGTGTGTTGTTAAAAGACGCATCAACACAAAGGTTATTGTCACCAAATCTTTAGCTGGTATTATCAATGACGCCTGCTCCGGTGGTCGAATGAACTAAGGCAGAGGCTATCAACCTGGGGTCCGCGAAGAGTCTTCTGGGAGTCCACGAAACCAATCTATATTTAAGTATTCTTTTACTTTTATTTTCACGTCACAGCCTATAAAAATATTCGCTATTCAAAAGTTGATAAAAACAAGTATATTTTTCCATTTATGTCAAACTAAACATATTTTTTCTTTCAATAATATTAAATGGGTTACGTAGAATACTAGAAATGCGATCGAGGCTTTTTCTAATTTTCCCTCGTATTAGGGGGGACTATTAAGGGGCTACGGTGATCTATCATTTGCTTCAGGGGGTCCGCGATTTGGAAATGGCTGAGAACTTCTGGTCAAAGGCGTCACTCTGGTAATAAACTGGACTGCCGTTGACGTGGAGATCGGGATTTGAATTCCGGTAGGGTTTACATAGGGTGGCTTTTTCTCAAAAAGGGTCTTCAATCCTTTATTCAAAAGAAGTCTGCTATGCTCCATCTAATTTCAACCTCCCTCACATCAAATAAATTAGTCTAATTAGTACATACAATCATAACCCGAAGCGGTAGTAATACGTGATGCTAAAAAATATTAATGGTGTTAAAATATACTATAGTATTAATTGTTTTCAATGTGCTTGATGCTAAAAGCAAATAAATATGTGGGCCTATCTCTATCAGGTACATCCTCCGATCTGCATCTAGGTTTTCCCAATGGTCTCTTCCCATTGGGTTTGCCAGTCAATAACCTGAACAAAGGTCTAGATTCTTCGATCCATGCTGCATGTCCTACCACCGTTATATTTGACTATCCTAACTATGCCTGTGATGAAAATATGGTATAAACTCATCATTATGTAATCTACTCCACTCCCTAGTATTTTCACCCCTTTTTGAAGCGAACTTCTTCCTGAGCACCTTGTTCTCGAACACACTAAATTTTTTTTCATCTACTCTCTAGGTGTATTATTTAACTTAACGACCTAAATTAAACTGGTTTGTAAGTCTATGCTAATATTTTATTGTGTTCAACAAATGTACAGTAAATTAATTGCAGATTTGAAATACATTGCTACCTCTGGCCCAAGAATTAGGTCACAAATAACATCTAAATCAGTGGCTCCAGAAATATGATTGGCGGCCAAATGCTCTCAGGGTTTAGTTCACTCCCGTTGTGTATTAGTTAGGCCTAGTGTTTCCCTGATATGTTTGTTTGACACTGTGATAAATTGCTCCGTGTTTTTTTAAAGAGAGTGTACGACTAATTACGCAGACATACTACTAGCTTCCAGTTGGGCGCAGGCACTTTATCACGGAGTGACTGAATATCATCAAAGTAGTTCGCGTGTGCTCTACTTTCGTTTTGAACGAGTCATACACTGACTACAGCATGGTATAGCAGCGATTTCGTTTGGTACTTTAGAGACCGGTTTTTACATAGCATCATAGCATAGCAAATTATTTAGATCTTATATGGGCAGGTTTCCAAACCGCGTCATATAGTGACACAACCAGGATTGGTGGCATGTGACACGGGAACAACCAGCTCTGAGGGTTCGGCCAGACTGACAAACGTGTGAGCGAGCGTGCAAGCGACTGGGTGGCCAGATTGGCGAGCGAGCGCGTGACTAGCAGATAGCTCTTGTTAGTTGTTGACGAGGAGGCTCCGAATCTCGGCTCAGTAAAGTGAGGGTAGTTTTTGACAAGTGATTTTTATTGTGGTTTTCTCATCCTCTCTCCATGCTAATGGTGATTCTTAGGCCTACTTTGATAATATTGAAGTATTTTAAAATATCAGTTTTATACATATATACATACAGGTATGGTATATGATCTTACCAATTAAATTAGGCGTTAGTAGCAAGTGTGCTAAACCTATCGATAATAATAAAAATGTCAAAATGAGAAGTTTTCCTAGCACGCAATGAACCAACATACAATAATATTGCCTAGCGCCTGTAAACTAGACTGTACCGGGACGAGCTCACTCGTTCGCTCGAGTCTGGCCAACTCTCATTACAACCCATGTGTTCTATTTTATATTTTAGTCGCTCGCGCTCTCGCTCGCCCAGTCTGGCCGTCCCCCACCTCGGGAAATGGGACAAGTTATTAGCTTATCAGTCACGAATAGAATGACACGACCAATATTCAAGGTTTTAATTACCTAATAAACAATTTGTAGTGAATATTTTACAAGTCACCACTACTCCTTGTAGTTCTGTGAATAGTAGACTTCACGCTCTCCAGTCAACAATTGTAGGATTTCAAGTTGGAATCTCTCTTTTTATTTTTACTTGAATTTGAAGTTGGGGTTTTAACTTGGTGATGTTGGATAAAAAATAAATTAATACTATGTCAAGAGTAGGTTATATTAAACTTATAGAAAATAACCATTGTCTATATGGTTTAAGGCGTTAGTCTCACAGTAAATATGTTTGTGTTTTGTTTTTCCTTTTCTAGATATACATATTATGCTTTCACAGACATTTTTAATCTCTATTCTGTCAGAAAGATTCCTACAGGCCATTTTAAATCAAATAAACTGAGTTGTAGACAATTTTTTTACAAAAAAAAAGTTTACAAAGTTGTCTTCAAGATCAAAATATATATTATTTCATTAAATTATATTATATATATATAGTGACAGTCTAAGACTAAATTTAGATTTATATAAGAATGTATGGTTATGTTTTGGTTTCTCTTATATCTTGAAGGAGCTCCAAAAAATATTAAATACATTAACATGTAAAATTGGCAACGTCCCTACTGACTTGCTGTTACGTCACAAGTAGTCAACGTCCCTAATGACTTACTGTTACGTCACAAGTAGTCAACGTCCCTAATGACTTACTGTTACGTCACAAGTAGTCAACGTCCCTAATGACTTACTGTTACGTCACAAGTAGTCAACGTCCCTAATGACTTACTGTTACGTCACAAGTAGTCAACGTCCCTAATGACTTACTGTTACGTCACAGGTATGCAACGTCCCTAATGACTTACTGTTACGTCACAGGTGGCTACGTCCCTAATGACTTACTGTTACGTCACTGGTATGCAACGTCCCTAATGACTTACTGTTACGTCACAGGTGGCTACGTCTCTAATGATTTACTGTTACGTCCCAGGTGGCAACGTCCATAATAGCGGTATTACACTGTCATATTTATTTTATAAAATTTATCTGATAAAATAAATATAATGTAGCGTTGACGACCTATCAAGAATCCTCTATAGAATAATATGCTTTACATATCTTTTATAATATTTAGGCTACCTCATAGAACATGCTCAAGGGATTCATAAAATAAATTGGCCAAATATTAAAGTTTAATCAAAACGTGCAAATCAGTTTGAAAAAATGTAATATTTTTCAATATGAAGACACAAAATCCACACTTAGGTTGTAGCATAAGTGTATTTTTCTTTTAATTAGCAAATTAACTTTAGTGATCAGATTTTTAAACGTTTTATGGTCCATTCATAAATGTTTTTGGCATAATTGGCGTCTATTTTTATAATCATGTATATTGTACAATATTTGAAGAAAATATAATGCAATAACACATATTTTTATCAAAGATATCAAATCTTTTATCATATATTTTATAAGATAAATATGATATTGTTGTAGCTTGCAACTTTTGGTAATTTAGAGCATGCAAGGATGACGTAAGCCTGAGAAATATTACCGTCAATTGTTCTAAATCAGCAGTTACACATGCATACCAGGTCATGTTTTTAAAAACAGAGATTGTTTTGCCAATTAGCATAACATATCATTGACATAAACAGTAGCTTAGGGGGAAAACCCCTCCTTTTTTGTATATAACAGCGAGTTTCAGACCTTTTCAGGAGAGGGGGGAAGGACGCCAGTTGTTAGGGGGCTGCTTCGAAGTGCTTTTCATACTCAGCTACTGAGCTACAGTAACATGTGAGGAGAATATCCTACAGCTTATGTCTTTGTTCAGTGCGCAGGAGGAGTTATAAAACAACCAAGAAAGTCCAGGCGGCCGTGTGTTTGACACCAGTTAGAGCTATAACACCAAAACTACATCAGGACACGGAACTGCTGAGTAGAGACATTGGTAAAACGAGAACCTTCCCCTAAACTCTTTCAACCTGTTCTAAGATCTACATCACATTTATATAATCGTATGGTAATTAATCTATTTCAATAAACAAGATCAAAACAAACCCCACAGTTACTTGCCGCTACCTATCCATCCCGATACGTCCACGGGTTGGTCGGAGTAGTGAAAATACTGTAATACTGCCCTAAGAGAGATACTTGTACACTACCTTGAGCTCAGGCATGAATATGAACCAGTCTTAACACAGGGATGGCATGAGATCCCCTTTGAAAGGGAGGAAAGCACTGAGCTAGAAAGAGAGAGAGAAAGATGGGCGGAACGTGGAGGTGGGACTCTCCCAGTCCAACTAATTGCATTAGCAGGCATGTGTTAATCAGAACACCCTGAGTAGGTTGAGGAAGACGTTGTACCATGCCTCGCTAGAAACAATGACACAAAGACAACAACATCTCAAAGTCAAGAGAATGCACACTTTTATATTAGCATCTGAAATTATACCCGCCATAAATAATGCATTAGACATTGTTGTGGCCGGGATAGATTGTTTGTTTTGCTTTGTTCACCGCGCTTTTATTTTGCACATGTCTTCATTAGATGGTAGATGATGAGGTTGGTATTTTATACGAAGAGAGTCACCATTTGAATAAAGTGAGCGTGGGCTTTTCACATTGTTATTAGACAACTAATTGAAACCAGTTGAAACCGAGCCTTCCCGTTCGAATAACAGCCCGTCACACTAACAATAAGACTAGATTATTATATTCATGTCATGTACAGTATTTTAACGAGACACGAGATATGGCTAGCTTATAAAATTTGAATATATATATTTTAGCTAAGAATAGTGGAAGGGTGAATTAATTGAAGCTTTTGAATGAACTTTAAAGAACTCTGGGTGTGATCTTAGATGTTGCTTGGAACAATTGAGTTGTTGAGACCTGGTTGATAATAATTGGTCCTAGAACAATTCATTTTGTTGGGTACTGGTTGATAACAGATTGGTCCTAGAACAAGTCAGTTGTTGAGCCCTGGTTGATAATAAATTGGTCCTAGAACAATTCAATTGTTGGGCACTGGTTGATAACAGATTGGTCCTATAACTATTCAGTTGTTGAGCCCTGGTTGATAACAGATTGGTCATATAACTATTCAGTTGTTGAGCACTGGTTGATAATAAATTGGTCCTAGAAAAATTGAGTTGTTGAGCCCTGGTTGATAACAGATTGGTCCTATAACTATTCAGTTGTTGAGCCCTGGTTGATAACAGATTGGTCATATAACTATTCAGTTGTTGGGCACTGGTTGATAATAAATTTGTCCTAGAACAATTGAGTTGTTGAGCCCTGGTTGATAACAGATTGGTCCTATAACTATTCAGTTGTTGAGCTCTGGTTGATAACAGATTGGTCCTAGAACAATTTAGTTTTTTCCTATGGTCTGTTCTACTATCCAGTAGCATAATATTCAATAGATATTCCAGGGCTATACATTGATACGATTAAGATCAAAAGCTGCCATTCTATAAAAGGTAGTCCTAAACAACTAATGTATTAACACCATCTGGCTCATTTAATGTAATGGAATTATTGGTGATATTTACATCCATGCAATAGAATCAAGCTTTAATTATTCAACTTGTAACAAACATCAATGATCACCAAATATCTCAACCTATATACAATTATCTTAACAGTGAAGTTACAAACCCATAATGGGTTTTTTAGAGCACTTTAAAGGAAATTAGTACAATTAACTATCACTCATCACCTAGAAAATAGTTGAAGCTAAGGGTTTCTCCATCTTGATCCATAACAATGGAAATATTTTGTAATTTAATTAATTATAAGTGAAGAGCCAAGAATAATAACGGCAGAAACTTACGCCTTTCACAATGGACAAATACTTGCAGAACCTAACTACACCTAAACAGATATTTTCATATACTCTCTTACAAGAAAATACACCATTAGTGAATATAATGATAAATGTTCACTTAACTTTTGGATATCCGACTCGGAAAAATTAAGAGAACTGCTTGTGGAGGACCACCATAATTATGATTTCTAAAGCACAATTACTATGCCCCACAGATGTCGCTGATACACGAGTTCGTCTAACTTGATAAATTATTTATGGTTTGTTTTATCTTTTCAAAAGGGTTTAGTTTGATTCTTCTATTGTGTTCATTATAAAACAGATTCAAGGTTTAGATATTTTGTGATTTATTGCTTATAATAATATTAACTCAACTATTCAATAATGTGGTACAACCATAGGTTCGGGAAGTCTCGTGTTCGATCGGAACGACTTTCGTTTTGATGCTCAACTATCAACAATGCATAGAAGTAGAACATTATGAATGATGTCTCGGATTATGTCATGAATGCTTTGCAAGGTCAGTTTTATTGAATTTAAGTATTTGTTTATTGACAATATATATATATTCCTTAATGAATGGATGAATGCATTTTAATTTGTTATTTTGAGATTATTTAAAAAGCCTTTGATAATTTAAAGATAAAAATTAATATTTTTGTTTCAATTGAAGTAGTATCTACTCTACTTACATTCGGGAAGATAATCTTAGAAGGTATTTCAAAGACTCTCATTCTAAAAACGTTTAGAGTGCGGTGTGTTTAAATTCGATGGTGTGATTTAAATTATATAAAATTCGTATTTGACCATTGATCAGGAGTAAGAGATCCAAGTATCTAATGGAAACCTGATTTGAAGAACCTCAACACATTTTGTTTGATCTGCCAGTCAGGTATTTTGTCTAATTCAACAATTTTCTGGTAAGAGTAAATTTTTTCATCCATTAACACTATGTTCGTCATATTTCTTAAAACTCACATTTGAAAAGACATTTGAAATCCCAATTCCTCACATTAGTTTCTACGGATGAAAACAACTTTCTCATTTTATACATACATCGGAAGTGAATCAGCTTAAAGCTAGTTCATTACTCAATTAACAACGTTGGGTGGCCAAATTAATAAACCGCCATTTTGATATTTACTTACGCGTCCTCATTATATCCACCATGGCGCACATTGAAGACCTTACTCAAATATTTATTTTTTTCCTACTTAAAGAATTTTTAGGACAAACTTTAAAAATTGAAAGGGAATTTATTTTATTTCCTTGTCATCTCGAACAATATTTATCCATACAGTTTAGCTATATATATAAAAATAAACTGTGTGTTTATTACATCGTAAATTAACTGTTAGGATTCGTTGTCATAGTAACGATACAAGATAAACATAATTGAAATACCCTGTTTATAGTTTTTTGACGTGAATACGTCTTTAAATTTGCTACCATACGGGGGCAATCCAAAAAACCTAATGATAAAATCGAGGGATACAGTTTGGTGTTGTAGTTTCGAATCTTTCCTCTACATCCAAAATTAAATTATACCACTGGATAGCTAAAGGATCAAAGAATTCATTACAATAAGCGAGAACAGTGACGCATCGCGTGCGGTGGAGGGGGAAGCGCCGCCATTTTGAGGTTATTTTGCTGCGTATCGAGATTTGCAATTAGTATAACTTTTGACTCGGAGAAGCTACAATGTTCGTTTAGGTTTTAATCGTCAGCTGTTACATAAACGTATTCACGTACAACCCACGGCCGTGTCCATGACACAGCCACACCCCATTTTTTTAACAATGAGCTGGCCCAGTGGCTAAATCATTTTATAACAGTGTAAAATGATAGAGATAAAGTAAAATAAAAATAAACTAATAAATGTAGATTAAATTAAGAATGGCCACTTAGGTAAAGAGGAAAAATGTGGAAATAATTAAATGCACAAAGGTCACATCTTCCTTCTTTCTTTCTGCTACAGTATATCATATAGTGGAAATAGTCACATAAATATTTATACATAAGTTTTCAACACAAATTGAGTAATACTTAGGCATTGTTGCCTTTATCAAACAACTCTACACAAACACTTAATTACTCCATTTGGAATTAAAAAATAAAAATAATCCGTTAGGCCAGACTGACAAGCCAGTGAGCGAGCGACTGGGCGACTGCGTGGCCAAACTTGCGAGCGAGCGACTGAGTGGCCAAACTTGCGAGCGAGCAACTGCATGGCCAAACTTACGAGAGAGCGACTGTATGGCCAAACTTACGAGCGAGCGACTGAATGGCCAAACTTGTGAGCGAGTGATTGAATGGCCAAACTTGTGAACGAGTGATTGAATGGCCAAACTGGTGAACGAGTGATTGAATGGCCAAACTGGTGAGCAAGCGCGTGACTGATCCTAGTTTATTCGTGAAAATGTATCTGTCAAAGACACTTCGCACATCTCTGCTCCTCGAAAATTAATACAAAAATTATTGCCTGTTTATAAAAAGAAAAAGTAGGAGTGCTGATTTTTATTTGTAAAGGCCTACTTTGATCATAATATTGAAGCATTAACATATCGGATATACATACATTGTTTATGGTCTTACCAATTAAATTAGGCTATTAGTAGCAGGTTTGTTAACGTATCGATGGTAATTAAAAGTCAAATATCATGTCAAATTGAAAAAAAAATTTAGCATGCAATGGACCAGCACAGAATAATATTGCCCAGCGCCTGTAAATTAGACTGTTCCGGCTCGAGTGCGCTCGGCTGGGGTCGCTCACCCACTCGCGCGCTCCAGTCTGGCCACCTCTCGTTGCAACAAATGTGCTATATTTTATTTTTAGCCAACCGCTGGCCCAGCCTAGTTGTACACTTAGAAGCACTGTGCCAACAGTTGTAGGAGTAAAAAGCAAATCTCAAAACTTTGACTAGGGATATACAATATAAATAATAAAAATATGTAATATTCAATTGGGGAAAAGGTAGTACTAATAAAACATATATATATATGTGTGTGTGTGTGTGTGTATTATATATCAAAATAATAATAATGGTGTTAACCTTCTATGAAGAAATCAACTATATTCTATTAAGGACTGGTTGTAATCTTGATTTGGTATCCATTGACAGGACAGTTCCCACTGTCTGAGTTGAGAACTGTTGCACTGTTTGGGAAATGATCTTAATAGTTTGGTAGTTTGAAAGTCTTGGCTGTGGGTACCAGCATGGGTGGGTACAAGCTTATTCGGGTCTTTATGATTTGTGTCAAAATGATGATTGTTCAATCGCTCTCTGAGAGAACCTGTAATAGGGCCTATATATTTTGTATTATATAATTAGCTTTGTAGATAATGTACCAAGTTATTTGCTTTAGAATTGTAATGACCAGGGATTTTGTATTCCTATTTAGTAACCTTTCTGTTAAAAGATGTGGCTGATAAGGTGAATCCCACATATGCTGCAACGGGGATTCCCGCAGGGCTATGATCCTTATATAGTCGGTTTTTATTCTCAGATTATCTTGTGGTCAGGAAGTTTAGGATGGACTAGACAATTTTGGAAATTGAGCGGCTGTTTGAAAGTGACTCTTGAAGATGAACTAAGAAGGTATTGGGACTGGGTGAAACTGATTAGAAACTTGTAACCGCTTTAAGGTAAGCATTTATTCGGTGTAGACCAGGATGGTATTGTGTTGTGAGCGGGATGCCCTTAACCTTTTTTTTAGGGTCTTTGTCTTCTCTGTAGAATGCTCTGGAAATGTTGTTGTCTATTAAAGGCTTGAAGTAACCTCTGCCTTGGAAATCTTTTGACAGTTGTTCACAATATTCACATATATCATCGGGTTCTGAACATATCCATTTGGATCATGTGGCAAGGTTGGATGGTAGAGATATTTTTGTGTATGAAGGTTGGCTACTACGATAGTGGAGGTATTGTTGGTGATTGTTTGGTTTTATATGCATAGTGGTGCGAATTTGGTTATTTTCAAGGAACATATTCATATCAAGGACGGTGAGACGTTCTGTGATTTATTGTGGGTGGAGTTTAATGGTATACAACTGTTGAAATTAGCTATAAAGATGTCCAAGGATGCTCCAGAGTGAGGTCATATCATGAAAATGTCATCAATGTAACGCAGCCATACAGACGGTATGATGGGCTGAGAATGTAAAAAGCGTTCTTCTAGTAGTCCCATGTAAAGATGTGCTTATAAGGGAGCCATGACTGAACTCAAATATGTGCCCTTTATCTCTAGGTAGTTTTTGTCCAGGAAGGATCATCCTAGCCAGCTCTACCAGGAAAGAAGTGGTAGGTTTGGACCCAGGGGGCCTGCGCTCTAGAATTGATTCATTGCTAACATTCCATGTACATGGAGAATGTTAGTGTAGACTGCTGTGACATCAATAGTGACCAGAAAATAGTTATATGGAGGTTTTCTAATTTTGTCCAAGAAGTGTTTTGTATCCTGTAAGAATGAGGGACGTTGTTTTACAAAGAGATGTAGGTGTGAGTCGACCAGTGATGAACTTCTCTCAGTTGGAGAGCCGCAACCAGAAACAATTGGATGGCCAAGCGGAGGTCTAATGTCTTTGTGGATTTATTTAAATTGAAAAATGACAACTGTACACTGGAATCAAACTTTGGACCATTGGTTTATTACGCCAATGCTCTAACCACTGAGATATTTAGGAATCATCCCATGCCCAGGGTAATTCTTCATTCATATTTTAAGGCAGAGTCTGTAATGCACGGGTGTAAATCGTCAGCAATATATAAGTGATTAATTAATATCACGAGCTATCAGATACCGCAGCCAGCTTTGACTCGGTAGTTGGTTTGATGCTGCCAGTATTATAGTTACAACTGTACGGATGCGCATCTCACGATGGATTATTTATTTATTTATTTAGCACCGCGTCTTAATACCCGTTCGGGTTATACGCTTAAGTACTAATTACACTAATTGATTAGGAATTGGGAAGGTTGAATATAGAGGAAGTGAACCCGCATTTGCGTGGAGGGAGAGTGGAAAACCATTTAGGAAAAACCACCCCCAGTTCACCCGACCGAGATTCGAACCTCGATCTCCCCGTCCTCGGCGGTCTGGCTCAACACGACTGGCGCGTTAACCAACTACGCCACCTAGGCGGGTACGATGGATTAAATAATATTATATTTAGATGCGGCCATAGCCTCAAATTACAAATATAATAGTCTAGCCATTTAATCCATTACTATATGAGTAAAGGGAATAATAAAGAGCTAACAATTTGATTATGTAATTTCGTTAGTACCATATGCCAAACATATATATATATAATAGTATATTTACATATTTTTATTTTCGACTTTCAAAAAAAAAAGGCTTATTGGTTTTACAAGAATATGTCAACTATTATTACAAATGCAAACGTTTAGGTAGATAAATAATAACCGTCTATATAGGTCGAAATACTAAAAATAAATGTGAATATTTATTAATGGAAAGTAATTAAGGGTTTGGGATTATTAATTTTAGCGTATATATATATTTGCATTGATTTTCATTAATAGGATTAAGCTCATACATTATTTTCACCTTAAATGGTTCGTGTTGGATAACGTGATCATTAATAAAAAATATATATAACTATAGTACAGGTTTACCACTATCACGACTCTTTGAATTGCGATGAGTGATGACTTGAGTAGTAGCAAGTACCGCTGGCAATTAGTGGGTACTGTGAACATGTCAAGGTAATACTAGCAAGTAAGGGTAACCTGTGGATCTGGCACCAACAGGTACACACTAGATTCACCGGCAATAGTGTACCCTGTACACACTAGATTCACCAGCAATAGTGTACCTTGTACACACTTGATTCACCTGCAATAGTGTACCCTGTACACACTTGATTCACCGGCAATAGTGTACCCTGTACACACTTGATTCACCAGCAATAGTGTACCTTGTACACACTCGATTCACTGGAAATAGTGTACCCTGTACACACTAGATTCACCGGCAATAGTGTACCCTGTACACACTAGATTCACCAGCAATAGTGTACCCTGTACACACTTGATTCACCGGCAATAGTGTACCCTGTACACACTAGATTCACCGGCAATAGTGTACGTTGTACACACTTGATTCACCGGCAATAGTGTACCTTGTACACACTTGATTCACCGGCAATAGTGTACCCTGTACACACTAGATTCACCGGCAATAGTGTACCCTGTACACACTAGATTCACCGGCAATAGTGTACTTTGTACACACTTGATTCACCGGCAATAGTGTACCCTGTACACACTAGATTCACCGGCAATAGTGTACCTTGTACACACTTGATTCACTGGAAATAGTGTACCGTGTACACACTTGATTCACCGGCAATAGTGTACCCTGTACACACTAGATTCACCGGCAATAGTGTACCCTGTACACACTAGATTCACCGGCAACAGTGTACCTGTACACACTTGATTCACCGGCAATAGTGTACCCTGTACACACTAGATTCACCGGCAATAGTGTACCGTGTACACACTTGATTCACCGGCAATAGTGTACCTTGTACACACTTGATTCACCGGCAATAGTGTACCCTGTACACACTAGATTCACCGGCAATAGTGTACCCTGTACACACTAGATTCACCGGCAATAGTGTACTTTGTACACACTTGATTCACCGGCAATAGTGTACCCTGTACACACTAGATTCACCGGCAATAGTGTACCCTGTACACACTAGATTCACCGGCAATAGTGTACCCTGTACACACTAGATTCACCGGCAATAGTGTACCTTGTACACACTTGATTCAGCTGCAATAGTGTACCCTGTACACACTTGATTCACCGGCAATAGTGTACCTTGTACACACTAGATTCACCGGCAATAGTGTACGTTGTACACACTTGATTCACCTGCAATAGTGTACCCTGTACACACTTGATTCACCGGCAATAGTGTACTCTGTACACACTAGATTCACCTGCAATAGTGTACCTTGTACACACTTGATTCACCGGCAATAGTGTACCTTGTACACACTAGATTCACCTGCAATAGTGTACCCTGTACACACTTGATTCACCGGCAATAGTGTACCTTGTACACACTTGATTCACCGGCAATAGTGTACCCTGTACACACTAGATTCACCGGCAATAGTGTACCCTGTACACACTAGATTCACCGGCAATAGTGTACCCTGTACACACTAGATTCACCGGCAATAGTGTACCTTGTACACACTTGATTCACTGGCAATAGTGTACCCTGTACACACTTGATTCACCGGCAATAGTGTACCCTGTACACACTTGATTCACCGGCAATAGTGTACCCTGAACACACTTGATTCACCGGCAATAGTGTATCCTGAACACACTTGATTCACCGGCAATAGTGTACCCTGAACACACTTGATTCACCGGCAATAGTGTACCCTGTACACACTAGATTCACCGGCAATAGTGTACCCTGTACACACTTGATTCACTGGCAATAGTGTACCCTGAACACACTTGATTCACTGGAAATAGTGTACCCTGTACACACTTGATTCACCGGCAATAGTGTACCCTGTACACACTCAATTTACCGGCAATAGTGTACCCTGTACACACTTGATTCACTGGCAATAGTGTACCCTGTACACACTTGATTCACCGGCAATAGTGGGCTCTGTGCAGACCTGTACACTTGAAAATACATCGCTCAAGGTTGCAGTTAGTTGGACCGGTGCCTAAAATATTATTTTTACCAGCTCATTTCTTCGATTTCTTTTTAAATGGTGTGTTCTTGAGCTTGTTATAAAACTAAAAGATTGTACATTTCAAATAAAAACAATTAATTGTTGTGAGAAAACCCCATCCTCCATTCATCTGAAGTAGTTATATGTTAGGCTTGTTTGGTATGTCAGACGTGCTAACTGCTAGCCTAATACTGAAGCTACTACATAATCTAAGAGCACATTAGATCCTACTTCCTTGTATATTCCATTGAAAAAATAAAATATTGACAAAATAATTAAAATTTTATGAGAAAAGTCATCCATTAAATCCCAGAACCATGTGTTCATGTGCTTTGCTTTTCCTCGGAAGTCCTGAATTAAATCTTTGACTGGGCCGTCCGAGAGCTATTCAACCTACAAATTGTTCTTTTAATATAGGAATAGGATGTAATGAGTTGGACTAGATAGAACTAGCTCAAGATAGGGATAGGATGTAATGAACTAGCTCAATATAGGGATAGGGTGTAATGAATTAGCTCAATATAGGCATAGATGGTGTACCTTTATTAGTGTGGCTATGAACTGAGTTCCTTATGCCAAAGAAGAAGTAAGTAGGTATATAATGTAGGCAGCTACAAATCAAAACTTTATTTTGGAAGCTTTAAAAGTTGAATAATTGAAAGAAGTTTTGGCCATAGATGTCCGGTCTATCAAGTGTAAGATTTGATGTTTTAATTATGGCACTAATTATATCTCCTAACAAAATGAGAGCAGTTCCCTTCTCGTAAAATATGTGGTTCGATCATGTGTTCGAGACAGATACAGACAAATAAAATATTTGCATTACAAAATCACTTGCAAAGAATTTCTGTTTGTCAGCTGGCGTATTTTATTTTTTTCAGCACCGCGTCTTGCTACCTCCGGTTGTACGCTGGCTAGATTAATTGATTGGCATTACAATGTAGACAGAAAAATCGTTCTGAATATTTATGAACACCCCACGTGAGAAATACTATAAAATATTTTGATTAGGAGTAGGATTGTACAACTGGTTTGGACTTAGGACGTGATTGAACCCGTTTGGTCGAAAACCGTTGAGTATAATTTACTTTGTCCAACCGGTTCAAGAACCGCGTTGGTTGGGTCACGGGTCAGGGGTTGGGGTTCGAGTCACGGCCGAGTGTAGTGAGGGTGGTATTTACTGAATATTTTCCCACTATCCCTCCACACAAATGCTGGTACAGTTTCTCTAAACTCTAGATTGTACATACCTACTCTATTAGTGTAAATGAAAGTGCGGGAAGTATGATGCAGTGCCAGCCCACGTTCCCATGTTAGACTGAACTACCAGTGGTGGGGAGATAGAGGTTTGAATCCCGGTTGAGTGCACCGAGAATAGTTTTTACCTAATTTCTTTCACTTTTCCTCCACGTAAATGTGGGTACATTTAATCTAAAACTATACTTTACTCCTCCCATCCCTATTCTATTGGAGGGAGTGTGTTGTTAGGAAACCAACTGGTTCATCCACTCTCCTCCCAATCGTTCTGTTGGTGTTATTCTGTCACTGAAATGGATTGTGCTATTGGCTAGTGCGGTCACGTGCTCGTGGCTCTATCGGTGGTTAATGACGTCACTTCACCGTGCCCCGGCGGTTAATTGGCCCCGGTCTACCCTACACGACTTTCATTCATCTGGTGGTATGTGACGAGAATTAGAAAGGATAGGAAAAGGTGCGAATGAGGATAAAGGAGAGCAGTGAAAAACAATCGAGTTGATTTGGGAGTGTGGCGGCCCTGATGAAGTTTGAACTGGATTGCAGCACGTGACAAGCATGATGGACCCGGTTTCTACAACGTCTCGGGCGGTTGGAGATAAATTTTACGATAAGGTGGTTTAGAAAAGAATGAATAAAATACAATAAAAAGTTTCTCAGAAATATAACATCTACTTTATTTAAGATATTAAAACTATTTTCTTCAAACGTAGGTTTTGGAAAGAGCAATCGAATAGATGGTAAAGTTATTCTATAACTACAATCTTTATTTTGTCGACATATTTTAATTTTATTTAACTGATAAAGCTTAAAAATCTTAATAAAAAGATAGTTATGTACACCTGTAAATGAGCGAAGTGTTAGGATAATATATAAAAGTAGCCTACAATTAGCAATAAATCTCCTTTCCTGGATCTAGTTTTTTTCACCCTCATGTTGGATTGGATAGCTATTTTGAAAAAAGAAAGAAAAAACTTATTTAAAATAAAAGTAATTAGATGCTGTTTCTGAAATATTAGAAGAAGTAAATCGTAGCTGAATTTATAATTTGAAAAAGAGGGTAGTTATTAGTTAGCTTTTTGATCGTAAGGATCTTTTTTGAATATTAGGGATTTTACAAACTGCAATAGTAGAGCTAGAGCCTGGAAATAAAAAGCCGGAATGTAAAAGTCAGAATATTCAAAGCAATAGTTTATCAGTCTGTTGTATTCTATGTTTGTGAAATGTGGTCTCTTACCTTAAATGAAGAAAAAGTGTTTGGGTGTTCGATAACAAGGTGCTTAGGAAGATATTTGGTTCAAAAAGGAAAAAGACTACTGGGGAGGGGATGAGGTTACATAATGATGAGCTACACTCTCTGTACTCATCACAAGATTTTGTTAGAATAGTCAAAAATCGCGGGTTACGGTGGATAGGACTAGCTCAAGATAGGGATAGGCTGTAATGAGGTGGACTGGATAGAACTAGATCAAGATAGAGATAGGCTGTAATGAGGTGGACTGGATAGAACTAGCTCAAGATAGGGATGGACTATAATGAGGTGGACTGGATATAGCTAGATCAAGATATGGATATAATGTAATGAGTTGAACTGGATATAACTAGCTCAAGATAGGGTTAGGCTGTAATGAGTTGGACTGGATAACACTAGCTCAAGATAGGGATAGACTGTAATGAGTTGGACTGTATATAGCTAGCTCAAGATATGGATAGGGTGTAATGAGGTAGACAGGATATAACTAGCTCAATATATAGATAGGGTGTAATGAGGTGGAATAGATAGAGCTATCTCAAGATAGGGATAGCGTGTAATGAGGTGGACTGGATTGAACTAGCTCAAGATAGGGATAGGCTGTAATGAGGTGGACTGGATAGAACTAGCTCAAGATAGGGATGGACTATAATGAGGTGGACTGGATATAGCTAGATCAAGATATGGATATAATGTAATGAGTTGAACTGGATAGAACTATCTCAAGATAGGGATAGCGTGTAATGAGGTGGACAGAATAGAACTAGCTCAAGATAGGGATATAGTGTAATGAAGTGGACTGAATAGAACTAGCTCAAAATAGGGATAGGCTGTAATGAGGTGGACTGGATAGAACTAGCTTAAAATAAGGATAGGCTGTAATTAGGTGGACTGGATAGAACTAGCTCAAGATAGGAATAGGTGGCATACTTTCATAAGTGCGGCAATTAACCTTCGATTTCCCAATGCCATTAAGTAAATTAGTAAAATATTATATTAATTAGATTTGCAGTTAGATTACAACATTTAATTAAATGTATTCTTATTTCACTAAAATTATCATTAGGATAGTTAGATTTAATTCTTATATAAAAATGTTAGGGTTGTAAAGGAATTGTTTTGGGAATACATTGCTTTTTTCTCAAGAAACATTGTTACTTGGCGACAGATCATCTGACACTTGTTATTAATACGAGGGTTACAATAAAGTTAATCATCACTAATTAAATATTAATTTATTTCATGACTGAACAAACTTATTGTATTGCCACTTGTTAACAAGTGAAAGGTGCCTCCGATAAGAGAGGACCGGGGATGGCTCAGTGGTAGAGCATTGAAATGCTAAGTCATATGTCATTAGTTCGATTCCAATGTCTAGATTGTAATTTTGTTAATGTGTATCATTGGTTGCTACCCATCCTGAGACATTGGAAAACAATTCAGTGATAAAACTCTATCAATATACCCTACCAAGACTCTAACCTCTACCTTCCTATCACCAGTAACTCAGTGTCTTACGCCTTAGACCATGTGACCAATAATACAGCTTTCAATATAATATTATTCTTGGGTCATAGCTGTCCCTCTTGATAACATGCACGTACCAGTTTGTGATATATTATGATTTACATTAGGGGTTCAAATTCTAGTTGGGTCTACTGAGGGTGGTTTTCCTACGTGGTTTCCCACTCTCCTTCCACGCAAATTGGGGTAGGCTACCTATAAAATTCTTCATGTCTCATCCCTATCCCCATTATAGTAATTACTATGTATGCGTATAATCTGAACAGGTAGTACACTCAGTGATAAAAAAAATTTGGTACTATACACTGCACATACTTTCTCTCTCTCTCTCTCTCTCTAATCTTTCTAGAAGTTTGACCCGTTTTCGCACAGGAAAGCTGCATCAAAACTATATCCAATTAGGACGTTCAACATCCAACTGCCAAATTTCTTATAGTTCCTTATTACACAAACCTGAGCTATCTCTGGCAATCCCAAACCAATTATGGAATTAAATAAATTAAAATATATTAAATCTTTAGAACAAAATATTACCTATCCCACAAACTGAATGCAGAAACGAACATTTACAATGAATTAGTTGCCTAGGCACGACAAGATAAGTGAAACGTTGTAATAGGCACGCTTACAAAATAAAGTTGGAAAAAATCACCAAAAAGAATAAATAAAATAATAAACAGTGTTACAGAAACATAATCAATAAAATCTCATCCTAGTTTCCCAAGCTATGTCACCAGAGGTTGTCTATTTGAATTGTTATGTCACTCTCAAAGAACTTGTACTTCGATTTTACCCACGCAATCGCAACGCTAATGAACGTCCTTTAAGATAATCTGTGGATTTTTGGTTCGTCAATCTTCAGGTTTTTCGTTTAGATGTAATTTTTTTTTACCATATAGAGAAGGTTTGTTTCTAAAAGTTTAGGAAATTTGAGCAATCTCCAATCTTCAATTTCTTGGACCTCTATTTTGAAATTCTAAGCTTTCCATTTTTCTGGAATTCTGGAGTTGTCCTTCAACCATCTAACTAAATTTAAATTTTTTGCCACATCAATAAGTGGTTTGGTATTAGTTTGGTAAATTCAAGCCCTAACGATTTCCTGGTTCTTTTTAGTTTATTTCGTATCTTCTGATTTGGTGCCTTACAATTACTAAACATTTCAATTTTCTACACAACCAAAAAGTGGTTTTGTAAATTTTTTGGGCTCTCCTTCCCATCCCCATTTTGTTGTCCTTCATTTTGAAATTCAAAAATGGCTGTTTGAGATGGATCTTATGGAGGCGACATATTTCAATCTTCTACCGCACTGAAAAGTTGTTTGTTCTTTAATTTTTGAAATTTCGAAACCCACATTTCATCAACACCTCACTTAATAATATTAAATACTCAACGCTTATTTGGTTAAAAGTGATCCCACTTCAATCCTAGCAAAGTCAATTTTCTACCTCATCTAAAAGTGTTTTTCCCCTTTTAGTACAAAATTAAATTTCTGCACTTTAATGATTATTTGGAGTGATCTCTATACTTGCCTTTACAATTTTA
Organism: Timema podura; assembly: GCA_033556935.1. Taxonomy (NCBI): domain Eukaryota; kingdom Metazoa; phylum Arthropoda; class Insecta; order Phasmatodea; family Timematidae; genus Timema; species Timema podura. The sequence goes on from JAVRXN010000005.1 coordinate 55,656,365, forward strand.
GTTTTCTATCACACAGGGTAGTTGTTTTATTAGTTTTGGAAATGTTAACTTACCCCCACAACCTCCCGATTTCTCCAATCCAGCTTAGAATGTTCAAATTTTTAGACTGGTTTGGTTATCTGAAATGGGCCCTTCTAATTGACTGCCATATTTCAGTTTTCTACCGCACTGAAAAATGGCTAATTGTTTATATTAAAATTGAAAATATTGAGCCCAGTCCTCTCTCATGTGCGTTTGCACCTTGGGACCCATCGTTCGGGTTTGTACACAAATTAATGTCATATTCATATTCTGCGACCCCCAAAAAACCAGCTATCAAATTTCATCGAGTTCGGAGGACGTAAGATTCCACCCATTTCTGCCTCTCTTCACCCCCTTAGGAAATGAAATTTGAAAAAAAAAAAAACACGAGAAAAATCACCCAATTTTATAAATGAATATCATTTAAAATTTCAAGGCTTTGGTTCAAAGGATACATCAGTAAATTTTGAAAAATTTAACCCCCTTTTTCCAACCCCCAAGGTTGAATTTTTCAAAACCCCTTATCCTCTTGCCTAGGGCCTAAAAGGAGCCTTCAAAACAAAATTAGAGTTTCCTTCCTCAGGGGTCTGTGAAATACGGTGAGAGGGAGTCAGTGTCCAGTGAGTGGGTTCAATCCCCGACATTCTCGTTACCAGTAAATTGGACCATACGAGACTTACGTCTTTGTCCTTGTGACCTACAGGTGCGTTTTTATGTAGGTGAAAACATTTACTAAAAACTCGTAATTTTTGTGAGAGGAATTACCGTACATTGTAGCAAGAGAACTCCCCAAAGAGCCTAACAATCAATTTACCATTTTAAAGTTCTGAATAAAAAAAACTTATTTGCTTATATCTCAGAAACTATTGGTCTTATTAAATTTGATTTCAATCAAAATACTTTTATATTAAATAGTACTGCAATTTTACAACGATAGGTTATTTCTTATCTCAAATAGTTGCGGAGATACCAACATTGGAAATTATCCGGGTATAACGTACCCTCAAAGTAATTCTCATGAGAAAACGAGAGCTGCCATTTTGTTATATGGTAAACAAAGCCTGGATACAATATTCAATCAAACTCATCAGAAGCAGATTTCAAGAAAATCGATTTTTTTTTCTATTTTTGCCCTTTAGTAAATTAACCCCTTAATTTTAGGGTTGGATGTAGGTTAAAAATAACCACGGGGGAGCCTTATAAAAACCCTAGATACAAATTTTTAACCCAATCGGTAATATGGTTTCGGCTCTAGACCAAGATATAGAGAGACAGACGGCATCGCAAAACCACTTTTCTGTTTGAGGGGTCATGAAAAGTGGACATTTATCGAAATATATAGTTAGATTTTTTTGACGATCACAATACTGCTCTCTCCGAGGAATTAACAACAGCTTCAGATCAAAATAGCCTAAACGTATGTGTGTTTTTATAAAGTGGTATTAGTATGAGCTGAGTATAAGTACTGATGGAGCAGAAACTTGTACTCTTAGGAAGATGGAAAAGAAATACTGGAGATCTTTGGAATGTGGTGCTGGAGAAGACATGAGAATATCAGGTGGAAACAGGTGACAAAGAGGAGTCCCAAGAAGATTGGGTGAGAAGGGAACTTGGATTGATTCTTCGGTACAAAGAAAACTGGATAGGACACATCCTCAGGAGGAACTATCTTCTGAATGACGTCGTTGAAGTAAAGGTTGAGGGAAAGAGGAGCTTAGGAAGAAGGAGGATTCAAATACTAGATTACTTGAAGGAAGGAAGAAGATTCTGGGAGCTGAAGGAGGAGGCAGAGGACAGGGCGCATTGGCAGTCTAAGTTCACTGACAAAGGATTGAACCTGTCGTAAGACAGAACACTTAATAATAGTCTTTGTCAGCGATTCTTAACCGGGGGCCACGGTCCTTTAGGGGCCGTAAAAGATTTTTGGGGGACCTCAAAAATATAATTTAAAATTTTATTTGTTTATTACTGAAGTCAATTATCTTAAATTTTACGTTTTGGAAGAAAGAATCCGATGATCGTAAGCATGTAAGTACAGTAGACTCTCGATTTTCCGAGTTTATGGAGGGAAGGGGAAGCACGGATAATATAACTCATGGATAGTACAAATAATCCCCATCTGTTTACCATCACCAATAAAAATTATCTGCCTTTTATTACTACTTATTTATGTGAAATGGTAAGTATTAAAACGAAGCAGTGAAATCGACTCCGAATCGACTCCTGAACGCGAATAACATTTAGTAATGCAATGGAAACAAGAATATACAAATTAATGGAAAGTGTTCATCAACAGAGGTCCCGTTAAACACACTTAGGTAAGTTAATTCCTGTTGGGTTTTTTTTGTTAGTATAATCAGTAAATAAAGCTACTATTTTAGAATAAATCTTAGTGATTAATATGTTAGTAAAAACTAAGGGGCCACGAAAATATTTTAGGATATTTAGGGGGTCACGAGTGATACAAGGTTAAGAACAACTGATGTTGGTAGCTGTGTTATCTGTCAGTAAAGGTCCTTCCTATGAAAATGGGACTGTATGTTGTGTTACGAAGATAAAGAACACATGTTGTCACCCCTGTCTGTACAACACCCACACGGTTTGTTCTGCTGATGAGTTTATGAGCTGGGCTCAATGAGTGTGGCTCCATAAACAGTTCCTAAACTACAATTAGCACCAATCACTACAAACAGATTTACTTGTCTACCTTGGGGGTGACGAGCACATTCCTGGCTCGCGGAGATTTTAACTTCATTCAATTGCACACATTTACAACAGAGTAATTAATATAGTTTAATATCCATGTTGTAAATTGCATTCATGAAAATATGCACGTGATATAAAATGGAACACTATTATTTCCGATAATCGCATGGGCTTTGTAAGCTACTCAAGATATTTTATAGGAAATTATTATTAAAATGAAATAAGAACAAAAATGTCATGACTACGAGTTAATATCCAAACAAAAAGTTATTATACATAAATTAAGGACAAATGTAAGCTTTGAAAACAAACTAAACGGGTGATGAAATGCTAAGAACTTAGTACATTGGTTTTCCTGTTTTTTAAATTAAGTACAATTTAAAATATTACTTTTACATATAGTATTTTTTTAGAAAATATATCCATTGGTGGATGCGCAGATTAAATGTCAGGTTCATTTATTCTGGTTTGTTGGTGAGGGGTAGGTCATGGTACGAATACCGGTTGGGTGTACTGACGGTGTTTTTACCGAAACGGTTCGCTGCTAAAAAATAACTAAATTTAGGGTTGGTAATTAAAGTGAAACTGTTTTATCATTTTATCTTGTCTCAAATATTTATTTCGAGGATTATAAACAATGGTGAACCACCCACTCTGGTGGCCGCGTGGTTTAAGACGCTACTCTTGAGGTTAGATTAGACCGCCGATGACGGGGAGATCGAGGTAGCAAGACGTGGTGCTTATAATGATCCGGTTAGATTTTTTTTAAATGTTATATTGGGGGCATCACTAGCAGGTGCAAGGTAGTATTTCGGTCAGGTTAGCGGGTGTCGACAAGGTATACATGGGATATCCAAACCAAGGTCTCCATCGTTGACTCTTACCACCCCCTTCATGGTAACCAATCACAATCTTGCATTTGAAGGATACAAGGGAAAGAGGGGGAAGTCACTTAACACAAATTTTCCAGGACAATAACTCTCACATTTCAAGCCCCATAAAAAACCCAGAACAATATTTTTTTTAATTAATTTAAATATGATAAAGACTTATTTGTACATAATCTCAAGTTTTTATTACTGCACGTCTGAGCTACATCAATCGTAGCCCAGTAGTGGAAAGACTAGCCAGGACCAATGTACCGTTGTCCAGAGAACGCCCGAATGTACTAATCGAACATCCTTTCCATGGAGGTTATTTCCATGTCCCGATGGGGTGAGGTGATGGTGATAGTGATAGTGAGTGTGAAGTTGTGGAACCAGTGGAAACTCTTAATCTAACTTAAGACTAACTAAACCCTAGTGACCGTTGGAGTAGTTACGCTTTCGGGGAAAATACCCAAGATGCCACAGTCGGGAATCGAACCCGGGACCCCTTATGGCAGATGCACTGAGCACTAAATCACGGGGCCGGTTATAATCTAGAGTGGTTTATAAAGTTATCATGATGTTCTAACAGGGGGAAGGACAAACTCAATTTGAGTTAAAAATTGGACTTTCCCTTTGTTTATCCTGTGCTCTTTATTTGTTAAGATCAACCCTTTAGCTGGTCAGGAACCTGTGACAAACGGGCCCTTGATCTTCGTTCTTTGTGTTTGGGAGAAAGTGTAGTAGGAACAACTTGCCAAAAGGGTTTTGATGACAGGTGCACTTCATGGAGAATTTCTCTCATTTGTTGGGGGGGGGGGGACATATTTTCACTTCTGTCAAACAAACCCCCCCTTCGATGGAAACATTGTTAGGAGGTGTTCAAAGGTTGCATCAGGGCTCGTAGAGGACAGAAAACTGGACAAAACTAGCACGATTTTCTACGAAGAACTATTTGTAAGGCCTTTTATCTACTAGAATACTATTATTATAAAGTATTATTTTGGTAGTAAAAGAGGACTTTAAGAGGGTTCTTAGGAATAAATCAGTGAATTACTAAGAATACTACTATAGAATAAGTTGATATAAGTGGTTTTGGGATAAATTGCTCGCCTCAAGACCAGCCGGGATCAACGGATTTTTTCTGAGCGATACAAATCCGTAGCACAACTTTCTTCGGAAGGGAAGTAGAGCCGTCAGACCCATGTAAATTATGGCATGTAAAAAAACCTGCAAAATATGTGAAAATACCTATCCAACAAAATTGGTAGGCACTTTCACTCTCGCTCATAGAAATTCTCGTGTGCTGATATAATCAGTCATTTCAGAAAGTACATGTTTTATTTTATGTATTTATCTATTTATTTAGCACTGCGTCTTACTACCCGTTCGGGCTATACGCTTAAGTACTAATTACGCTAATGGATTAGGAATTGGGAAGGTTGAATTTAGAGAAAGTGGGCCCACATTTGCGTGGAAGGAGAGTGGAAAACAATTTAGGAAACCCCCCAGTTCACCCAACCGAGATTCTAACCTCGATTTCCCCGTCCGAGGCAGTCTAAAGTGCACGTTAAATACCTCTATAATTTGTCTATAACTCATAGAAACCAGGGTGCACAAAGACTCTGAGGCTATCTAATGTTGTCAAGAAGAAGGAACAAGGAAGGAGGGCCATGTTCCTTTCCTGGAGTCCAACGATGGTCGTGGTGATGAAGTATGCACCAATAACAACACATCCCTCGTATACCCTGAATGGTAGCAAGCTATCCTTGCATAGTTCTACTCTAGTGTGGTTTATAAGATAGAGCCATAGTGTAATACCTTGCAGGTAGGATATTGTGATGTTGGTTCTCTTCTTACAGCTGGAACAGACTCAACATTGGAAATGTGTTCAAGTTCATTTTAATTGGGCTTTGTAAAAATGGCTCAGTGAAAATATAAAGTGAAAAAAAAAAAGGTTATCTTTTGACTTTCTCGCGACCCCTCGAAGAGATGAATATTTGTGACTGTCAAACACATTTAATTCGAGATTTTGATGAATGTCCTCCTGACCTCCTGAATCCGAAAAATTAGTTTTCGCGATACTTTCTGTCTGCATCTAGGATTAGGGCCGAAACAATTTTACCTAATGGGCTTAAACTTGGTACCTAGGGTTTTCATTGGGTTTCCCTTAGGAATATTTGGTTTACTGAAAATTGAAAAATGACACCTGGACACGGAAATCGAACCCGGGACCAGGTGTTATTTTTCAATTTTCAGAATATGATATCTAGATGGAGTAATTCCCACTAATAATCATAAATAATAGCTGTGGCTATTAATTCTTAATATTTGGTTTACTGGATGGCAAAAATAGAAAAAATATATTTTCTTGAAATCTGATCTAACGATTTAGATTAGGCTACATTTTGTATCTAGGCACTGTTTAGCATTACAAACAAATTTGAAATTATCTTTTCCCCATAAAATTATTTTTAAGGTGCTTTACATAAGCGGTAGCTGCTAATTTAGTTAATATCTTGTGGTGAAGCGTGATGATGATTTTTGGGTAAGCTGTCTCATGAACATTCATAAAGGGGCATACTTAATGATGTCGAAAATAGGATTTTTATGAAGCTATATATATATAATACAGTACTGGCAGACTACTACTACTACTACTACTACTACTACTACTACTACTGCTACTACTACTACTACTACTACTACTATTACTACTACTACTACACTACTACTACTACTACTACTACTACTATTACTACTACTACTACTACTACTACTACTACTACTACTACTACATAATAATAATAATAATAATAATAATAATAATAATAATAATAATAATATAGCGTTTTATTTTTTGCTTTACCTTCTGTGAAATATTTAATTTTGGTCTTGCTAGTTTTCCTTTTAAATGCACTTTTCCTTCAAAAGACAAAGCCACAGTAAAATTATTTAACAAAAAGTCAACTGAATTGAAAGAGTCATTTTGATGTCTGCAGCGTCTCTAATTTTTTTCTACGGTACATACACTAAATCCTAAAATATTACTAATAAATATTATAATACTAAATTTTAAATAACTCAATAAAATAATATAATTCAAGTCACCATCACAAAACTAAACTAATCTACACTGAAATAAGCCTTTGAAACACAATCTGTATGCTCAGAATGTAACACTCATGAGTCGGGGATAGCCGGCTTACTGGTCGCCTATAGTTGCTGGGACGCGCGCATTACCCTCCATAGCTCCCCGCAGGCTTGATTCTCCGGGTTCGTTAGGCGGGAAGGCATCAGCTTATCTTGTCGAAAGGAACTTAGACATTCTCTTCGCGCGTTAACTAGCATGTCGCTACGCTTTATAAAATGAATATTAAATTTCAATTTTACATCTGTTTTATATAAAGGCATGTTTTCTCTCGTTTTCAAAACCTTTTGGGATAGTTGAGATTATCCTGCCTACCCTGACGCCTCGCTACTGTTCATATCTGCGCAACTATTTGCGATACGAAAAAAATTATCATTTTAAAGTTGTGATAGTATTAAAAATAAAAATCTTTTATTTGAAATATAATATATAATTATATTTATAAAATCGATAGTTTCCTCAAATATGTATAGTTTTTATGGCGGTATTTAAAATGTGAAATTGATTGTTTTGCTCTTTGTTTCTCAATGTTTCTGCAATAATGTATGTTATTTCGTTTCACCAATCTTACGAGCTCTTAGTAAATTTCTTTATTTCAAGGTAAAACAGAGAGACAATCTGTGTAGTGCAAATTAGAACTTATTTTTTACAAGTTTCTTCCTTACAAATTGTATGGGAAGATATAAGTTGTGTCGAAAGTTTCCTTTGTTTCTTGCTTTGCGCGCGAGAAATGTTTTTAATTTAATGATTGTCCGTGGAAGGTTACTTGAAAGTTAGTGCCTTTAGGCCCCACATTGCCCGTGATAGTTTTGCTTCCAACCCGATATTTAATTAATTTTAAAAAACGGAATCAAATGTTTAAAATTCTGGCTTCAAGGTGTACAGAGGCTACTAATTATTAAAATGGCAGACCTCCGCATGCGGTGGATATCGCGAAATGATCCTGATATACAATCTCTTCATTTTATTTATGTAGATAGAAGATATAAAAGATGAATACACGATATAAATTTAACTAATTTAGTCTGGCTTTCATGTAGCGGGGAGGTATATATACAATATACATACTATGGGCAAAACCCAAAGTTTGACCAGCTAGAGAAATGACCAGCCACTTCTAGCTTTAGCCGCCAACATAAGTTAAACAAGAAATATATAATAATTTACCGACATTTCTGTCTTTGGCCAGCCAGTTCTAGATATGGCTCTGGAAAACTATTGAAAGAACGAACTATATAAAGTCTTCGACCTCCAGTTAAAGACTGACTCAATGATGCTACTCTTAATGATATTTCTTTATCAGGAATGGTTTTGGATATTTCCTGTTCAGTAAATTCTACCATCTATTTTATATATTACCACGTTTGCATTTAACTTTAAGTTCTATCCGGTCTAAAGGGGGTGGTGGTGGTGGTTGGGAAAGGGATCAGGTTCACATCCAGTTCCCACGGGTACCCCTACCCGAGGGGTGACTCCCTAGCCCCAGCAGTGGTTAGGTTAAGTTAGGTTAGGTAAGGTTGGGATTGTGTTGTATCATACCATCCACCACTTCGAGCAGTGGCCAAGCTATTATGGTAAATTCATGAGCTTTGGCTGGCTAGAACGCGAATTACAATTTTCCCCGATCAATATTTCGCGATTTGACTGGACCAGCTGGCCAATGTGCGAAGAGTCCAGCCAATTCACGAAGTGGCCAGTTTCGGGCATTGACCATAACATATATATTACATATAATTAACAATAAAAATAAAACTAAAATAAGAAATCGAGAAAAATCCTGTATTTTTAACAACTATTTTATAAAAAGTGTTCATAATGTCCACTCGTAATAATATCCATGTGTTCTCTCCCCTTGAAGTTTTAAAAGGATATTGTAGTCCCCGCCTTATAATGCGTGTTATCTCCATGTTAGCCAGACCACATGAGCTCTCGGTACTCGTGCCATCACTGCCACATAAGGAGGACAATGCCTCTATCTTACAACGATGATATCATCAGGTATACTACCATAATTACTATAGTTTTAACAACAATACACAATGGTAGAGGCTTGCTATCAGGATGTATTTCAGAAGTTTATTAAACATTTTGTTTGCTGAAATTAGAAACAGTAGACCAATTTGACACAAGGTATTGGCTCCGAGAGAGCAAGAACGTTTCAAATACAGCTCATGTTATTTTCAGCAAATAAGCTTCAGTTTTACAATCATTTTTTTTTTTTATCTATCATCGTGCATCGTGAGGGTTTCGTATCTTTGGTTGATTATTGAGTCAGTGAGGGTTTATTTCATTTTATATTGTTCTTAGCGTTTAACGAGAGACACAACGTGAAGATGACCTTTACATGTCTGGGTTCGTGAGTTTTGGTTGGCAGTCCTCCTTTCTTACTCTCATCTGGTTGAGAAGTTTTGGTTGGGAGTCCTCCTTTCTTACTCTCATCTGGTTGAGGAGTTTTGGTTGGCAGTCCTCCTTTCTTACTCTCATCTGGTTGAGGAGTTTTGGTTGGCAGTCGTCCTTTCTTACTCTCATCTGGTTGAGGAGTTTTGGTTTGTAGTACTCCTTTCTTACTCTCGTCTGGTTGAGGAGTTTTGGTTGGAAGTCCTCCTTTCTTACTCTCATCTCGTTGAGGAGTTTTATATGGCAGTACTCCTTTCTTACTCTCATCTGGTTGAGGAGTTTTGGTTGGCAGTACTCCTTTCTTACTCTCATCTGGTTGAGGAGCTTTGGTTGTCAATACTCCTTTCTTACTCTCATCTGGTTGGTGAGCTTTGGTTGGCAGTCCTCCTTTCTTACTCTCATCTGGTTGGTGAGCTTTGGTTGTCAATACTCCTTTCTTACTCTCATCTGGTTGGTGAGTTTTGTTTTGCAGTACTCCTTTCTTACTCTCATCTGGTTAAGGAGCTTTGGTTGGCAGTCCTCCTTTCTTACTCTCATCTGGTTGAGGAGTTTTGGTTCGCAGTCCTTCTTTCTTACTCTCATCTGGTTGAGGAGTTTTGGTTGGCAGTCCTCCTTTCTTACTCTCGTCTGGTTGAGGAGTTTTGGTTGGCAGTCCTCCTTTCTTACTCTCGTATGGTTGGTGAGTTTTGGTTGGCAGTCCTCCTTTCTTACTCTCATCTGGTTGAGGAGTCTTGGTTGGCAGTCCTCCTTTCTTACTCTCATCTGGTTGAGGAGTTTTGGTTGGCAGTCCTCCTTTCTTACTCTCCTCTGGTTGAAGAGTTTTGGTTCGCAGTCGTCCTTTCTTACTCTCATCTGGTTGAGGAGTTTTGGTTGGCAGTCCTCCTTTCTTACTCTCATCTGGTTGACGAGTTTTGGTTCGCAGTCCTCCTTTCTTACTCTCATCTGGTTAAGGAGTTTTGGTTGGCAGTCCTCCTTTCTTACTCTCATCTGGTTGGTGAGTTTTGGTTGGCAGTCCTCCTTTCTTACTCTCGTCTGGTTGGTGAGCTTGGTTGGCAGTCCTCCTTTCTTACTCTCATCTGGTTGAGGAGTTTTGGTTGGCAGTCCTCCTTTCTTACTCTCATCTGGTTGAGGAGCTTTGGTTGGCAGTACTCCTTTCTTACTCTCATCTGGTTGGTGAGTTTTGGTTGACAGTCCTCCTTTCTTACTCTCATCTTGTTGAGGAGATTTGGTTGGCAGTCCTCCTTTCTTACTCTCATCTGGTTGACGAGTTTTGGTTCGCAGTCCTCCTTTCTTACTCTCATCTGGTTGGTGAGCTTTGGTTGTCAGTACTCCTTTCTTACTCTCATCTGGTTGAGAAGTTTTGGTTGGAAGTCCTCCTTTCTTACTCTCATCTGGTTGGTGAGCTTTGGTTGTCAGTACTCCTTTCTTACTCTCATCTGTTTGGTGAGTTTTGTTTGGCAGTACTCCTTTCTTACTCTCATCTGGTTGGTGAGCTTTGGTTGGCAGTACTTTTTTCTTACTCTCATCTGGTTGGTAAGCTTTGGTTGGCAGTACTCCTTTCTTACTCTCATCTGGTTGAGGAGTTTTGGTTGGAAGTCCTCCTTTCATACTCTCATCTGGTTGGTGAGTTTTGGTTGGCAGTCCTCCTTTCTTACTCTCGTCTGGTTGAGGAGTTTTGGTTGACAGTACTCTTTTCTTACTCTCGTCTGGTTGAGGAGTTTTGGTTGACAGTCCTCCTTTCTTACTCTCGTCTGGTTGGTGAGCTTTGGTTGGCAGTCCTCCTTTCTTACTCTCATCTGGTTGAGGAGTTTTGGTTCGCAGTCCTTCTTTCTTACTCTCATCTGGTTGAGGAGTTTTGGTTGGCAGTCCTCCTTTCTTACTCTCGTCTGGTTGAGGAGTTTTGGTTGGCAGTCCTCCTTTCTTACTCTCGTATGGTTGAGGAGTTTTGGTTGGCAGTCCTCCTTTCTTACTCTCATCTGGTTGAGGAGTTTTGGTTGGCAGTCCTCCTTTTTTACTCTCATCTGGTTGAGGAGTTTTGGTTGGCAGTCCTCCTTTCTTACTCTCATCTGGTTGAGGAGTTTTGGTTGGCAGTCCTCCTTTCTTACTCTCATCTGGTTGAAGAGTTTTGGTTCGCAGTCGTCCTTTCTTACTCTCATCTGGTTGAGGAGTTTTGGTTGGCAGTCCTCCTTTCTTACTCTCATCTGGTTGACGAGTTTTGGTTCGCAGTCCTCCTTTCTTACTCTCATCTGGTTAAGGAGTTTTGGTTGGCAGTCCTCATTTCTTACTCTCATCTGGTTGAAGAGTTTTGGTTCGCAGTCCTCCTTTCTTACTCTCATCTGGTTAAGGAGTTTTGTTTGGTAGTCCTCCTTTCTTACTCTCATCTGGTTGGTGAGTTTTGGTTGGCAGTCCTCCTTTCTTACTCTCATCTGGTTGAGGAGTTTTGGTTGGCAGTCCTCCTTTCTTACTCTCGTCTGGTTGAGGAGTTTTGGTTGGCAGTCCTCCTTTCTTACTCTCGTATGGTTGAGGAGTTTTGGTTGGCAGTCTTCCTTTCTTACTTTCATCTGGTTGAGGAGTTTTGGTTGGCAGTCCTCCTTTCTTACTCTCATCTGGTTGAGGAGTTTTGGTTGGCAGTCCTCCTTTCTTACTCTCATCTGGTTGAAGAGTTTTGGTTCGCAGTCCTCCTTTCTTACTCTCATCTGGTTGAAGAGTTTTGGTTCGCAGTCCTCCTTTCTTACTTTCATCTGGTTGACGAGTTTTGGTTCGCAGTCCTCCTTTCTTACTCTCATCTGGTTAAGGAGTTTTGGTTGGCAGTCCTCCTTTCTTACTCTCATCTGGTTGAAGAGTTTTGGTTCACAGTCCTCCTTTCTTACTCTCATCTGGTTAAGGAGTTTTGTTTGGTAGTCTTCCTTTCTTACTCTCATCTGGTTAAGGAGTTTTGGTTCGCAGTCCTCCTTTCTTACTCTCATCTGGTTAAGGAGTTTTTGTTGGCAGTCCTCCTTTCTTACTCTCATCTGGTTGAGGAGTTTTGGTTGGCAGTCCTCCTTTCTTACTCTCATCTGGTTTAGGAGTTTTGGTTGGCAGCCCTCCTTTCTTACTCTCATCTGGTTGAGGAGTTTTGGCTCGCAGCCCCCCTGTTTTATTGCCATATGTTTGGTGAAATTTGGTTGGTAAGCCCCCTCTTGAATTTTATATCCTTTTTATTTTTATTAGTTGATAAATAACACCTGGAATTGGGAATCAAACACTGGACACTTTTTTGAGGATTGGCGCACTTATCCGAAAGTCACAGGTTCGACTTCCCCATTAAGGTGTCATTTTTTTTAATTAGCTATTTAGTCGCACTACCTGTTCGGGTTTTTCGAATATGAACCAATCACGAAAATGTGTCAGGGATTAAGAAGGTTGAATCTATATTAAGTGTACCCTCATTAGCGTTAAGTTAAAGTTAAAATCCCTTTATGAAAACCCCCCCAACGGGAATTTAAGCCCCGATCTACCTGTCACAGGCAGTGAGAGTCACGCCTTAGACCACACGGTCCTCCCCTCACCAATAATTGAAGTAGGATGTGAGTGGGTAGTCTGAGAACTCTTAGAGTCCAATTTTTATAGGAAGACCGTCAACAAAATTGCTAAATCTACTTTCATGTACTCAAACGTCAAGTCACATGTTGTGCAAATGTCCGTTTTTGAAAGAATATGTTATCAATACTTATAAAATAGCACTAATAATATAGTAACACGTTGTCAGTGTTGACAAAAAAATAAACTGTAATTTTTAAACTGTGATTTGTATGAATATTGGACTGTACGTATTCACTTTTCCTTATAAGCAGGTCCAGGATTTTGAATACCAAAAAACGATTTAAAAAATATACCTTAAATTCTAAAAATTACTACAAATACCTGCTACAAAAGTAGCTCTCTCCAGCTTATTTTCCCTGTCTGAAATTTATAGCAAAGAGAATAAAAAGCTGATTGTATACATCCTACAGGTGTGTGTTGACAAAATGTGTGCATAATAAAACATCGGTAGTATTTAAACATATAGGTAGGCCTACTTATTTAACTTGAATGCTTAAAATTACTCAATAATGACTAAAATGACTAAAAAATCACAAAAACCAACATAATCTTATCAAAAATTCGCCCCCACACCAAAAAAAAATGACAAAAAATGAGCTAAAAAAATATAAAACTCTGCAACAACCAGTGTATCATGAACAGAGTTTATATACTTAGAGGCATTGTCTGTGATGTACCAAAATAAAGATGATACGTCATCAAATTCCGGGCTCTGTAAATATAAGTAACATTATTCCAAACAATTGTTACCAGCAATTCTTTAATAAATCGCAATTGATTTGGAGGAATATTAAAATTGATACGTGGTCGCTGGGAATCCCTCTGTTACCACATGTGAGTATTTAAGAACTGTGACATAAGAACTCCATGAAATTAACATCTTTCAAAAATAAACTTTTACAATTAACTTTGTGCAAATAAACTGCTATTTATAATAAATAACTAGTAGAGCTATCCGGTATTTCCCGGGGTACCCACGAAATGTATTTATTGCATGATTATTCCGGGCAATGCTTTGCTTCAAACAACCATAAAAATATTCATTTTATTGCTTTTTAATTAGTTATAAAATGTAATAAAAATTTCAAAATTCCTGCTTCAAGGTGCACATGTTTGGGCTCATTGGCTACTCATATGTATATTTCACACCTCTCAGCGCGGTAGATATCACGCATCGCTCATGACGGACACACAAACTCTTAGTTTCATCAATAATGAAGGTAGAGGTTTGTTGGTGCCGTTATCAAACATTAAATCTGGTGTTATAACTAATAAATATTATAACTACCACGTGAGCTAAGTGAATCATACCAGTTACTACCAACTGCACCAGGGATCTACTGGTCTAGGACATCAAACTATCAATAGACTGAACTATCGGTGACGGAGAACACTGGTTTCGAACCTCGGTTGGGTGAGATTGAGGTGGTTTCACACATAGCAACTATAACTCCAGTTTTTTCCATTCCCTCTTAGCTCTAATGTGAGTTCACTCCCTATAAACTGCCCTCCTCACCACTATCCAATGTGTCTGGCTGGGATTTGAACTCCAGTCTACCGATTAAAAGAAAATTTTCACAACTTCATTTTTTTATGTTTTTTGTACTATTTTATAGCACGTTATTAGATTAACTTTTCATCCAGGTTTTTTTTTTTAGATCTAAAGCTTGTAGCTTACTGAAAATAACAGAAGGAGGGGGATGAGCCTTAATTGGTAGTGACTGCCATCTCATGGTAAGTAATATCACTTACATAAGCCCCATGGCTTCTTTGGTGCTGACTGACAGCTCACAGCTCACAGCTGACGGCTTTGAAAAGCTACCAGACCAAATTATATATCCTTACGCCGAACCATATGATCTGCAAAAAACATGTGTTTAGCATCTGTCACTTCTGACAGTCAAAATTTAGGTATATACCTAAATGTTGACTGTCAGAAGTCAGCTGTGAACTGTCATTCAGCACCAAAGAAGCCATGGGGCTACTGTACATATCTACGCTTGCTTCTTCAAAGTGTGCGAATATTAAATTTCACACGATGTACAGTACACTCCGTTTACGGTTGGAGCTTACAATACTACCTTGACGGTCCAACTATGGCTCTATCATTCATCTAAGATCCAACATTGATTCTTTGGTACAAAACAAACAGGATCGGACACATCCTTAGGAGGAACTGTCTTCTGCACGACGTCATAGAAGGAAATGTTGAGGAAAAGAGTAGCTTAGGAAGAAGGATTCAAATATTAGGTGGCTTGAAGGAAAGAAGAAAATTCTGGGAGTTGAAGGAGGAGGCAGAGGACAGGGCGGAGCAGTGGTCTAAGTTTACAAACAAAATTAATTGACCTGTCACGAGACAGAACAACTAATAGTAATGATAATAAAAATAACAACAATAGCGGAGTCAATCAGGGAAAGATTGCTATCTTGAAAACTAAATGGAGTGTACACAATGAAATAAATACTTACCCCTTTTAATAAAGCGTGATTCTTCGATTGTAATTTGGGCTAGGTACATTTATTACATCCTCACTGCTATAAGGTACAATTGTGAATAAATATTGAATCTATCAAAATATATGTGCTGTATGAATATCGTCATCAAAAAACATGTCAAATATTAGATTCTAACAAACGGAATTGTAATAAAATTTGATTTAATACTTTTTATATTTTCAGCACGTCTCACTACACTTTCGGGTTGAACGCATATATTAATTATAATGGTTGAATGAGAACTTGAAAGGTAGGATTTTAAAGGAAATGCACCTTAATTTGCATTGATGCAGAGTGAAAACCATTTAGGAAAAACCACCCTTAATTTACCTGACTGTAATTCGAACCCCTACTTTTCCCCAGTTGTAAATACAGCCTGTAACAAGACCTTATATCATGTGACCACCGAAGCCGGTAATATTTATTTTAAAATAGTTTTTTTTACATTCAAGCTACTATAGTAACGATAATAACATGGAGGGAGTGAGGTCTACTCTTCATAGAACTACTAATAGGACAGTAATACCATGGAGAGAGCAAGGTCTATTGTTCACAGAACTACTAGTAAGACTGTAGTAACGATAATAACATGGAGGGAGGTCTACAGTTCACAGAACTACTAGTAAGACTGTAGTAACGATAATAACATGGAGGGAGTGAGGTCTACTGTTCACAGAACTACTGGTAAGACTGTAATACCATGGAGAGAGCAAGGTCTATTGTTCACAGAACTACTAGTAAGACTGTAATACCATGGAGAGAGCAAGGTCTATTGTTCACAGAACTACTAGTAAGACTGTAATACCATGGAGAGAGCAAGGTCTATTGTTCACAGAACTACTAGTAAGACTGTAATACCATGGAGAGAGCAAGGTCTATTGTTCACAGAACTACTGGTAAGACTGTAATACCATGGAGAGAGCAAGGTCTATTGTTCACAGAACTACTAGTAAGACTGTAATACCATGGAGAGAGCAAGGTCTATTGTTCACAGAACTACTAGTAAGACTGTAATACCATGAAGAGAGCAAGGTCTATTGTTCACAGAACTACTAGTAAGACTGTAATACCATGGAGAGAGCAAGGTCTATTGTTCACAGAACTACTAGTAAGACAGTAATACCATGGAGAGAGCTAGGTCTATTGTTCACAGAACTACTAGTAAGACTGTAATACCATGAAGAGAGCAAGGTCTATTGTTCACAGAACTACTAGTAAGACTGTAATACCATGAAGAGAGCAAGGTCTATTGTTCACAGAACTACTAGTAAGACTGTAATACCATGGAGAGAGCAAGGTCTATTGTTCACAGAACTACTAGTAAGACTGTAATACCATGAAGAGAGCAAGGTCTATTGTTCACAGAACTACTAGTAAGACAGTAATACCATGGAGAGAGCAAGGTCTATTGTTCACAGAACTACTAGTAAGACTGTAATACCATGAAGAGAGCAAGGTCTATTGTTCACAGAACTACTAGTAAGACTGTAATACCATGGAGAGAGCAAGGTCTATTGTTCACAGAACTACTAGTAAGACTGTAATACCATGAAGAGAGCAAGGTCTATTGTTCACAGAACTACTAGTAAGACTGTAATACCATGGAGAGAGTAAGGTCTATTGTTCACAGAACTACTAGTAAGACAGTAATACCATGGAGAGAGCTAGGTCTATTGTTCACAGAACTACTAGTAAGACTGTAATACCATGGAGAGAGCAAGGTCTATTGTTCACAGAACTACTAGTAAAATATAGTAACGATAATAACACGGAGGAAGTAAGGTATACTCTTCACATTGCTACTATTTATAAGAGGTATGTTTTATAGATGCTGACAGAAATCAAATATTTGAAGCTTACGACTGAGACACGATTCAAATATATAATCTGGATACGAGGATAAACCAACAATGGATGATTGTAAACAGGGCTCGCTGTCGAACCCAGGCCAGAGCGGTTTGTAAACACACTCCCCCGGTCCATGATAGCGTCACCGCTCACTAGCTGAGAGTCGCGGTACCTCACACAGACCACGGAACCGATCATTACCTGGATGCAGCGACTACATCGTCCCACCGCTTGTCTAGGAGCCAGCACTTCCCCCCCTTTTCGTTATTTGAAGGTCAGCCAGCCTCCCTGGTCCATCCCAGTTCACACTACCTGAGTCCTTTAGTTCCATCCAACTCCGTGTTGGCGCCACCGGCATCACCGCTAAGACACGACGGAAATAAATCGTGCGGCAGGTTTAATTCGCCTTAGTGGTCTGTCTGGTGTCTGGACTGTGTAGACTCACTTTGGGAATCATAACAGTGCCAAATAGGTACACGTGTAATAGCAGGGAGTTGGGGGTAAAGTGCCCAAAACGTAAACTTATATATATATATATATTGCTAAATATAAAAATCAGTTTATATTGGCTGACTGCCTAGACTGTTGTTTTTTACTTTTATATTTACAACTGGGCCACTAGGAGCTCTTTAAGGAGGCCTAACATATTAGCATAGTTACGAGTAGTATATATAGGTACAATCTTAACGGGTAGTAAGACGTGGTGGTAAAACATAATAATATCTTAGCCGTATCTAAATATAATATGCTTTAAATTGAAACATTAGACTTGGATACGAGAATCGAACCCAGGACATTTGGCTTATTACGTCAATGCTCTAGCCACCGGTGACCTGATGGTCTAGGGGTAAGGTGTCAGACTTCTGTTCTAGAGGTACGTGGTTCAATCCTTGGTCCCAGCACAGATTTTTCTGATTGTCAAATCCTTCCTTCACCTCTGACAAAACATTTATTAATCACAACTTTTGAATATGTGGAATGCCAGACCTCCACCGTGGTTCGGATTACACGTTAAACTGTAGGTCCTCCATTTCATCTCACAATCACCCTACCATTTCACATTAGCGTAAGTGCGTGTAACCCGAACGTTTAGTAAGACGCGGTGCTAATAATAATAATAATCTCTAACCACCATGTCATTTTTCAATTCAATGATTATGGTGTTTAGATGTGGCTGTAGGTTTGACCGTAAACATCAAATATAATAGTTTGGCTATTTTTCCATGGTAATATTTTAGCCTGGAAATTGGCTAATAATTAAAAAATAAATTACTTTTTTTAGCACCTTGTCTTACTACCCGTCAGGTATCGCCTATGTACTAATTACACTAATGGGTTAGGGATTATGAAGGCTTAATTTAAAGGAAGTACACCCGCATTTGCGTGGAAGGAGAGTGGAAAATCATTTAGGAACAAAACCTCAGTACACCCGAACGGGATCGAGCCCTGATCTCCACGTCTTCGGCAGCTTAGTCCATCACAATATTGGTACGTTTGACCACGCAGCCACCGAAGCGTATCAATAAATTACTTTTAGTAAAGGGGGGGACTGGACCCCCTCTCCCGTTTAGCACGGCCCTGTTCCTTAACAGCATAACAAGAAATATTATTTTCCGTATCGATGATCACATGGTGTAAAGCGTCACACTCGTGTTAGATTGTATCACCAGTGACGGGGAGTTCAAAGTTTGAGTTGAGCCCCGGTCAGTATTATGAGGGGGCTTTTTCCTCAATTATTTTCCTTCACGGGAATTTGGATAACTTTACATTAAAACTGTATATTACTCATCTTTACAACATTAACATTATTAACGTATGCGTATGAACCGAATGGGTTTTAAAACGTGGTTTAAAAAATCCTCAAATTCTTCGAGTTTATATTGCGAAATGTTTACTCTTGTTCTTATGAATACACAAAAGAACATATAATGCACCTAGTTGCTAATATTATGACGTGTGCTGAACACTGCTGGAATTTTAGAAACATTTTCAGATACTTCTATCATCAAGAGATTATCCGTATGCTTGCTTGTGAGTCTTCTAAATATCTTGAAAAATAAATTAAATAAAAATTGTAAACTTTTCTTACTCAATAAAACTCCCTAGGCGTGATCTCAATTTTAATTTATTTTATATTAATTTAAATTCCCGATTTAAGTGGTGGTGGGGGGAGAAAAGGGAAGAAAAACCCATTAGTGGAGTGGTTCTTAAAACTTTTGCCAGTCGCGTATCCCTTCAGGGGCAAGGGCCTTACCAAGGCAACCCTTCCATATCCCTCCGCCCTCCTTGCCGCTTCTCCTTGAGGTTATGTTTCTTGTCAGATATCTCTACTTGCACTGTTACAGATGGTGCAACCAGGTTCTACTAACCATCAGTTAACTGTGAATTATCGAACACAGTTTGGGAAACGTAACTTAATAATTACTCTCCTCAGCATACTCTCACAGCGTTTGGATTAAAACTAGGGGTTAGGTCTATCTGAATACTGTTTGGGTTGAGATGCTCGAATTTTGAACTTTTACACTGATCAATAAAACAGTTTTGTTCTTCTACTTATCGCCGTGAATCCTAGTTTATAAAAACTATCATTTCATTTTAAGTACTTTAAGTACAAGTACCTTTATTTAACTATTAATTGTATGTTCACTACGTCCTATTACCCATTCGGGTCATTCGCTTATATCAATTACGCTAATTAAATGGAGATAAAGAAAGTACAATTTTAAAGAAAATGTATCCCCATTTAGATGGAGGGAGAGGGGAAACCATTTAGAAATAACGAGCGTAGGTGGATTGGGAACCGCTACTTTCTAGTACAGTAAAAGCTTGGATTGCGATCATAATTCGTTTCGTAAACGTGTTCGTAATACAAAGCAATCGTATATCAAAGTGAATTTCCCCCATAAGAAATAATGGAAACTCAGATAATTCGTCCCACAACCCAAAAATATTTAATCTAAAAATGATTGATACCTTTTTTATTTTCGTTTTTTAAATGTAACTTTACTGTAATCAAATGTATTTATTAAATTTAATGGTGGCTGATGTGAGGTGGACGAGAGAGAGGAGAGGAGGAGGTGTGTTATTCTTTAGGATGACTTTCACTGTCACTAACGGAATCACTGCTATCTGTTGGATCACTGGAATATTTTTCTTTTTTTGGGCCTTTAACAAAGAACCTATTCATTGACACTGCTCGGCAGACAAAGCGTAACCGTAGTACTACTCATATTGCAAGATATCGCTCGTTTATCAAGTTAAAATTTATTGACAATTTTTGCTCGTCTTACAAAACACTTGCAGACCAAGTTACTCGCAATCCAAGGTTTTACTGTACCATCTTCCTTCCAAGGTTGGTTGGGCACTGCTACTTTGTATTACAATCTTCCTCCCAAGGTTGATTGGGCACTGCTACCTTGTATTACAATCTTCCTTCCAAGGTTGATTGGGTACTGCTACTTTGTATTACAATCTTCCTACCAAGGTTGATTGAGTACTGCTACTTTGTATTACACTCTTCCTCCCAAAGTTGATTGAGTACTGCTACTTTGTATTACAATCATCCTTCCAAGGTTGATTGGGTACTGCTACTTTGTATTACAATCTTCCTCCCAAGGTTGATTGAGTACTGCTACCTTATATTACAATCTTCCTTCCAAGGTTGATTGGGTACTGTTACTTTGTATTACAATCTTTCTCCCAAGGTTGATTGAGTACTGCTACTTTGTATATCAATCTTCCTTCCAAGGTTGATTGGCCACTGCTACTTTGTATTACAATCATCCTTCCAAGGTTGGTTGAGCACTGCTACCTTGTATTACAATATTCCTCCCAAGGTTGATTGGGCACTGCTACTTTGTATTACAATCTTCCTTCCAAGGTTGATTGGGTACTGTTACTTTGCATTACAATCTTCCTTCCAAGGTTGATTGGGCACTGCTACTTTGTATTACAATCTTCCTCCCAAGCTTGGTTGAGCACTGCTACTTTGTATTACAATCTTCCTCCCAAGGTTGGTTGGGCACTGCTACCTTGTAT
This sequence comes from Timema podura, assembly GCA_033556935.1. Classification (NCBI taxonomy): domain Eukaryota; kingdom Metazoa; phylum Arthropoda; class Insecta; order Phasmatodea; family Timematidae; genus Timema; species Timema podura. The sequence continues at coordinate 55,677,470 of JAVRXN010000005.1, forward strand.
TATAATCTTCCTCCCAAGGTTGGTTGGGCACTGCTACCTTGTATTACAATCTTCCTCCCAAGGTTAATTGGGCACTGCTACCTTGTATTACAATCTTCCTTCCAAGGTTGGTTGGGCATTGCTACCTTGTATTACAATCTTCCTTCCAAGGTTGATTGAGTACTGTTACTTTGTATTACAATCTTCCTCCCAAGGTTGGTTGGGCACTGCTACTTTGTATTACAATCTTCCTCCCAAGGTTGGTTGAGTACTGCTACTTTGTATTACAATCTTCCTTCCAAGGTTGATTGGGCACTGCTACCTTGTATTACAATCTTCCTCCCAAGGTTGATTGGGAACTGCTACCTTGTATTACAATCTTCCTTCCAAGGTTGGTTGAGTACTGTTACTTTGTATTACAATCTTACTCCCAAGATTAGTTGAGCACTGCTACTTTGTATTACAATCTTCCTCCCAAGGTTGGTTGAGTACTGCTACTTTGTATTACAATTTTCCTTCCAAGGTTGATTGGGCACTGCTACTCTGTATTACAATCTTACTCCCAAGGTTAGTTGAGCACTGCTACTTTGTATTACAATCTTCCTCCCCAGGTTGGTTGAGTACTGCTACTTTGTATTACAATTTTCCTTCCAAGGTTGATTGGGCACTGCTACTCTGTATTACAATCTTCCTCCCAAGGTTGGTTGAGTACTGTTACTTTGTATTACAATCTTCCTTCCAAGGTTTATTGGGCACTGCTACCTTGTATTACAATCTTCCATCCAAGGTTGATATGGTACTGTTACTTTGTATTACAATCTTCCTCGCAAGGTTGATTGAGTACTGCTACTTTGTATTACAATCTTCCTTCCAAGGTTGATTGGGCACTGCTACTTTGTATTACAATCTTCCTCACATGGTTGACTGAGTATTGTTACTTTGTATTATAATCTTCCTCCCAAGGTTGATTGGGCACTGCTACCTTGTATTACAATCTTCCTTCCAAGGTTGGTTGAGTACTGTTACTTTGTATTACAATCTTCCTCCCAAGCTTGGTTGAGCACTGCTACTTTGTATTACAATCTTCCTCCCAAGGTTGGTTGAGTACTGCTACTTTGTATTACAATCTTCCTTCCAGGGTTGATTGGGCACCGCTACTTTGTATTACAATCTTCCTCCTAAGGTTGGTTGAGTACTGCTACTTTGTATTACAATCTTCCTTCCAAGGTTGATTGGACACTGCTACCTTGTATTACAATCTTCCTTCCAAGGTTGATTGAGTACTTCTACTTTGCATTACAATCTTCCTTCCAAGGTTGATTGGGCACTGCTACTTTGTATTACAATCTTCCTCCAAAGGTTGGTTGAGTACTGCTACTTTGTATTACAATCTTCCTTCCAAGGTTGATTGGGCACTGCTACCTTGTATTACAATCTTCCTCCCAAGGTTGATTGGGCACTGCTACCTTGTATTACAATCTTCCTTCCAAGGTTGGTTGAGTACCGTTACTTTGTATTACAATCTTCCTCCCAAGTTTGGTTGAGCACTGCTACCTTGTATTACAATCTTCCTCCCAAGGTTGGATGAGTACTGCTACTTTGTATTACAATCTTCCTTCCAAAGTTGGTTGAGTACTGCTACTTTGTATTACAATCTTCCTCCCAAGGTTGGTTGGGCACTGCTACCTTGTATTACAATCTTCCTCCCAAGGTTGATTGGGCACTGCTACCTTTTATTACAATCTTCCTTCCAAGGTTGGTTGGGCATTGCTACCTTGTATTACAATCTTTCTTCCAAGGTTGATTGAGTACTGTTACTTTGTATTACAATCTTCCTCCCAAGGTTGGTTGGGCACTGCTACTTTGTATTACAATCTTCCTCCCAAAGTTGATTGGGCACTGCTACCTTGTATTACAATCTTCCTTCCAAGGCTGGTTGGGCACTGCTACCTTGTATTACAATCTTCCTTCCAAGGTTGGTTGGGCACTGCTACTTTGTATTACAATCTTCCTTTCAAGGTTGATTGGGCACTGCTACTTTGTATTACAATCTTCCTCCCAAAGTTGATTGGGCACTGCTACCATGTATTACAATCTTCCTTCCAAGGTTGGTTGGGCATTGCTACCTTGTATTACAATCTTCCTTCCAAGGTTGGTTGAGTACTGTTACTTTGTATTACAATCTTCCTACCAAGGTTGATTGAGCACTGTTACTTTGCAGTACGATTTCTCTCCTAATGTTGGATTGAGCCCAACCTAGTCCAATCGAATCACACCTAGCCTAACCTAACCTAGCCTAGCCTCACCTAACCTAAACTTTCTTCCCTTTTCACTAAGAACTAATTTTACCTTAAAAATACTTGGCAGAGAAGCTAACATTCAGCTGGATGGCTTATACTAAACTAAAGTCTAGTGGCTATTTATTGTATTCATTTCCAATTAATATTTTACTATGAAGTTCCCAATCCACCTGTTTACCATTTATTATGGTTGAGTCTATGGTTCCCACCTCGTAGCCGGCAATAGAGTCCTAAGTTGCAGTGACGTGTTAAACTATGTGACCACCGATGCGGTTGCTATCTTTATCGAAATGATTTCTGATTCTAAACTAATGTGATTTAATTCTAAAGCAGACAGGACTCCGTTTCCTAAATTTGATATTGGTGGAATATATGGGATTGAAAAATAGTCAATGACTTTTGAAAGACAGCTCAAAAAAATTAACACAAAATCTTTTATTTTAAATTTCAAATTGGTACAAACAAGTTAAGTGGGTCTCTGGAAGGAATAATTAGGCAAGTCCTCCCTACTCGCTTGGGAGTAATATAACAAGCCAATATATGGAAAAATATACCTCGATTATACTGTACGGTTGTGAGCTTCCGTTTTACGGTTGACACCTAGACAAAACCTCCGGTTCATTTTACCTAGATCATTAGAAAACGTCGTGGGCTTAAGAAACAAGAAATTGAAGTCACCTTCTTTATTTTTCAAAAAATCTGCTTTAGTCTTGTTCAAATTCCAGCTGTGTTGTGTGAGGGGTCTCTCCAAAATTGTGTCCCATTCTACCACTAAGCAAATGAGAATGAATTTTCGTTAAATTATCCCTTCTCCTAACCCAACCCAGTAGCATATTTGAAACACTTATAGGCCAGATAGGTAGTAAGCCATGGTGTAATTATTTTTTAACTAAAATAAGTATTGTGTTGTATCTAACAATCATAGATACAAGCTACAAGCATTGTAATGCATCTAAAAATCATAGATATAAGCTACAAGTATTTTATTGTATCTAACAATCATGGATACAAGCTACAAGTATTGTATTGTATCTAACAATCATAGATACAAGCTACAAGTTTTATTGTCTATAACAATTATAGATACAAGCTACAAGTATTTTATTGTATATAACTATTGTGGATACAATCTACAAGTATTTTATCTAACAATCGTCGATTTAAACTATAAGTATTGTATTGTATCTAAAAATTGGTGGATACTAGCTACACTACAAATATTTTCAAGATGAATTTAATTATCTTCACTAATTTTGAATATAATCTCCAAGCTTGAACTTATAGTTAACCAGCCCTGAATGGTATTCAACAAGCATAGACCTGTCTACGACAAGCACGCACATCTCCTTAGACTTGTACAGTACTTGCGCTAGTCCTCGAGACAGTTAGTTCACACGGCGCCCACACACCAGCAGCACCAGCTAACAACGAACAGAACAGTAAGCTTGGCGTGGTCTAGGTTGTACATCATCACAGTTTAATAATATGATTGCGATACAGGTGTTAGCAACTTGAACACTCCTCCCTCCCAGTTAACACCGGCTCGCGGCACTTCTAACAGAGACTGAATTACACACAATTATCATCATCATCATCATCATCATCAGAATTATCGGGCTGCATTTCTTGGCGGCTAGAAGACAAGATATCAGTACAAGTATTTCGTTAAAATAAATAACACACGTGAAGGATTGTGGAGATATTCTCTTGCGTGCTTGGAGTTTATTAGATATTTTCATTTATTTTAGGGGATTATTATATAGTAAGCTTAGATTTAATTTCAAGCATAATATGCCGCTCAACCAAGTGGTTATATATTTAAACTTTATATGAATATACGATTGACGATACGAATAACGATTTTATTTTATCTTTGCACCTCGATAATAGCGCAGCTCAATCTCCGAATATACCGTGAATTATACGAATAATATTTATTACTAATATGTAATTATGGACTTTACTTTATTTCTTTAATTGTAGGCCTAGTTAGGTTTTATAGGGGCCTACTATATAGTAAGTAGGATAATAAAATATAACAGAAGCAAGAAAGGTACAATAAGTAGAACATTGCAGGGCTTTTGTTGAAAACAATTATATAGCGTACCTTAACGAGCATAGATCTAGAAATCAAGAAAATATTCCTCCAGGCATTTTGTATGGAGCATGGCTATATGTGCTACATAAGAATGTTGAAAGTATAATGGAGAGAAAGAGTAACCCGACCAGGTGTAATAGGAAAGGCAAAGAAAAAGAGGAAGATTTGGAAATGCTTAAGAAATAGAAGGGTTAATATGATCGGCCACATAATCAGACATGGTAGTTTGAATAAGTTAATAATTAATTATAATTATTATAGAAGGATAAATTGAAGGAAAAAATTCAAAAGAAAGAACAAGAATGGGATTAAATGAATCAGAAATCGGATTATGTTGTCAAGAACAAATATGTACGCCAGGAGAGGAAGAAATGGAGAGTTACAGCAAACAATCGGAAAGTTGATGGATAATACAAACAATGTAATAACAACACAAGGCAACAATAAGAACAACAAAACCAATGTTATTAGTTCTGTAAATTTAAAAATGATAACTTTACACGGGAATCGAACACAGAACCTATAGTTTAGTATGTCAATGCTCTAATCACTGAGCTATCCAGGAGCCGTCTCCTGTCAGTCATTCTTCACTCAGATTGTAAGACAGAGTCTGTGATGAACTAAACCAAAGGTCTTGGGTCCGATCCCCGTGTCCAGGTGTCATTTTTCAATTGAAAGAATATTATATTTATATGCGGCTGTAACCGTAATTATCAATTATAATAGCTTAGCTATTTATTCCATCAATGTTATGTTGCTTTAAAAATATTTATGCAGAAGCTAAAGATACAAAATACCTCCAGGTGCAATTTTGAATTAGAGTAAAAATCATCGGGGGTGCTCCCTTAACTTGCTAGGAGTAAAAAGTATGTTTTTATGTATTGATAAAACATTTTAAATCCTTTATTTAGAACTAAAACTGGGATAAAAGAGAACGCTTGTTAGGGTCAATGTTTTTGAAATTTTTGTAACAACATTTGTTTTACACAATAAATAAAACTGTTCTTGAGCTGATACGTTTTGTTAAATTTTTTTAAACATGGTTATCTTACCAGTTCTTTAATATTTGTCACTCCGGAACTTGATGTTAAACATTTTCCTTCACTTAAATTTTTGTTGTTGTCAAACTTCATTATGATGATGTATGTTTAAAAAGTGTTTATATTACAATGTGTGGATCAGACATGTATAACTTGCGGCCATATCACTGATATTATGCTGCATATGGACCCTATGAACTGATAGAAATATATTTGGTGATTTGGCACAATTTGAGGAAATCAGCCATGTGTAAATCAGCTGTGTACACAATTTGTACTTTTTTTCCAACAAAGATTGAACACCAAATTGGTGCAATTTTTGGGAGCATATACACGTATGTTAACAATTTTGTTTTCTCACGTTAAAAAAAAACTCCTTAATGTGAGCCCGAAAGTGAGATATATCGACCAAGCGGCCGCCACTGTTAGCGATGATAGTGCCAACATGTGTAGATAGAAGGTGTCATGTTGTCAGCACAAATCCTCAGTTTTTTTAAACCAGAGCCTTTACTTCTTTATTCAATTAGCTCTTTATTTGTCTTCACGGGGCTTAGTTTTACCTCGTTTCAGACCCACAACTTCACAGATACATTTTGGAGGCGTTGGGGATCGAATTCAGGACCTCTGTATTTGTAGCAAGGAACTCTGACCACTAAAGCACAGAAGTACAAAAGTAACTTTAAGGTCTCGGCTTATGGGCAAACATTTGTCAGCAATTTATGAAAGTGATTTCAGCATCAGATATAAAGACAGACACATCACTATTCATATAAAAAAATAAGGGACTACTTTCGTTTTTGTATTAATAAGATACTAAGTTAGAATTACTTCTACTTCTTCTTCAGGCGAATGGCCCTTTTCATTTGGCGTGGAAATGCAGAGCCATGGGAACAAACGGTTATCTTCAAGAATTTTTATTGTTTTACATTTTTTTTCTTCGGAAACGGTTTGTTCAATAATAGAAGCATGTTGATCAAGTTATACTTTTTATATACACAGCTCCTCAATAGTTTTAACAGTGATCAAATTTCGATTAAATTGAAATTTTTCAATAGAAAACTGCCGGCTTCATAACAAAAAATAAGAAAATATAACAATTAATAAACATCGATACATGTATTATCTTAGAAGGGGTGTTGAAAATATTAACATAAAAAATTTCACTCGTTTTCGAGAAAACTGATATTTCTAAACGTTTGATTTTTCCGCAAGACCTTTTTGGTAGCTAGCGCCATCTACTGTTTCCGTGATCCATCTGTTCTTGTTAGCGCGGAAGAATACTTTGGTCGGTTGTGAAGCCACGCCACGCCTTTCAACCTCCCATTCACCATCCCAAAAAATAGGTTTTAGACTTTCACTCGACAGGGCCAAGCTGGGGTGTTAGTGAGCATCAGTTTAGTGCATTAATTTTGCAGTTTTTATAGCATAAACTTTTTTTGGCAAAAATAGATCAAATATTTTTTCTATAGAAACATAGAGTTTAGTTTTCTGCACATGCTAATCTCAACGGTTCTTGAATATCTCTCATGAGCATAGCGGCATTTGGTGACAAACTTTTTAAATGCAGAGAAAAAGTGGTCACTAAATTCCAGGACACCCTTGACAGATATTAAAGAACTGTTGAGATTAGCATGTGCGGAAAACTAAACTCTCTGTTTCTATAGAAGAAATATTTGATTTATTTTGGCCAAATAAATGTTTATGCTATAAAAACCTCGAAAATACTGCCCTAAACTAAATTCACTAGCACCCCGTCAACAACCTGAAGGTTTCTTAGGTGCGATCTATCCGTCCGAGGCTGTTAATGTTGCCTGCACAATCTGGTGGCGTTCCCATGTACTAAGGGAGCTCAGGAGGTGGGGGGAGGGGGGGTTTACACATTGCCTTTCACACCTAATTTCTACGAAAGAGTGTGAAAGAGCCTACCAACTTTGCCACAAAGGTACTTTCCTGCATCTCCCAAGGATCTACTACACGTCACAATCGACCTGGGGCCGACGTCTTTACTTCCCCTCAGAAGGAAGTTATACTACGGGTTTTTATCGCTCAAGAAAAACACGTTGGCTTTGGATGGGTTCGATCCCATGAACATCGGGACTTGGGGCAAGTACTTTACCCCAACACCACCGAGATCATCTCTTTTTACTTAAAAATATTAAATTTATTTTCAATACAATCCCCTTTATATTTTTAATTTTCAAGTAGGCCCTTACGAGTAAACGATTTTGACACGCCAAACGTAGATCGTAAAAAAATACCAGTATAGTGAAGCACTATATTATTTATTTTGTAAATTGTAAATTGCCAAATTGCAATTTTCTATAGCTACATTCTGTAATTTAGGACAACTATAATTTATAATATTGATTGTAGGGGGCCTACTTCTGTATTTCTACCGTGGTGAGAGTCATATTGAAGCAAGTTAGCTGATTATGGATTGTTTTCAATCATAAAAATCGTAAGTATTTACTTACCACACCCCATCATAACACATCTACAGTAATTGTCTTATTTTAGGGGTAATTTATGTCTTATGAATACTTACCATGAATTGTAGTAACAACAGTAAACAAAACAGACAGTTTTATGTTAAAATAAGCATATAAACCAAATCAATAACAAATTGTGAACTGTGTTGGATCACTACCCAGTGCAACCAACTGGACTGACTGGAGACTAGAGACCAGTGATTCTGATGATGGGGAAGATAGTGACAGTGAGAACATCAGATTAGTGCTATGAAGGTTTGTCTATGTACCTGTGAGAACATCAGATTAGTGTTATGAAGGTTTGTCTATGTACCAGTGAGAACATCAGATTAGTGCTATGAAGGTTTGTCTATGTACTAGTGAGAACATCAGATTAGTGCTATGAAGGTTTGTCTATGTACCAGTGAGAACACGTTACTACATCAGAGGAGTGCTATGAAGGTGTGCTAGCTTGTATTGTGCCGTTGTTGATAACAAAGCTACTGGTCCTGCACCACCATATAAGGAAGGCACGCTTCTTCACACACGCCCATCTCAGTGAAGAGCTGTTTCTGGCAAGTTACATCCCGCAACAAGGACACAGAAGACAGAGCAACACGCTCACAAGATGTCACTACGGTCAACACCGACCAATAGCACGCTATAGTGTACAATACTTGCCATGTCTTGGGACACCCCACCACACACTGGGACAGCTAGCTCTCCTGGGACATACCACTGTCTGTATGGGAACACCACATCTCACATGGAGTCACAACAGTCCTCTTGTGAACACCTCATTCCTCATGGGGACAACACATTTTACAAGGGAACATAACAACCCTCTTGGGAACTCAAAGCTAGGTCTCCAGGGACACTACAGTTCACCTGGAGACATCACAACACACATAAAGACACTACAGTCAAACTGGAGACATCACACCGAACATAAAGACACTACAGTCCACCTGGAGACATCACACCGCACATAAAGACACTACAGTCCACCTGGAGACATCACACCGCACATAAAAACACTACAGTCCACCTGGAGACATCACACCGCACATAAAAACACTACAGTCCACCTGGAGACATCACACCGAACATAAAGACACTACAGTCCACCTGGAGACATCACAGCACACATAAAGACACTACAGTCAAACTGGAGACATCACACCGCACATAAAAACACTACAGTCCACCTAGAGACATCACACCGCACATAAAAACACTACAGTCCACCTAGAGACATCACACCGCACATAAAAACACTACAGTCCACCTGGAGACATCACACCGCACATAAAAACACTACAGTCCACCTAGAGACATCACACCGCACATAAAAACACTACAGTCCACCTGGAGACATCACACCGCACATAAAAACACTACAGTCCACCTGGAGACACCACACCACACATAAAAACACTACAGTCCACCTGGAGACATCACACCGCACATAAAAACACTACAGTCCACCTAGAGACATCACACCGCACATAAAAACACTACAGTCCACCTGGAGACATCACACCGCACATAAAGACACTACAGTCCACCTGGAGACATCATACCGCACATAAAAACACTACAGTCCACCTAGAGACATCACACCGCACATAAAAACACTACAGTCCACCTGGAGACATCACACCGCACATAAAGACACTACAGTCCACCTGGAGACATCACAGCACACATAAAGACACTACAGTCAAACTGGAGACATCACACCGCACATAAAAACACTACAGTCCACCTAGAGACATCACACCGCACATAAAAACACTACAGTCCACCTAGAGACATCACACCGCACATAAAAACACTACAGTCCACCTGGAGACATCACACCGCACATAAAAACACTACAGTCCACCTGGAGACATCACAGCACACATAAAGACACTACAGTCAAACTGGAGACACTACAACCAATCTAGAGACATAGTTTGCTGAAATTATATTCGACTTGTTTGTGGACAGTGGATTGTTTCTCAAAGTCCTCCATGATTGTTTCAATGTACTCTATATGAGTTGAAACTAATGACCCCTCAAAATCATTCATTTCTTCATTACATATTATAGTTCTTTGCAATTCAGGGGGGAAAAAGTAAAAGTCTTATTTGGCCAATGTTGATTTTAAAATCTTCCGTTTACTTTTAAATCCATTCAAAAGACCATATGAGATTTGAACCTCGATCTCCCCGTAATCAGCAGTCTAGTCTACTGCGGGAGTAGCGCGTTAAGCCACGTGACCACTGAAGTTGGTCCAAAGCAGGTTGTTAACTACTTTATAAATGCTTATTAAAACAAGTATACCAAGTAAAAAAGAAGATTTTTAAAGCGTTTAGCGTTGAATCACGTTTATATACGCAGTACTATAGTGATGACTGCCACCAAACGTAACCAGTCTTATAACTATCGTCACAAGCATTTTTTTATTGTAAAATAATTTAATAGTCAAGTTTCACTTTATTTAAGTTGACTTGTTTAGTTAAAATTATTTAATAAACTACCAAAAGAAATCTGTCCAAACCTGATAACTCACCAGATTTCCACCGAAACAATATTTCACGAATACCACGGAGAGTATTTTCGCTCTAAACCTCCCGGAAGTTCGAGTTACTCTGATAACGAGCAGAAAATGTCGAGTGACAAATGTCTACCTGCCCTTCGAGTTACTGGATCAGCGTCTCTCATTCCTAGTAAAGCGATTTATCTGAATCTTTAGCTCGTTTACCTTCGTTGAGGTAGCGCTCGCTGTCTCATTTATTTCTGGCCAGATAAAATAAAGAACGGGGAAAGTTTTTTCGACGTTAGATGCACAACGTTTTACTTTTAAATAAAATTGTTCCTGAGGTTTTACTGTGCAGACTTATCTAAAACTAGGGCCTCAAATCTATCTGCACCCTTGGGATCTACTGCACCTTGCTCTATCTGTATCTTTGGCTCTATCTGTATCTTTGGCTCTATATTTACAGGGGAGTTGTTGAGCATGGTGGCTTGGAGCTCAAAGATTTACTCTTTTTTGTAAATTTGGACAAATAGCTATTAGACACTGGAAACGAACCCAGGACCCTTGAATTATCGTGCCAATACTCTACCAATGAGCTATCCAGGATTTGTCCAGTGTCCAGGGTCATTCTTCACTCGTAGTTTAAGGCATAATCTGTGATGGACGTGTGGAGATCATCAGCTAATAATGAGCTATAATTGGTATCACAGCCACTGGTGACTCGATCTTACTATTCATGTACAATTTATTGTACATGTGAATTTTTCTCAGTGTAATCTTTTTAAAACCTTCCTAGAAGTGCAAGTCTTTAACATGTCCTCTTTGTTTAGCACCCACTATTCAAGTACTAGTGTTTTGTAAACATCATTTATATACAGGATGTACACACATTCGTGTAATTCCTCCTCAGGAAATTATTTCAAATAACAAAAACAAGTTCAAAATGTAACCCAATGAACGTGATTTGGTACTTAGATTTTGAAATAGATGAAACCGTCAAATGAAGTAAGAAGATTCATGCCACTGCTTCCAGGCACATTGATGGAAGGCCCAACATGCGCAGATCATGTATATTCTTCTTTTAGTGCATGAATAGTAGAATTTTTGATGTTCTATGAAATAGTTTAATTCTATTGGATGTAACGAAGGTACATTTTATTTTAATTGATTTATAATACTAAAATAACTCTTTATATCAGGCACTTCATTAATAAATCGTTAATTAATTTTTCGATTTTGTTCATTATTAAAAGTTATTTGATCGGTTCCGTTTATTTTAAACAGCATGTGTTAAGAACGGCCACCATACATTTCGAGAGAGGTGGCTGCTCCTTGCATTATGCTACCCGCACCGCCTATACATTCAAACATCGGTACTTTTAGCTGTAGACTCGTAATATATTTCAAGGTATTACATCATTATTACTCCTTCGGAAGTAAACACATGTGGAAGAAGCGAGTGGCGTAATGTAATGCAATAAATACGCAGTAAAATTTTCTAGAAGGTAAAGTTCTCAAAAGCTCAACCCACAATCCCGGCCAACATCTTGTAGAGTAAAGCTTGATTCACACGCTCACCGAAAAATAGAAAGCAGAATCTGCGCAGTAACTCATTCACATACTTTTAAGTTGGCCCATGATGCATTTCAACACTTTAAAACAGCTGATTATCAATATATTTTATTTTCTAGTGGATAAACATATATTTTAGATCGTTGCCCTGATGGTTGTTTACAAAATATTATGCTGTGTCGTGGTACAATCTAATACATCAATAAACACGTTTTACATTAACGGGTTATTTCAAATCTCCTCACAACGGCCAACAAATCTGTCTGATTGCTTCTGGCTGTAGAGCGCATGCGTTGTCAAATGCGCATGCGCACTAATTTGAAATGGTTGGTTCTGAGATTTGATTGGTTCTCCTGTGTCTAACATCTCGAGCAGAGCGGACAAAGTAGAGAATAGTTGAACTTCAGCAGAACAGCTCGCGCCGATTAAGCGGAAATCTTATGATTGGCTTAGAGCGCGTCACGTGACCACGTTTATGTTCTGCGCTAGTTTTTCGGCGAACGTGTGAATCCACAATAACATAAATAATTTGTGTCAGGAATTTCTTTCAATTCAATCAATTAAACTTTCAACTGAGATCTATTGACGGTAATAAGTGAATACCGCATCAGTATATGATGTAACTGTTTTAATCTAATTAAGTACGTGTGGTATCGGGTCGCGTAATTACTTTGTTCAGAGCTATGATGACGTTAAACAAACAATCCGTTGATATTACATGATTGATTTCAACTTTAATCTAATAATAAATTACACACCCTCATCCAGGGGCGGATCCAGATCATGTTCATAGGGGGGTCATAATTATAAATAACATAGCTACACGCAATGTTGGATTTCTGTTTAAAGCCATTTAATAGTCCTCATTTCTACTTGATCTTATGTATGTTTATACCGTAGTCATCCTCTCCAAATTTTTTTAAAATCATATAGTTTTTATAAACTATTTGGAGTGGCTCTCTAACAATTTAAAAAAAATTGTCCACTCTAGAAGCTATGAATAGTCTTCGTCTTGTTTTTTTTTTTAAACTATGTTCTTTTATAATACATTTAAAGTGTTCCTCACCTAGAAATTTTTGAAATTTGGATTCCACTCGAAGCTATTTAGAGTGAGCCTCACCTTAATTTTTTACGATAGTTAGACACCTCTAGAAGATAATCTTTGAAGTATTATTATTATTATTATTATTATTATTATTATTTAGCACCGCGTCTTACTACCCGTTCGGGTTATACGCACTTACGCTAATGTGTAATGGTAGGGTGATTGTTAGATGAAATGCAGGACCTACAGTTTAACGTGGAATCCGAACCACGGTGGAGGCCTGGCATTCCACACATTCACAAATTGTGATTAATACACGTCTTGTCAGAGGTGAAGGAAGGGTTGTCAATCAGATAAATCTGTGCCGGAACCAAGGATTGAACCCCGGACCCTCAGCACAGAAGTCTGACACCTAATCCTAGACCGCCAGGTCACCCTTGAAGTGGTCTTCCACAGACAAAACTTTAAAATTGAATTATTTCAGAAACTAGGCTATTTGGGGTGGTCTCGCTTGAAAATTCTTCAAATGACATGCATCTAGAAGTATTTGGATTCTATCGAATTTAAATGGACATGCATTTAGAAGCTTCAATTCTGGAAATTTAGAAGATTTAAGGCCATCTTTCAGCTTCATATTCGATAATATCAGAGGATTTGAATATATCCAGGGGAATTTATTCCAGGGAGGGTAAATTATTTCCAGTGAGGCAGAGTCCCCCACAGTTCCGCCACTCCTGCTGTTCACACATACTCTATATTCGGTATTCGTGGACGAACTGCTCTCAGGCGATTATTAGTCTTCTTTAATGTGTGGTAGTCTACCGTCTCTATGCGGAACAATGTTAGTTACTTGCTATGTACGACATTCTTACATAAAAACTAATGGTTTTTCCACACTTGCGTGAGTTATATCGAAATTTGAATAAATGTGGACGAATAACTCAGGTGTGGACCCGGCTTAAGAGGTGTCTGCGCGTAAAAATATATAAAATTAGTATAATTTATCTGTGTAGAATTTTCTTTCTAAATTTGAAATTTCATTTTATTTTTTTGTATTAATTTTCTAACTTTCACAGGTGGTTCAAGTGACCCTTTGACCCCCCCTCCCTCTCAAATCCGTGACTTCCCTCATCCCTGCCCCAAACTTCCTCCCCCCGTAACGGATCTGTTCAGGATAGAGGGGCATCAGGCTCATATTTACTAGTTTACCAGTGATGGAAGGTTCATGGTTCGAATTCCAGCTAGGCTTACTGAGGCATGAATATTGGTACAATCCCTTTACAACACTGTTTCTAATCATAAGTCATAAACAATAATAATGTATAATTGTAAGTCTGATGAATCAATAAACTCAGATTTTGACGGAGTGTAAGGGATATTTTTTTTTTTAGCACTGCGTCTTACTACCCGTTCGGGTTATACGCTTAAGTACTATTACACTAATGGATTAGGAAATGGAAGGTTTAACTTAGAGGAAGTGAACCCGCATTTGCGTGAGGGAGAGTGGAAGACCATTTAGGAAAAACCACCCCAGTTCACCCGACCGAGATTCGAACCTCGATCTCCCCGTCCTCAGTGGTCTGACTCAACACGACTGGCGCGTTAGCCAACTACGCCACCGAGGCGGGTTGTAAGGGATATTAATAAGTATTTATTTCCCACTGTCACGGCTTTGTACAGCTTAACACCAACATAACATTTAGAACGACCGCCGTTTATACTTTATACAAGATGTCAGTTGTTTGTTTACTTCTTCTTTTTAACGAAAAACTGTAAGGTTTGTTAGACCATGGCTCGAGAGATGATCACGACTTGACTAAGATATCATAGTTAATGGCCACGACTTGAAGGTATGGGAGACAATGGTGTAATACCTTCAGACGGGGCCATATCCTTTTTGCAAATACTGGAGATAAATTGGGGTCCTCACACAGTCACAGAAGAGGGGCACTGCCTCCGGTTAGAGTAGTTGTCTTTGCCCTGGTGGTGTCCCAAAAAAAGTGGCACTGCTAAGTGCTGAAGGTGCCCTAAGTTTTTTTTATAATAAGGGCCAAATTGAACCTTCAACACTGGGCTTCGCTAGTGTCAATGCTAGGTGATGATAGAACTAACCGCAGCGATCCTAGTGGTGAAGGACTCAAGCTGCCAAAAGGAGCGCAACCATTTTAACCTGGAGGTTGAGTGTCTGGGTATATTATTTGTCTGTGGACTAGGCCCTGTATAAAATTGTAAGAATTACTCTATATTCTTTCTCCAGAAATGTGGAACTTTACTTTTGAATCACGGGCCTTAAAATCTTGTGTTGAAGTCTCTTTCATAATTGATGACAAACGCGTGTGAGAATTCTCTCGGGAGTTTTATTCATTTTCGTAAGATAAAACAATAAAATTGTTCACACGCTTATGTGCTGCAGAACATTGCAAATATAAGATCATTCAACATTTTTTTGGGAATTGATCTCTGTTAAATAAAGAATAAATATTTGGTGCATCCAACTCACTCGCTAGATTTCCCAAAATAATTACAAGTTTCCAAATATAATAATTTCAAACTGTTTATCTCTACAGAGTTAATAATCAAATAAATTATGTTGATTGTTTGGGGTTAGTTAAAATGTCCTTGGTCCGGACAGAATCATGGATCCGGCCGCAAGGTTAACATACCTTCTTTAAACTATACCGTTCTCACCAGGGAGTCGAACCCGAACCAGAACTGATAACAGAATTAACAGTTATTTTCAAGGAATCAGAACCCGAACATAAATCCAAAAAGTAAAGTGCTTAAGAACCAGAATTGGAACTGGAATCGGCAGAGCAATGTAAAGATAAATGTTCAGTTGTTTGTCAAATTAAATTGTCTATTTTGTTCATTTAAAGAGTGTTTTTAAACATACCAATAAACATGTGACATATAACTCGTCGCATTGTTCATATGTTACATGTATATAGTCGACCTTGGTATTGGGGTAAAGTGCTCGCCTCAGGACCCGATGTTGGTGGGTTCAAGCCCAGCCGGGGTCAACGGATTTTTCTTGAGTGATAAAAATCTGTAGCATAACTTCCTACGGAGGGGAAGTAAAGCCGTTGGTCTCGTGCCAATTGTGGCATGTAAAAGAACCCTGGACGGTATGTGAAAATACTTTTTCCGACAAACTTGATAGGCCCTTTCGCTCTTGTTCATAGAAATTCCCGTGTGCTGATATAATCAGTCGGTTCAGAAAGTGCAAGATAAATACCTCAAATGAATAAAAAATAAAAATGCATGTAAATAGTTTGGGCCTCACACTCCTAAAGATACAAATAACGCTGAATAATTTTAGCTTGCATGGTCATTCATTTAGAAATAAAATAAATAGTCAAAAGGGTAAAGAGGATCACTTAAATGAACAAATACTATTTATTTTATTCAAGTATTTACCCAAAAGCAGCCAATACCTTGCGCTCTTCGTGACAAATTATTTCTAAGAGAGGAATACGTTTATTTTTCTTCCTATTTTGTGAGATGTATGTTGTAAAATATGTCTAGAAACGTGAGATGAAGCAATCATGACTCAACACAATCTAGTTGCCCGTCTCTAATGTGCTTGGAGGTTTGTTAATGTGCTCAGGACGAGTTTGTTCGAGGAGTAATTCAAGTTTTTTTTTTTTTAATTTGTCATTCACCGTACATTTTAAAAAAATCGGGGGGGGGGGGGGGGAAGAAATATGATAGAGGGTGTGCGTAAAATTTGTTTCTCATGTTTGTTAGAAGCCAGGAATTAGCTTATGACACATTGATACACGATCCTTAATGATAATTAGAGCTAATATATTTGTACCCTAAAGTAAAACGTGAGCTTCGTATCAAATATGCCCTTGTACTTTTAAAAAAATGCTCTAAGAATTTAATCTAAAAATTTAACTATTATATACTTTTCAAAACTACTTTATATTGACTCAAGTTGCCCATAAACCTTGTATGAACAATTTTAAATGTCATAATAATTCAAAATAAATAAATATTTAATAGATACAGGTGTTTATTTAGTCACTGAAAAAACATTCAAAGTATTATTATTATTATTATAGTTATTTTGTCATAATCATCATAATCATCATCATCACTGGACGTTCCCCTCTTGGTGGGTCGTCTGGTACAACCTCTTCCATTCCTATCTACCTCTTCAATTTTCTCCCACTGTCACATGTATCCAGTCCACTCCTGCTCTTCCATTCCTGTCGACCTCTCCAATTTTCTCCCACTGTCACATGTATCCGGTCCACTCCTGCTCTTCCATTCCTGTCTACCTCTCCAATTTTCTCCCTCTGTCACATGTATCCAGTCCACTCCTGCTCTTCCATTCCTGTCGACCTCTCCAATTTTCTCCCTCTGTCACATGTATCCGGTCCACTCCTGCTCTTCCATTCCTGTCTACCTTTCCAATTTTCTCCCTCTGTCACATGTATCCAGTCCACTCCTGCTCTTCCATTCCTGTCGACCTCTCCAATTTTCTCCCTCTGTCACATGTATCCAGTCCACTCCTGCTCTTCCATTCCTGTTTACCTCTCCAATTTTCTCCCTCTGTCACATGTATCCAGTCCACTCCTGCTCTTCCATTCCTGTCAACCTCTCCAATTTTCTCCCTCTGTCACATGTATCCAGTCCACTCCTGCTCTTCCATTCCTGTCTACCTCTCCAATTTTCTCCCTCTGTCACATGTATCCAGTCCACTCCTGCTCTTCCATTCCTGTCGACCTCTCCAATTTTCTCCCTCTGTCACATGTATCCAGTCCACTCCTGCTCTTCCATTCCTGTCTACCTCTCCGATTTTCTCCCTCTGTCACATGTATCCAGTCCACTCCTGCTCTTCCATTCCTGTCGACCTCTCCAATTTTCTCCCTCTGTCACATGTATCCAGTCCACTCCTGCTCTTCCATTCCTGTATACCTCTCCAATCTTCTCCCTCTACCATGTGTCTCCAGTCCACTCCTGCTCTTCCATTCCTGTCTACCTCTCCAATCTTCTCCCTCTACCATGTGTCTCCAGTGCACACCTTTAGCCTCCATGTCCTTCTGTGCGTGGTTCATCCATCTCATCCATGATATTTCAATATGTTTTATAAAAAATAAAATAAGGTTTTTATTTTACTAATAATTAGTTATTTCTTCACTATTTAAAATATTAACTATAGACCCTAAAACTGAATCATCTTCGTAACAAACTAACTCTCTGTTCTTGAGGAACTGCAAAGCTCATGGCCAACAGAACTTAAGCTCGCCGTTCAACTCTATCCTGAGACACCTCCATCTAATCCCTAACACAGCACCCTAGATCCTTCAAATACATTTTAAAATTATCCTCCCATAAACTTCTTATCCCACTAAGGGGTCCTGTATATTCAGGTTTACCAACTAAGATTGTATTTACATGCCTGCGCTTCACATGACCTCATTTCAACCTACGCACCTTTATTTACTCAGTATGTTTGGGAAGGAATACAGATCATGAAGTTCTTCATTTTGTAACATTCTCCATTCTCCTGTTAGGTGCAAATATCTTTCTCAGCACTTTTTTCTCAGAAACGCTGAATTTATTATCTTGATACAGAACGAAATACCACGATTAACATCAATAAGGAACATCTGGTAGGATTATAGTTTTGTAGACTATAAGTTTAACATTTTGAAACAGAAAACGCTCTCTAGACATGCAAAATAAAAACCTTAATTTTGTATTCAGAACAATGATACAAAACATCTTCAGTTTGTAATCATTATTAAATGGAAACTCTCAGGGTAGAAAAATAAGTAGCGCGAGAAAAGGAGAGTGTTTTTGTAGGTTTTACATCAAAACATATACACAGAGTTTAATTTTATTCACGTGATGACCCCAACAGCTATATGATATCTGCCAAAGTGTTTTAGAATTTGATGAAAACTTTTTCTCTTAATTTAAATGTTTTTCATCTAATGCCGCTATGCTCATGACAGATATTCAACGACTGTTGATATCGCCGTGTGAATAAAATTTAAAACTATGTTTATATTGAAGCAATATTTTGTTGCAAGCACATTGTCCTTTTCTTGTGTCACTTACACTCTTACCTTGAAGACTGAATTTCCTCTCGGAGCTTCTAGTGAATTTTAGAATGACGAATGTTCTTATACAAATGCTCAACTTGCTCATTGCTGCAAATATCAAAGACTCTGTGTTTAATTTCGAGCGGCCGGTTATATTTCTGCAATTTGAAATATTCATAAATGACCTATCCGTAATGGAAAACCACTTTAGCTTGTACACACATGGTTTGTAGTGATGGAGTTAGTACAGTCTACAGGAGGATGCAACATAAGAGCTAAAGTCAGTTGACATAAAGTAATTTGGCTTACACTTCAGGCCGAATGGCTTTAATTACTTACGTGTGCCCATCTATAAGTGTAAACATCAACTGCAACTTTCTCCCCCAAAATGCTTCATTGAAGTATAAAAATTGAGCTGTACACGTTGTCATGTTTTAACTAACAGCTGATGTAGATGTGATGGTGTTGTTACAGCCTGCAACTGCAACCTGCACGCCCGTCGGTGCAGGTTCAATATGGAGCTGTACAAATTGTCATGTTGTAACTAACAGCTGATGTAGATGTGATGGTGTTGTTACAGCCTGCAACTGCAACCTGCACGCCCGTCGGTGCAGGTTCAACATGGAGCTGTACAAGTTGTCATGTTGTAACTAACAGCTGATGTAGATGTGATGGTGTTGTTACAGCCTGCAACTGCAACCTGCACGCCCGTCGGTGCAGGTTCAACATGGAGCTGTACAAGTTGTCCGGCCGAATCAGTGGAGGCGTGTGCCTGAAATGTCGCCATTTCACCGCGGGCCGTCACTGCCACTACTGCAAGGAGGGCTACTACAGAGACCCCACCAAGCCCATTACGCACCGCAAGGCCTGCAAGGGTGAGTGACAACAATATAATGTACTGTATAGGAACAACACAAGGCCTGCAAGGGTGAGTGACAACAATATAATGTACTGTATAGGAACAACACTAGTCCTGCAAGGGTGAGTGACAACAATATAATGTACTGTATAGGAACAACACAAGGCCTGCAAGGGTGAGTGACAACAATATAATGTACTGTATAGGAACAACACTAGTCCTGCAAGGGTGAGTGACAACAATATAATGTACTGTATAGGAACAACACTAGGCCTGCAAGGGTGAGTTACAACAATTATAATGTATTGAATACTCACACCACAGTTCAATTTCATAGTATTATACCCTGAATAAAGACATGTGAATTTTAATATTATGTTAATAATAGTTTTATATTATTAATTGATTACAAAATAACCAGACAAAAACCCGACTGACGCAATCCGTACGCATGCATCTAGACTGACTGATGCAATCAGTGAGCATGCGTCTACAAAGCAAGACACTAGGAGATAACTAAATCTACAACTGTGAAATTATTTAAAATAATAAAACTCGTAGAAACTATGTGGATCGTTCTTGTTCTGTTTGGGCGTGTTTCACAACACAGCACCATAATTAGAAAATATCGGTCGTGATATTAATCTTACAAATGTGTTTTCCACTAGGAAATAAAATATGTCGGTAATCAGCTGCTTTTAGTTTTGTTGCAAGGATTCATGGACCTAAATAACACACGGTAACGTGTGAATTGCTGCGCCACTCGAGCAGACTATGCGCTGTATTTTCGGTAAGCGTGTGAACCAACCCGTGGCAGCCCGTGGGCCTTATGTAGCCTGATTCATGATTATGTGCAGCCCGTGGATTTTTTTTTATGAATCAACACACAGCACGACCCAATTTTTCTTTTTATCAACGTTGTAGAAATATACCATTTTGAAATATGGCATTTGTAAAATGAGCATTATTTGGAATAGTCTAGAAATTGGCGGTCTTGTACCAAACTTGTATTCCTTACTCACCAGAGATCGATCTACAAAAAATTGTTAAATTTTCTCACAAAATAAGTTCAATTATCGGCAGCACATGAGTGTGAACAGTTGTTTACTCTTATGAAAAGGAACAAACATTCCACTTAAGGACACTCATTTATCAATTATGAAAATAACTTCAATAGAAGATCTAAATAATAGTGAAGAATTTATTATTGAATTACAATTTTGAGAATTTATATACATTTATAATATAAATGGAATAAATATATAGGCTATGTATATAATATTAAAATGTTATCATAATAAAGTTTTAATTAATTAATTTATAAAGATTTAGAAAAGATCTAAGACTTGCGATCACACCCTTTCTGAAAATAAAATATTTAATATTTCCTGTAAAAATAGAATGTTGTTTGATTTTATTTTTAGTGGGACCCCCTCAGAATTTTTAATTTTCAACGTGTCCTTAATCAATCAAACTAGTGTGAAACGCCCGCCTTAGATCATGTAAACAGCAATGCGTTTTTGTTTGCTGAATCTGTTTTATTGAACACAACAGTTAAATTGTGGAGTCGAAGTTCCTGCTTAAATAACTAATTAACAAAGCTTCTCTATTTAAAACAATCACGGGGACAAAACAAAAACACAAATCTGTTTAAAAGTGTTGGAAGAGGACTGAAACTATTTCCCCCGCCCGAGCTTGGAAACGAATCATTCCGAGCCCACTTCTTGCGAAGAGACTCGACCTCGTCTGACATTCCTGTGTTTGTTCAGACATGAAACACCGGCAGCAATTTGGAGTTGGGTCTTGTGGAAACACTCGTCTTGCACACTCCACGACAACCCACTTCACACGGACCTGACGAGAATTCACCGGCATTCCCTCCTGAGAACACTTGAAATATGTCTGGGACGGAGAGCATGATCGTTTGTTCATGTGAACCTAGCTCTTAGAAACTGGTGGTTAAACTGACTTCATGCGGACACAAAGTGATGATACTCGTTCAGGCTTCAGGGGCGGCCCAAGGGTTTCATGTGCCCTTGGTGAGACTTGAAATTTGCGCCCCAGTCGTATTCTCTACCGTATGCAACCCTAACTACCAATAAGCTTACTTATTCTCATCAATTCATGATTCATATATAGGCCTAATGGTGTGCGAAGCTTCGAAATGTCGAAGTCAGAGTTGAAGGTCAAATCTCCTTCGGCTTCGACTTCGACATCTACAATAACCCTCGAATATTTGAAAAATTTCGAAGTATAGTAAATTATCAAACGATTTAATTTTATCTTACTAAATATTACATATTTCAATATTTGATCATTTTAAACCTGTTACCAAACAGAATTTTAACACCAACTAGTAATTTAACTACCATAACGTAAGCATAGTACAAAAGCTGGTAAGTAAATGTAAATATATTATATTCACTATACACAAATAAATAACACCATGATCACTGGTATGAAGCAAAGAAAGCGCTTTAGTTGTGCTACCATCCCAGCTCACATCTATGTTTAGTCCTTAATATTTTATCTCTTTGGAATTATCTGTGACAAATTTACAAGTCATTTTGCCACAGAAGTTTATCATAGCTTCCTCGCGTTTTCTTTATTATTCAAAATGGCTGTTACGAAAAGTGGGAAATTAAAACTGAATTTAATTTATAATTATTTTCATAGAAATGCAGATAAAAAGACATGCATGTGTAAAATTTGCAAAATAGTTTTATCAACTCCACAATGTAAATAAATATTAAAACTTTATTGATCGTTTGCTAAGCTTATCAGTAAGTCTGTGTGCATTAATTATTAATATAGAGCTTCGACTTCAACTTTTCTTCGCAAGTTTCAAGCTTCGCTTCGACTTCGCTTCGCATTTAAAAGTGGCCTTCGCACACCCCTATTCATATATAATATTCGTCTGCTTGTTTTATGATATAATATTGTTTTTAATGTAATAATAATAATAATAATAACACAATGTACGTACAACCTGAACAGATAGTAAAACGCGTTGCAAAAAAAAAAAAAACAGTGCACGAATATGACGTGGAACACTGTCACAAAATAAACTTTTATCGTCTTGCATTAATCCTCTTCCACTGGTCACCAAATTCATAGAAGCGTAAGGAGCTACAATTTTCTATTTAATACACTAAAAGAAATATCTAATAGGGAAGGATTCACAAGTCACAACACAGAGAATAGGAAATTTTTAAAAAAGAAATTGAATAACACAATTGGTGAATTGTTACCTACTCTTTCCCCCCCCCCCCCCCCTCAAAAATCTACTTTCTTTGCCTTTGACAATGAAAACGTTTTCACAAGTTCTTTTAAATCCATATCATAAGCTATTTTTTTTCCTCAATAGAAATAGTAGCCATCCCAAAGGGTTGGTCTGTGCTCATTCTTGATTGTAGTTAAGTTTAAGTTTAGAAAAACTCCTCTCGCCGCTTGCGACGGTAGCTGATAGTTATGCAAATTCTAAGAGCATTATTACAATGGCACAGAGTCTTCTAATTTATCGGGAAAAAATGGGGTGTGGTTGTGTCATGGACACGGCCGTGTGTTTGTACATGAATACGTTTATGTAACAGCTGACGATTAAAACCTAAACGAACATTGTAGCTTCTCCGAGTCAAAAGTTATACTAATTGCAAATCTCGATACGCAGCAAAATAACCTCAAAATGGCGGCGCTTCCCCCTCCACCGCGCGCGATGCGTCACTGTTCTCGCTTATTGTAATGAATTCTTTGATCCTTTAGCTATCCAGTGGTATAATTTAATTTTGGATGTTGAGGAACGATTCGAAACTACAACACCAAACCGTATCCCCCGATTTTGTTATCATTAGGTTTTTTGAATTGCCCCCGTATGGTAGCAAATTTAAAGACGTATTCACGTCAAAATTAATTCATTAACACCGCTTGGAGAACTCACTATTGTAATTTTCCCCGCGCAAGCTTTCGACTCGTAGGTTAATCCTAGTGTGTAAATATCAGAACGGCCAATGTATTTTATAGCCGAAGCCAATTTTTTACTACGTTCGAGCATATTGAGATAGGGTTCTGTAGCCAATTCAGCAATATCATACAAGCCAAAGATTTGACTTATTACTTCTATTTGTTCAACTCTTTCTTTAACTGATGTAATAATTATTGTGTCTAGAATTTCAAAACATAATTCCACTTTAAATCTTAATTGTGGATCTTCTAATGGCTCATCCCTTGACTCATTGATTTTTTTCCTTCTAGTTAGTTCCTCATTTCAAAAGATGTGTTGTTTGCCAACTCACGGGATTAACTTTTTTTTATGCTTTTTCTGTTCTGAATTCTTTTAAAAAGTTTGTTGTTGATTTCAGTTGTTGAAGCGTCAAATAAATGTAAAATTATAATTTCTGAAAGCGTTTACTATTAATCTTAATTTCATCCAAAATTATAACAAACATATTCTCATATTGTCATTTCAAATGAGCTAAAATGTTAAATCATTTATTTTAAAATAAAATTACCATTTATCTAAGTTTTTGTTAAAATTAAGACAAAACTATTGATACTAGCGTGAAACTGAAAAGTTATTTTTTTGTGGCGTTCAGATCTAGGATTAAAATTGAAAAGAAAATATATCGTTACAACTATTGATTTTGGAGACATGAGTCAGTTTATAAAAGTCTGTGAATGTGAAGTTCAGGGTGTCACGGGGGCGGGGGTTAGGGGGAAGAAGCACATTAATAAGCACGGGGGAAGGATGGGGGTAGAGAAAGGTTGGGGAGTTTTGGGGAAATAACCTCTTGCAGTGGACTAACATCTGTCCAAAATTCAGCTTTCGCCTAATTATTCTCAACGTCAAACCTGTTTTTTCCCTGGGCTATTAGAAGTATCTATGACTGCTAGTGTTATACTAAAAAAAAAAAACGGTAAAATTATTCAAATATTCTGTGATCTATTTTATACCTCTAAAATCCGTTAAAAAAATATTTAAAAAATCGCATAGACGCCATACCAGAAAGCCAGTGTGGACCAACCCAAGGCCCGCAATATACTTTCTTCTGACCCGTAAATCTCAATTGGTATTAAATCAATCATGAAAAGGAGAGAAACCCCGATCTGCATAGTTGAAAAACTTGCGGAACAAAACCAAGCCCAGTTATCTTCATAATTATATTGGTATAGTTTTAATACTACTAGATTGTACTTGAAAACAAGCTCAGTAATCTCACTAGCTATATTGGTATAGTCATAATACTACTAGATTGTACTTGTTTAGTGGTTATAGTCCCCGTGAGTGGGCAAGAAGGTCCCAATCTATATCTCATTATGTATTCCAGTTTTATGGTAACGGCGATAAAGTCTGACTAATACTTTATTTCCCAGTGCACCACGACCTGTTAGCCACTCGAGCTATCCTAGCCCCTATCATTAAATTACACTAATAGGTAAATGGTGAGGAATATATAATAATTTTGTAACTTTGTCCATATTCGCGTGGAGAAAGAGTGAAAAACACCATCTGGTATTTTAACCCTGACCTCTCACATCTCTGAAAATTCAGATGAAACGAAACTGACTCCTTTTTTATCATGATCAGCAGTGCAGGGAATAAGGTTACTTGATAAGCTAGACTGAAATTACCAGCATGTTTGTGTGTATGTAGCTAATGGCGGTAATACACGACTGAAATTACCAGCATGTTAGTTTATATAGCTTATGGTGATAATACACGACTTGAATTACCAACATGTTTGTGTGTATGTAGCTAATAGTGGTAATACACGACTGAAACTACCAGCATGTTTGTGTATATAGCTTATGGTGATAATACATGACTGAAATTACCAGCATGTTTGTTTATATAGCACATGTCACATTTGTATTTAAACGTTTTCTGACGAGAGAAATATGATGTAACTTAATGACCCATCAAAGATCTTTTATAAAATAAAATCTTTTAAAAATCCTTTATAAAACTTTTATATAATAGAACCTGCTATTGGGGTTTTTCAGAGAAAATATCGAAACCTAGAAATTTAACCTATACTTGCAACGCCATTAAAAATATTTTAGTCCAATATGAAGACAAAAACTATAAAATTAGGCTATGGTACAAATGTGTTTTTTTATCTTAATTAATTAAGCATCTTTGGTGACAACATTTTCAAAAGTTTCACAGCCCATTTGGAAATATGTTTAACATGATTGGGGGTCAATTTTTGTGAATCACGTATTTAGTACGAACATGTTAAAAAATATGATGTAATGTAAAAACACATTTTATCAAAAGTGGTGTCAACACTTTTATCATTATATTTTATAAAATAAATATGACAGTGGAATAACGCCATAACACACTATCGAGACCAAAATATCGTAGCTGTTCAGGATGTTGCCGTACCAGCGTCTGTTAGAAGATTTATCGATATGGACCTCTGGTAGCTTATAATATTACATTGAGGATAACCAGATATACAAATAACTGTGACTGCGTGCAGATGGCCTGGAAACATCGAATATTGGAATACGTTAATACTGTAAACGAAACAAATTGCCACTGTTACTGAAACTGATTAAAATGGAATTAACTCATCCAAAAGCTTGCAATGTTCGGTTCTCTGCAACATTTTCATGAAATACAGTATGATGTTGGTGGAATAATCTAAAGTACAGTAAATTACACATTTTTGAAAACTCATAACGTGTTAAAAAATTTTGTTCATGAAATTATAGGTAGTTTTAGCCCCTACCATATAATACACGGCGCTAAAAATTAAACTAGTTTCTCGATACACAAAAAAAAAAAGTTCAGTTTTGGTTGGGTTTTTTTCTTAAAAAAAAGTCTAAAGCTTTGTTTTGACGAAAAAAAATCGTTCTCGTTTGGTTATTACGTATATTAGGTATTAACTATGCTTAAATGTCAGGAATGAGGAAAATTGACTTTAGATGAAGTGTACTCACATTTAACTAAAAACGTTTAGGAAAATCCCCCCTCAGTATACCCGACTAAGATTCGAACCCAAAGTTCCACGTAAGTTCTAGTCTGTAGCGAGAGTGGCTTAGACCAACGAATTGGGTTTCTGACGAGTTGAGCTATTCTCGATTCTGATCGTTCATAGCTCCCCAATGGCCTTGATAGTTTCTCGAGACTGATCGTTCATAGCCCCCCAATGGCCTGGATCGTTTTTCAAGCCTGATCGTTCATAGCCCTTCAATGGCCTGGATTCTTTCTCAAGCCTGATCGTTTATAGCGCCCAATGGCCTAAATCATTTCTCAAGCCTGATCGTTCATATCCCTCACTGACCTTGATCGTTTCTCAAGCCTGATCGTTCATAGCACCCCCAATGGCCTGGATCGGTGATCAGATTATTCCTTGCCTTTCAGTTTAGTTTTCTACCCTGGAAATTTAAACGTTTGAGAAAGTGATGAATCCAAAGAAACTTCAAGTGAAATTGTTTGTTTTAAATATTATCCCTAGAAAATGTGTGTTTGTTTACACTTATGAAATTGGTAGTCTATGCCTCTGCTTTATCACTATATTTAATAGTTTCAGCCTCATTTGGAATGTACTTTTTGACTGCAATGCTTTTTGTTTTATTGGGCCTACACTTCGTGAGAATGTCATAAACGTGTTTTCTTAGTTAAATGATTTAACCTAAATGTAATATTAATAACAATCGACAGACCAAGAATTTGAACATACGCTACCTTTATTAATACTGAGTGTTTGGAGGGTTTTTAATATTAGATAGCTAGAAATATACTCACCTACGT
Source organism: Timema podura (assembly GCA_033556935.1). Lineage (NCBI taxonomy): Eukaryota > Metazoa > Arthropoda > Insecta > Phasmatodea > Timematidae > Timema > Timema podura. The sequence goes on from JAVRXN010000005.1 coordinate 55,705,179, forward strand.
CACAGGATAGGGGAAAACCCTCATACATATTGATGATATTATAAATCACAATGGGGAGTCCTAAAACGTAATATATTTAAAGGAATAATAGGAATAGTCTAGTTCCAAAATGGCGTCGAGGCAAAGAAGGTATTTTAGTTTTTTAATTTTGGTGTTTCACAAATTGATATGTGATTATTGTTCACAGGATCAATCGTTCCTGATACATGAATCAAGAAGAGAAGATTAATGACAATATTAAATGTAAAAGGTGCTGGGTTCGATTACTGTTCCAGGCTGCCATTTTTCACTTAACTGAAGATATTTTAGGGCTAGATAGTTATTGTGCTTAGAATAAAACCTATTCATACCTAATAAAGGTAATCTTCCGTACGTGTTTAAGTTCGAGACAGATAGTAAAGTTAACATAATGTTAATGTTTCGTTTGCCCGCCAACCTGTAGGAATCATTAGTAACCCTGGCTGTATTTAGCGTGAACTAACATCGCCTTTTGTGTATCCGAGACAAGGACACTGTAGAAAAGGTTAAATCAATAAAATCTTTGCTGGGGAATAAAAGAGAATGTTGTCTACTTTAAATTTATTTTGTATAAAACTTAAGAATTATTATTTAAGTAAATAATATATGAAAAACATAACAGGAAATTAAAAAAATTGTAAGACACAATCTTATGTAGGGCCTACGTCTTATTCATCTAGTCAGGCTCGTGACAAAAAATTTAAAAATCGGCAAACTAAGTTACTCTTTAATAAATCTCAATAAACTACATTAAAAGTATGTTTTTTTACAAAACTAACATATATATTATTCATTATGTAAAACACTTCCCAGCCCTTTACTCATTTATAGCAAAAGAGTTATAACCATTTTCTGAAAATGGCAAATTTTCAAATATTAGTGATAAAAACCCATAACTAAATTTTGTCCTTAGAAAAAAAGGTATGATGTAATTTTTCATTTCAAACAATCCCCATTTATAATGTTTAAATAAAATCGTAAAAGCTCTTTTAGAAAATTTTAAATTTTCATAAATCAGTAGTGAGTACCGTTAACTTGGGTTCAAGAAACATAATAAAACTAATTATCCTGAGGAATATCCGTAAAACACCAAAACATCGAGTTTGAACAAAATCTATCAAACAGCTTCGGATAGGGACAAAGAGACTAAATTTTAAAATTTGATATTTCGGTCTTGATGGTACATCAAACGTAAAGAATAATATTGAGGTATAAAATTTATACGATTACAATAATTTCTTCAAATCATCGGAAACTACTTTCAAACCGGTTTGAACTATCGCTTTCCACTTACAGAAACTAAAGAATATAAACCATGGTAATATCCAACATCCAAAGTAACTTCTTCAAACATAATGTTCTGAGCTTGAACTTAAGATATCGTTGCCTCTATTCTTAAGATCTCATATCCGGTCCAATGACCAAAATGTTTGATGCATAACTACGTTCGAACAAGAACTAACACAAAAGTGAGTTTTGTTTTGTACGCTTCTTTCCCTGACAACAGAGAAATTAAGATCAGTGAAATAGTTTTTTAATTTTAAAATTATAATTTTTAAATTTTATCCTAGATTTTTCTAACATAAGACTAATTTTTAACAGGCTTTATTGTTTTATAACTAAGACTGCCTAAGGCGACACTACAGCGTGGCTATTAGACCGTGTTGGGCCCTACCTTCCTATATCCGTTCACTGTTCGAGTCCCGTCTAAATATATTGAGGTTGGTTTTCCCCCAAGTGTTTCCCACTCTCCCTCCATGCAGCTGCACCATTCAAATAATTTCTTCCACTATTAGTTCCTAGATTTAATTCATCTCTTTACAAATGTCCACAAACCCTCTCTCACTTTTCATGTATATTATATCTTCCTCATCCCTACATATTTAACATATGATTAAAATTTGGATGAGGTCTAAGACACGGTAGAAACTAAAAAATAAATTCATTAATATTTTTAGCACCATATCTTACTACCAATTCATGTTACACGCTTATGTACTAATTACGCTAATGGTTTTAGGAACTAGGAAAGTAATATTTAGAGAAAGTGTAACCACATTTGCATGGAAGGAAAGTGGAAAACCATTTTGTAAAAAGACCCTCAGTACACTCAACCAAGATTCGAACCTAGATATCCCCGTCATCGGCAGTTTAGTCTACTACAAGAGTAGCGCGTTAGACCACTCCACCACCAACGTAAGTATCAACTTTTATTAGTTCCTCAATTATTGTTAATCAAACTTTAGAGCCAATACTTGTTCCTCCTGCGGAGATCCTATTCGTGTCACTTGCGACCTCCGGGCCCTGCTCATGATCTGGTGTGTACTGTCAGAGGACTCTGGTATCATGGCCCCAACACTTTGTTAGCAGAGACCACGACGTTTACTCCTCCTTTCTCCCTCCTACCCCCCACAAACACTTATTTTTCTTGCCTTCTGATCTCTTTCACGGCTGTGGAATTTATCTGCTGCGGGGCCCGATCAGGTGCCGCGTCTCCGTACGACAGCGACACAAGCGACTCCATTGAAACGTGACTTTGAAGCGCGGGAAATGGTTTCTTGAGCACGAGCGGAGGGGGAAATAGAGTTGGGTAATTGACGAGCTGCCGTTAGACCTAAGACTATTGGAACCGTGTTTAGCCGTAGTTGGCGCTAGTGAGAACGCATGAAGCGCCCAAGTGGCAACATTTGGAAGCTTTAGTGTTACATCTGTTTGTAAACATATAAAGACACAAGTCAGATTCAGATATAGACAGAATAATATATAAATTTTGTTTTCAAAAAGTTAGTTCTGTTTGTGATTCTCATTACGATTTAAGAAAGAATTAGGTTTACTTAAGGCGGGTCATATAAAAGATTTGACAAAAGTTTAAAATGGAAACTCAACTTAAGTATTGTAGGGAGTACAAAGGTGATGTGTACATAACTAGGTTTAATATACAAATAGACTTGTTACAAATATATACAAATAGATTTGTTAATTAAGATTACAGCCGCATCTAATTATCATGTTCTTTAAATTGAAAAATGACATGTACCCCCTTCGATGGCCGTATGGCTTAAGGCGCTAATTTCGCAATAGACTAGACTTTGGATGACGGGGAGATCTTGGTTCAATCCCAGTAGGGTGTATTGAGGGTGGCTTTCCCTAAATGATTATCCAGTTTCTCTCCACACAAATGCAGGTACATTTCCTCTAAATCCGATCTTCCTAATCCCTAGCCCATTAGCGTAATTAGTACATAAACGTACAACTCTAATGAGTATTAAGACGTGGTTAAAAAAGTGACATCTGGACACGGGAATTGAACCTGGGACCTTTGGCTAATATTTTAAGACTCTTATCACTGAGTTATTCATGAGACGTCCCATGCCCAAGTTTATTCTTCACTGATATTTTAAGGCAGAGTCTGTAATGGACATGCGGAAATAGTCAGATCAATTAAGATCACGAGCTATCAGATAACGCAGCCACCTTTGACTTAAGAGGGCTTTATGCTGCAAACTGTACGAATACACATATCCAAAGTAGTTGGGTTCGATTCCCGTGTCCAGGTGTCATTTTTTAAACCTAAAGAATACAAACACAAATAATATATAGTTGTATTTATTTGCTTATTAACCTAGTATCAGGCTTTACTCATCTTTGAGAAAAAAAGTTATGATCCATTAAAATATAAATAATAGATGTACTTAATTATTTCTGTTGACTGATTGAGATCATTGTTTCCTATGGCCTATCAATAAATATGAAAAATGTTGTATTTCTTAGTGTTTTTAGACCGATTTGAATACTTTCAATACAACAAATCTTACTTTATTTTCTGACACTCTATACTTGATTAATTGTATATTTATTACCATAATACAATAATGATTAAACATGTGTGGAATATCAATAATCACCACTTAGCTCCATGTTTGAGACCCGCCTAGGTGGCGTAGTTAGACAACGCTCTAGTTTTGTGCTGAGTTTGACTGCCGAGGACGGGAATATTGAGGTTCGAATCTCAGTCAGGTGAACTGGGGTGGTTTTACCTAAATTTTTTCCACTCTCCTTTCATGCAAATGCGGGCTAAGTTCCTCTTAATTCAACCTTTTCAATTATTATTATTATTATTATTATTATTATTATTATTATTAGCACCGCGTCTTACTACCCGTTCGGGTTATACGCAAACCTTTTCAATTCCTAATCCATTAGCGTAATTCGTACTTACGCGTTTAACCCGAATGGTTTGTAAGACGCGGTGCTAAATAATAAATTTATGTTTGAGTAATGGCTTTCGATTTAGTGTTGCAAGATTCTGCCACTCCTAGCGCTGTATACATCAATGCACGCTGGTTATATCAGCGCTTGGAGTGTTTGAACACTGAATTCAAAAAACTTAATTTTTAACTAGAATTATAAATTATATTAATATTTATAGTAATGTCTGTTTTAAATAATAGCTTTATTACAACATAATTTTAAACTTAAATTTATTCATAATTTTTATTAGGTATACAATTTTATCCCGTTTTCTACAATAATAAAAAAAGTAAAACTTTATTCTTGTTTGCAAGATTATAGGGCCTCTATGTTCAATACAAAATAATCCTAGTGCGTTCAATATTAAGAGATAAGGAGTGAAAACTCCTGCACTAGGCCTTCTGGTATGTTAGTATCTATCTCCCAGGTCAGAAGAAGGAGTGAAAACTGCTGTTATGTTGATACCTATCTCCCAGGTCAGAAGAAGGAGTGAAAACTGCTGTTATGTTGATACCTATCTCTAAAGTCAGAAGCAGGAGTGAAAACTGTTGATATTTTGATACCTATTTCCCAGGTCAGAAGAAGGAGTGAAAACTGCTGTTATGTTGATACCTATCTCCTAGGTCAGAAGCAGGAGTGAAAACTGTTGATATTTTGATACCTATCTCCCAGGTCAGAAGAAGGAGTGAAAACTGCTGTTATGTTGATACCTATCTCTAAAGTCAGAAGCAGGAGTGAAAACTGTTGATATTTTGATACCTATTTCCCAGGTCAGAAGAAGGAGTGAAAACTGCTGTTATTTTGATACCTATCTCTAAAGTCAGAAGCAGGAGTGAAAACTGTTGATATTTTGATACCTATTTCCCAGGTCAGAAGAAGGAGTGAAAACTGCTGTTATGTTGATACCTATCTCTAAAGTCAGAAGCAGGAGTGAAAACTGTTGATATTTTGATACCTATTTCCCAGGTCAGAAGAAGGAGTGAAAACTGCTGTTATGTTGATACCTATCTCTAAAGTCAGAAGCAGGAGTGAAAACTGTTGATATTTTGATACCTATCTCCCAGGTCAGAAGAAGGAGTGAAAACTGCTGTTATTTTGATACCTATCTCCTAGGTCAGAAGCAGGAGTGAAAACTGTTGATATTTTGATACCTATCTCCCAGGTCAGAAGAAGGAGTGAAAACTGCTGTTATGTTGATACCTATCTCTAAAGTCAGAAGCAGGAGTGAAAACTGTTGATATTTTGATACCTATCTCCCAGGTCAGAAGAAGGAGTGAAAACTGCTGTTATGTTGATACTATCTCTAAAGTCAGAAGCAGGAGTGAAAACTGTTGATATTTTGATACCTATTTCCCAGGTCAGAAGAAGGAGTGAAAACTGCTGTTATTTTGATACCTATCTCCTAGGTCAGAAGAGGTGTGAAAACTGCTGTTATTTTGATACCTATCTCCCAGGTCAGAAGAAGGAGTGAAAACTGCTGTTATTTTGATACCTATCTCCCAGGTCAGAAGAAGGAGTGAAAACTGTGATATTTTGATACCTATTTTCCAAATCAGAATAAGGAGTGAAAACTGCTATCATTTTTGTAACTACCTATCTGGTCAGATTCAGAACTAAAATTAAAAAAAAAGAATAAATAAATTGTATTTTTGAAACAACTCAACGCTAGTACAATTTCATCACCTTGTAAAACGTGCTTTTCAGTAAAGAAGTCTACCGGTGACTTTATGTCATCAAGTTTGACCTATTCTTGGAATTGAGACTTGTTTTTTTTAACCGGTACACCCTCAGCTCCCATCTCAGAATAAGGACGTGTGTATTGGGACATCACGACCAACTATCAGGTGTGATGGGGGGAATACGGAATTCCTGGAAGAGAGATACCTTTTTTATCCTGAGGCGAACGCATTTAATTGTTTGTGTTACTGGCTCTGTTTGTAGCCACAACTTGACATTGTCCCCAGAAAGTGATGAAATCGAAACATTCTGGAATACTAGTGAGTTTTATACTTGGACCACCTCTTTACTTTATGATCACAGACGAGCCAAGGGATTATCTACATAGCTTTCAAATTTGGCGCTCAGGGTAAATATTAACAAACCTTTATGGGGTACACTTGTTTGGTGTTTACTAGAATAAATACAAAACTATTTTCAATAACCGCCTCGGTGGCGTAGTTGGCTAACGCGCTAGTCGTGTTGAGTTCGACTGCCGAGGATGGGGAGATCGAGGTTCGAATCTCGGTTGGGTAAACTGGGAGTGGCTTTTCCTAAATGGTTTTCCACTCTCTCTCCACGCAAATACGGGTTCACTTCCTCTAAATTCAACCCTCCCAATTCCTAAGCCATTAGCATAATTAGTGCTTATGCGTATAACCCGAACGGGTAGTAAGACGCGGTGCTAAATATTATTATTATTTTCAATAAGCCTATAGACATACATAGAGCTGTAAACATATTTTAAGAGTTGAAATTTTCAATATCAAAAAGTACAACAACAAAATTTTCTATTGATAATAAAATACCTAAATGCTCGGGTAACGAGAGGTAACTGGTATAGGAGCAAAGCATGGATATCTCTGAATTTAATGATGCCATTTGTTTTGGGCGTCACGACACTAATTCTATTGGCATTTGTGTTTTCCTCCTACCCTGTTTGTTCTCCTTCTGATGGATTAACGTTATAAATGCACTCAAGATAACAATATATTTTATATTATATTTCTCTTAACTAAATTCTAATCAGGGTCATCCTTACGAACCATGAGCCCTGTTTTTATTTACTTAAATAAATCTCTTGATTGATAGTAAACCGGAAAGGTTCACTCTCTGAGAAATGTGATTAGTCCTGACTTGAAAGGCTGGAGTTCAATTCTTGTCGATTGTACTAGAGGTATTTATTCCCACAATGGGTTCTTCCAATACCACCTAGAAATAAGTTCTGCTCACTAATCAGTGTGACGTCAAACGTCTGGGACGAATGATGCCAACAGGAATTTACTTCCTTTCCTCCCTAAACAAGTTAATTGAACGGATAAATTAAGGCTGTCAAGGTTGTATACCTTGTGTGGGTATGACCTAAACATTATTGGTGTTTCGAATTAAATAGCCAAAGCTCTTATTTATGCTTTTAGTGGGAATTACTCCATCTAGATATCATATTCTGAAAATTGAAAAATGACATCTTGACACTGGAATCGAACCCAGGACCTTTGGCTTAGTACACCAATGCTCTACCACTGAGCTATCCATGGATTCGTCCCGTGTCCAGGGTCATTCTTCACTCATATTTTAAGGCAGAAACCTATGATGGACTTCGAGGGATCGAGAGAAAGTAAAAATTATATTATTGTGTTTATATAGGTTTTTGTAGGGCAGAAACTTTGAAATAGAAGGCCCCATTTGTCTCACCATGACCTAGACAATATAAAATACTAAAATCCCCCCATAGTACAGTATTTACAGTGATGTACGTATTGGTTACCAAGCTATCAGTATTTTTTAATCTAGTAAGTTCTAGCCTGTATTGATTTATTGTCGTTCGTGGAGGGTAGCCTGCAAGTAAGGGGTGACGCAGTAGAGAAGATACGGAATATTTACACAGTTCCCACCCTACATTTAATACTGTCTGACAGCACGTGGCCCGCGCGCCCCTGTTTGAACAGCCCCAATTAACATCTCGCCCTGTTTACTCGACTCTTGTGACGTCACGCTTCAAACCGTGGGTGTAAAGGGGTAGAGTTCCTTAAGTACCTTCATACAGTGGCGTGTGTTTTATAGTTTCTACTCCGGTATTCAATAATAGACTAATAGCATATGAAGGGTACAGGGGAATAGGGGGAAGTCTATTTTAACTCAAAAAGAAAGAGAGCTATTGCTGCCATTCATTAGACAATAATGAGACCTTTCTAATGCACTTTTAGATTATGATTAAAATAGGTTTCTCTCATAAGTTATTTAAATTAATTAAAAATAAAGTATTTCCTGGGGTTACTGGGTTTGAGATGTAACATTGTCCTGGAAAGTTTGTGTAGTGTGACTTTCCCTATTTTTAAATTGTACCCTTCATATGGGATTTTAAAAAAAATCTCGCTGAAGATTATTAATTTGAAATTTGTGCTTATTGCACCAAAGATCTACAAGTGAGGTCCCAAATACTCTATACACTTCTTACGAGTATTACCACGTACTGTACATACCTGGTGGGGATTCAGGACAACGAAATGGAGCTTAATAAGGATCTAGATGTGCTATGCAGCCCTCTCTTGCTCAAGTATTGATTATATATTTGACGTAATATGTATGTTTTTGATCAATGTGTATATACTTCTCTTATTATCTATACCCTTGTCCTACTATGTATACACTTGGTCTACTATATATACGTGACACGCTCTATACACTTGATCATATATATACATATATATATATAATTAATTACTAGGCCTATATGTAACTGTTCATATATATATATATATATAAAATTAAACGATTAGGCCTATATGGCTTCCTCCTTATATTTATATATATATTTATTTTTTACTGTGAAAGTGCTGAATGTGATGAGTTTGTAAAGTCGCCGGTGATTCTACAAGGCCACTGGTTCACATGGGGAATGTAAAAAAAAGTAGACCTATTTATATTTCATATACTCGCTGAACATTTTACAAAATCCCGGTGAGTTTACAAAATTACCATGAACCACCAGTGAATGCTAGTAAGTCACGTCAAGATTAGGTTTGGTTAGGTTAGTTTAGGCAAGTTAGGGTAAACAAGCTTAGACTATTATTTTAGCTTAGGTTAGGTTGGACTAGGTTAGTTTAGGTTAGTTTGGATTTATGTTCTATATTATAATATATTACAGTTCATGGTTCATACTTTCACCAAACTGCATTGGGAAGTTTATAAAATCATTGGTTAAATTTAGATAAATTCTATTATTTATTTAATAAACTATCGCTTCTGGTGATTCTAGTACATTCACTGGTTATTTTACAAAATAACGAATTCAGCACATTCACAGTAACATATTAACTTGGCCTACTATATGGGCTCCCTTCTATCTCTTTCTCTCTCTCTCTATCTATCTCTCTCTCTATCTATATATATACTAGTATGCTATATATACTATTATGTCTTATATATATATATACGTGATCTAGAATAATATATATGCTTTAACCACTATTCATACCATTGATCTATTGTGTATATTTATATGTTAGTTACATGCTTGACCTACTATGTATACTATATATATAGCATATTTTGTATAGGTTACTTGACATATTATGTATAAGTTACTTGACCAAGAACATATATCTAATTTTTGGCCTGTTACTTAGAGGCCCACCTTAAGTTAAGTAAGATATTTGGGGAGGAAAGAGGATTCAGTATTTTCTTACGTTTTTTAATAGGAAGGGTTACCAATCCTCTTACGTTAGATTTTTTATCAATGTTTATTGTGAGACAAAATCTAGTGTTTTTTAACTCAGAAAATAAATATATTAATTTTAAAATTTCGCTTGTATTTAATTTACTTACTGGTATTAAAGTATTCTAAGATTTCCTATCACTCGCTATTACCAAATTTTGTCTAAAAACCAAACGATTAAAATAATCTAATTAACCAAATCGTAAAAAATATTACGTAAGATAGACCGGGAGGTGGTGGGTGAGTTGATGGAAAATCTTATGATCCCTTACGTGGGGGGAGGGGAGAATCGAAAATCATGAAAAAAAGATCTATGTAATTTAAGGACATCCCTTTATCTTGAGAGCAGTGGGTATCGTATATCAGCAGTTCCCAAACTTTTTGATCGTGGAGCACTTTTCAGAGAGAAATTTGTCACAAAGCACTAAAGTTGCCTTGATGCTAAAGGCATGCACATTCAATTTTTTTCCTAACTGCAATTTTTAAATTGTTAGTCGATATTTTATCGTATAGTAAAAACACGAAATATTTTTAGATTTTAAATAGCTTAAATTTTGATCCAAACTAATTTTTCCTGTTGAAAGCCACTGAAAATTGCAACTTTAAATATCGTTTTCTCAAAACAACAATTTTGCACATAAGTGTCTTTGGTATAGGGCGGCGATATTTCCACATAACTCTACATCTACATAGATAGATACTAAACCGAATTACAGCAGTATTCACGATTAAAACGAATGTTTAAGCATTTGGCATGTTAAAAAGTTTTATTTCATTATAATGTTATTTTCTCCCTTAATTTCAGAAAATAAGGAATTTAACTAATAAACGCTAAAATAACAACTAAAAACATAAATTAACCTAAAGCAACACATTTGATAACGAATTCAAAGCAGGTATTGTAAATCCACAATGTTACCCACACAGATAGTGTTAAAACATTTTCATGCTGCAAAAAAAGTCACTTGGCATAAAAAATAATGATAAAGTATAGACCGCGAACTTAATTTCCAATTAGAGGGATGGGACTGCTGTGTTTTTGATTTGCACAATGTGGCTATATCTGGTTGAATTTGGGACAGCTCCAACCGAATATCTGGCTCTGCGTTGAGCCGGGATCTTTTGTTTTAGTAGCCACATAGGCGAGAGTCCTGATCCACATAAGTGAGTTATTGCAAAGGGAAGAAGGATTATTTTCGCTCTATCTGACAAAACTTTAAATTCGTCTCGTAGCTGACATCAAAATTCTGTTAGTGACTTTTTAGTTGAAAAATTTTCTTTCTTTCTTGGCTTTTCCAACATTCAAATAATATAATAATATTGTAGTGCTACTTTATTCGTTTCGACTCTCGACTGTATACTGACTGAACTTCAACTGACTGAAGGTGCGAAGAAACACGAGTTTTTAGTATTCAATAGAAAATTCCCAGAAAATTCTGGAAAGGTGTCGAAGCAAACAATCGTATCTGAAAGCTCGGCGAAGTTCTCAGAGAGACGGGGTGAACTGGCACCCTCTAGTCTCTCTGTCTGGTTTCACCGCCTGCAGTCTTTAAATAATTTCTACCCAATACCTACCTATACACAGTTCATGGACGCACAAATTCACAGTTTTGCTATCTTGTCACATTTTATTTCTTTTTATTTCCAATCTATTCGAGGAGCACTTGGAGATGCTTTGCGGAGCACACTTTGGGAACCGCTGATCTATATCATATTTGAGCTGAGTTCTTCCCCTCACAATGCAACAATGACCCCGTTAATTGATATTCTGCTAATAACCCAAAAGGGTGGTGAAACGTGGCGGGGAAAAAAGTTTAGTCGCGAGTAAAAAACACTTGGAATGTTTACAGAAACCACCTGTAGGGAGACAATTGCCCTGTCGAACAAAGTTACAAGATTATTACATGGGAGCTGGAGGAGATTAAAAACAATTCAAAAGAAAAGAGTAGGTTTTGTTATTGTTAACATTTCAACTAACAAATGTTCTTGTTGGACAACGGTTCTCAAACTGTGCGCAGTGGCACCCCTAGGTAAGCCTACTGCGGGATACGTCATCAGTAAGTAACTGTGCTGGTTATTTAAAATGAAATTAAAATAATACTTTGTTTATATCCTATACATGTATATGATAATACGGATGGATATATATTATTTTTATAATAATACTCATGTATATAATTTTTTCAAATGGCTACTAGGTGCTTATGGCATGAATACTTACTAAGTTGTTCGGATATAACTATTTAATAAATATAACTATTAAAAATTTTAGTGACCTAGAGCCAGGGCCGTTTTAAGAAAATGTGAGGCCTGGAGCAAAAAAAACCTCCAAGTACGGCAATTTTTCAGTTTTAGCACTAAGCTCTTATAATATATTGATATTTACTTGGTACTTATGTTACTTAATAATATCTCATGTTTTATGGAATATTGATCAACCCAATAAATGAGTGTACTTTATTAATTGCAAACGATCAAATTAAGTTAACAAAAGTAAATTCCTCTTTGCAACATTACACTGTTAGTTGTCTGTAGACCAACAGTGGTAGCACAATGATGGAGTATTCTACTGTACTGAGGCACATTACTCGAATAATGTAAATATAAAATTACATAACGTTAGGGTTTTCGGGAATCTGGAATAGAATCCTATCCCTATGCGAATATTTATTGCTATTAATTATCTGTACACTATTTGATGCGAAATTTAGCAATAACTATAATTGAGTTTAAATGTTTTTTGGGGGAAATGTAGCCCCCTGTAAGATGAAGCCCGGGGCAATTGCCCCTTTGCCTCCCCTTAGATGTAGCCCTGCTTATGGATGCCATGAAAATATTACTAGGATTCTAAGGGTACCCTGAGCCTAGAAAGTTAGGGAACATCTGCAGAAGATTATGTTACGTTATTTGACTGATCAGTGCGATAAAGAAGGTCAAAGAAACTGTACTTTCAAAGGCAGGCTAGTTCAAAACAATCTATTTGAATGAGGTATATTATACTTTATTTTTTATTTTTTTAGCACCGCGTCTTGCTTCTCGTTCGGGTTATACGCTTAAGTACTAATTGCACTAATGGATTAGGAATAGGTAAGGTTGAATTTAGAGGAAGTGAACCTGCATTTTCGTGGAGGGAGAGTGGAAAACCATTTAGGAAAAACCACCCCCAGTTCACCCGACAGAGAGTCGAACCTCGATCTCCCCGTTCTCGGTGGTCTGGCTCAACACGACTGGCGCGTTATACTTTACTATTGTAACATAATAAGACTATAAGGCCGTTTACTAACTAGTCGAAACAAAACCAACCTCGAACAAAACATTTTGTTCGACGAAAATGAAAAACTGTTCCACTAAGAAATTTACATTATTTTTTTAATTGTAGTGTCCCCATATATCAAAACTTTGTTGTAAAATAATATTTTGATTCTCGAACATGGAACAACTGTTTGACGAAGTCTGGCTCTACAATATTCAATGGAAACGTTTGAAGGACAAACCAATCTGCGGATGTGCGATTTACCCTCGTTTCAACGTTCCTGCAGCCCATTACCGCATTAAGTTTTGTGTTTTGAGTTTATTTGTAATTTATTATATTATTATTAAGACTGAATTAGGCTGTTAAATGACAATTTATTATGTACAGTGGCATCCTGTCATCTACGATCGATCTAAAAAGGAGTACCACAATAGAGACGTTTTTATCAATTAGCGGGATATGGCTGGAGAGGAAATAAAATCGTCAGGTAAATTTGTTTTATTTAAATGGAAGAAAAAAATAGGTAGGAAATTTGGTTTGTGTTTCCTGAATGGAAGTTAGTAGCGCTTGTCAATCTTCCGCAGTTCTTCAGTAACTATTACAAGGTCAAAGAGGGTTATAATTACTTGGAAGATGTGTAATAATTACGACACCCCTAAACACAAAACTAATTAAATGAGTTTAGTTAACGACGTTGATTGCTTGGAGATTTCGAAGTTATTTTGTGAAGCGGGTTGCATCCTAACCTGACGCGTCCAAAAAGTCTAAGCTCTATCACACTTAGACACCAATGTACGAAATATAAAGAGAGGGAATAAAATAAGCAGTTCAACCTGCGAGGTACTCTTTGTTTACTTGCCGATAGGACTTTCCCTCTTCCTCTGACGAGTTTACACAGTCATTTTAATATTTATGCCTTGAAAACATTGAATCGCTTTTAAATTTAACCTTTATTTTGTTTCCTATTCTAAACAGAGAACGGACTACTATTTTATCATTCTCATGACCAAGGCAAATAGTCTGATTTATAGATGATTTATAAAAAATACGTTTACAAAAAACTAATTATATATAAAAATAATAATAATACTTACTAATCTATGGTTTTAGTTTCAACGTTATGTCTTTAAAACTCGCTGAGTAAAACGTAAATTCATTAACATGGGAAATTCTATCTTGACCGGCCGTGACGTCACAGTTAGCCAACGTCCTTAAATAATTTTAGTTTAATTTATTTTTGTATTTTTCAGACGTGTCTTACTAATCTTTCGGGTTAAAGGCATATTTATGATTTACACTAATGTGTTAAAGATGAGAAAGGTTAAATTTAGAGTAAAAGCACCCGCATTTGCGTGGAGGGAGAGTGGAAACTCGTTTAAGTAAAATCACCCTCAGTATACCTGACTGGAATGTGAACCCCAATCTTCCTATAATTGGCAGTCCAGTTAGTATATTGCGAGAGTGATGCCTTAGACCATGCGGCGACCAAAATGAGTTTTAAAATTGTTATTAATATTATTCATATTATAAATAATAAACCATATATTTGTCTACTAGAGTTCTTCCTTTCGTAAATAGCTGATCTCACAAACTCTTGGACGCAAAGCTGTACTGATAACAACAAACATGTCATGAAGAACAATCATTATTACTCTGATAACAACAAACGTGTCATGAAGAACAATCATTATTACTCTGATAACAACAAACGTGTCATGAAGAACAATCATTATTACTCTGATAACAACAAACGTGTCATGAAGAACAATCATTATTACTCTGATAACAACAAACGTGTCATGAAGAACAATTATTATTACTCTGATAACAACAAACGTTTCATGAAGAACAATTATTATTACTCTGATAACAACAAACGTGTCATGAAGAACAATCATTATTACTCTGATAACAACAAACGTGTCATGAAGAACAATCATTATTACTCTGATAGCAACAAACGTGTCATGAAGAACAATCATTATTACTCTTATAACAACAAACGTATCATGAAGAACAATCATTATTACTGTGATAACAACAAACGTGTCATGAAGAACAGTCATTATTACTGTGATAACAACAAACGTGTCATGAAGAACAATCATTATTACTCTGATAACAACAAACGTGTCATGAAGAACAATCATTATTACTCTGATAACAACAAACGTGTCATGAAGAACAATCATTATCACTCTTATAACAACAAACGTGTCATGAAGAACCATCATTATTACTCTGATAACAACAAACGTGTCATGAAGAACAATCATTATTACTCTGATAACAACAAACGTGTCATGAAGAACAATCATTATTACTCTGATAACAACAAACGTGTCATGAAGAACAATCATTATCACTCTTATAACAACAAAGGTGTCATGAAGAACAATCATTATTACTCTGACAACAACAAACGTGTCATGAGAACAATCATTATTACTCTGACAACAACAAACGTGTCATGAAGAACAATCATTATTATTCTGATAACAATATACGTGTCATAAAGAACAATCATTATTACTCTAGTAACAACAGTCCCATTTCATAGTTGATATGCATATACACATGACCGTCTCCGTGGCCTAGTGGTCAGAGTACATGACTACAAATTCCGAGGTTCTGGTTTCGATCTCTGGTGATTCCTGATTTTCTGTCAAGTGGTGAGTCTAGACCGGGGTCAAACTCAACCTCATGGTGACAATTGAGGGTTACTTGAATAAATAAGTAGCGGCTCCATTCTAGAAAACTGAGATTAATGACTGAAGGGTTCTTTGTGCTTATTACATGGTGCCCTCTATCCCCAAATGTTGGCGCTATCTTCGCCAACATGCGGCGGCCGATTGGTTTGTATAGCTCACTTGCAAGCTGATAGATAACATGACTATTTTTGTATGTATATATACTATATATATGTATATGTGTGTGTATGAACCATAATTTGATACGATGAATATAAACTATAAGTGTTGCCCATTCTTCGCATAGGTAAGCCGCATAAAACTGTATCAAATTAGGACGTTAACATCCGGTTGCAAACATTTTGATAGTTCCTCCGTGTACATTGTACAATCCTGAGATAACCATGGCAATCACAAACCAACCATGGCAATCAATTTCTAAACAATATTCAAATAAAATATTACTTAGTCCACAAACTGACTGCAATCCATGGACAACGCAATATATGTGTAAGCAAGATCATAATAATATAAGTGAGAAAAAGTAATAGATATTGCTACAGAAATGTTTTGGATAAAGAGTATCATAAACTCTTTCCCCAGAAACATATTAAGTATTAAGCTTGTGGCTCAGCAAAGATGAAAGCTATTGCTCAATATATAGGAGGGCCAGAGAGTTAAGTCTTTCTTGTCCTGTCGAAGAATTTTTCCAAGTTTTCAGCTGGTTACTTAGCCGGCTGAACGAACTTTCTCCTTCAGACAGTCCCCAGTAAAGTAAAAAATAAATGCAAAGCCACACACACATGTTTGGTAATTGATTGAAGATTGTTTTAATAAATAGCGTTTACCAATTCTAACGGCACAAGTTCAATGTTTTTTCCTAACACGGTGGACTTTTGGAAGTTGGATGATCTCTTGGAGCAAATTTCCACTCACATCACCGTTGTATTTTTTGTTAAACTCACGGAATTTTTCTTCAAGTTCACTTTCATCTAAACTTAAATACTTTAAAAATTGACTGAATATTTTGACTATGGAATTTTCTGTTTCGAATCTGGTGTCCAGGTCATTGATAATGAACTCTAAAGTTGCATAAAATACATGTATCCTGAAGTCAGGCTCGGCGCTATCGACAGGATCAAAACTAGTCGAATCATCCATCACCTTCTTCAACGGTGAATAGATTCTTTTTTCTTACTTTTTTTTTCCAAGTAGCTCGAAATTTCACTTTTACATTCAAGTTGTTTGCAACCAAAGGAGTTTCTGCCATAATTTCATTCTCTCAGTTTTTGTAATTCATTTTTAAGATCAGAGAGGAGATTAATTTCCTCACTCAGAGTTAGCACTCTGGCCTGTACCAAATGGCACACATGATCAAACATGTAAACGTGGCGAAGTAATTTTTCAAGTAGAGAGCTTTGTTTTGTACCTTTTCAGCTCCACTTTGTCCTTATAAAATTGAATTGAGGGCCTTGAGAACCGAGGGAATATGTTTCACGACTGGCTGCACTGTTCCATCCGAGCACTCCATCTTGTGTCTGATGTTGAGGACAGAGACATGGGTACGTCTTTTTTCAGCAGGTCTCACCGAGAAGGGCTGACACTGAATAATGTATACAGTTGTTGAATGCATCAAAATTTATAAAGGATTTTATTGTTGAATTT
Organism: Timema podura; assembly: GCA_033556935.1. Lineage (NCBI taxonomy): Eukaryota > Metazoa > Arthropoda > Insecta > Phasmatodea > Timematidae > Timema > Timema podura. Next base: position 55,722,490 of record JAVRXN010000005.1, read on the forward strand.
TGCAGCATTTATTCCTATTAAATTGAAAGAGTGGGCACCGCACCTATAATGGACCACGAGTTAACTTTTCTTTAAAATAAATGTCTTCACACCCTTCGCTTTACCACACATGGTCACTCTATTGTCGTAGCCTTATCCTCTACAATCTGTTAACGGTATTTCATGGATTTCCAATGTCAATAAAAGTATTTTTTGCAATTTCCCTACCAGTATTTTCATTGAAGCTCAAAAACTCAACATATCTTTCTTTTATTTCAAATTAAATTATGTCCTTGTTGTGCAAAACATATCTTAAAATTAAAACAATTTGCCCCTGGTGCGAAACGTCAGGTGTGGCATCAGCAATTATAGAATATTAGATGGATTCCTCTCAGTCCTTAAGTATAGTTCTCAGCACTTCTGTTTCACATGAATATATGAATTCATTTTGACTCGCCCAAGATAAGTAATGAAAATGTCCTTTTGACTTACTTTGTTGAGAAGATTCCTAGTCCCTTCATCGTAATGACCAAGCAACTCTAAAATTCCTAGCAAGTTGCCATTGCTAGCATCACCAATGTTTGAACTGTCTCCACAAAAAGGCAAACGTCTAGATGCCAGAAATAACGTCAAATCCAACTGTCATCGTAAAATGGCTTCCCATTTATCAGCTTCACATTGAATTTGACATTGGGTATCACTGTCGATTCCTTGACCTTTCACCGAGTGTTCCAAGGTTTTCCACGACACACATGCTCCCTTATGTTCACTACTATCCTCATGACTTGGTAATCTTTAATATAACTTCTTCCCTAAATTTCAGAAGGGTGAAAACCTGTGTTTGCACATAAATCGCTGCAGCACCTTTTTACTTTATGGAATAGTAAAAAGGAAAACAGAACAGTGCCTCTTTCGACGAGCTCCAAATTAACCAATCACGAGGAAATGTTTCGCAATTATTTGCTGACTTTGAAAACAACAACTATTTGCTGAAATTTTTTCCAATCAAATCTTTTTGAAAATTTGCACAATCAGTTGAAATTTTCTTGAAGCCAGGGTTTACCTGTGAAACAATGTTTGGTCCAAAAGTAGTTGTTATGAACTGTGTCCACAATCCAGGATCAGCTAAATTTACCATATCTTTGGTTTCACCAAGCTCCGATCAGGGTGGAAAAGCAAGATTATCTGCTAATTCTTCAATGTAACTTCCTATGGGTGGTGAAATATATTCACTACTAATAATTACATCTTCTTCGAACACGAAGGACCAGGGTCAAAAATAGGCTCTTACTCACACTTGGGTCAGATCTCACACAGACTGTTGTTAGTTTTACTCGTTTTTCATCTTTACTTACACGATACGCCCTTTATTTTCTCTTTCCTCAACCCAACTTGTGTTTGTACATTTTTAAAACTTTTTATTCACTTTCACTTTTACAAAACAAGAAATGCACGCAATAACCACTAAACACTGAAATGAGACGCACACTATTCAAACAATAGTTTATATGAGCTTAAATCACCACCAGAATCTTTCACAAACCAAATTTGATTTGTATAATATTCTATACACATAAAAACTCCGTGAAACTGATGAACACTTCGATCCAAAGTGAAGGACAAGATTGGATTTAAACCATTGATATTATTGTGTGAATTGTTTGCGGAACAGTTGTCATAAAATCATAAAACTGGCAGAGAAACGGGTAGAAGTGCCGGGCGTGCCGGGAACATTGACATAGTTTTCAATGATCTACCCAAGTCTCATAACCACTGAGCTGCTTTTCTTCAAGTTGTCAGCTATGCCACCTCCACCGGTGTGCCATTGTGCCCGTGGAGGAAGCCTCAGCGGATGGCCTGGGCATGCACCAATCCTTAATTAGTTTGGTAAGAATTTTACTTAGTTGCCTTTCATTTATTTTTTATTTTCTCTAGTCCATTACAAATAACTTTAAACTTGTGAACCTCAGAGCCGGGTCCCTGGAAGTTCCGGACCCAGGACCGTGGTACCAATAGCCCCTCTTGGGGTCCCTGGAAGGAGGGGTGGCCTCTAAATTGCTAAACTATTAGAAAAATACTTTATCATGCCTGGGCAAAACTAGGAATGTGGTGTCTAAAGAAAAGTATAAATACTGTTCTCATTAAGTATCGGAAGAAAAATATCGATACCGTACTAGTCAGACACGTATCAAGAATTTTCTTTCGGAGGGCGTGGGGGGGGGGGGAGGCTCATTCTTCAAATATTGCTTATTGCTTGACGGTGACGGTCATCTCAAGACTAAACAGTGGGGGGAAGGGGGGTGGACAAATCTGACCTTCATGGAGAGAAAACTATATCAAAATTTCGTACAAAAATATATTGAAGTAGATCCGTTCTTTCATTCACTAATAATTGATATACTCTTAATTACTTAATAGAAAATATACTATTTTTACATACATTTATATAAAAACTAGTAAATTTTCCATTCAAAGTCATAAAAAGTATATTAATCATTAGTGGATGCAAGCATGGGTCAACTGTAATTTACATATTTTTACGAAATTTTGACATATTTTTATCTCCATGTGTGGAGGAATTCATGAGTATATTTCATATTATTATTCACGATGTTTAATCTGGGTAAGAAAATGAAACTAAAATTAATTACTATTGTATTTTTTAACTAGGAAATTATTACTACAAGACAAGATGATAATATTACAAGATAAATTTATAATATTTATCGTTTTATAATAATTTTTATTTTTTTTAGATTTTGGGAGGGGGCTTCAGCTCCATGAGCCCCCCCCCCTCCTTCTGAATACGTGCCTGGTACAGATATCGAAAGAAAATTATCTATAACAGTTAAGTAGGCCTATCGTTATCAAAAGAGTAATGTGGAAAAAAAATCATCTAGTAATAATAATTTCAACTTTTGCATTATTATTGTGTTTTCATATTTATTTAAACACTGAAAATTATAATGATTTAACCATATTATAGTATATTTAGGTCTATCACGTCTATGTTATATGTTGTAATTTGAAAGGTATATTAGTATTGTATGATGGATATTATAAAAGGTTTTACCACACCAGCTATAGTTCTTCTTGCTTGTTGTACAGAAAATGAATGAGAAATAGTGCCATTTATTCTTCCTCCACAGTCCACCCTAGCAAACATTTAAACCCATCCTGAGTGAAGATAGTAAAAACGTTGTTTCTTTCTATACCTATCCAATATTGGAGTGTGAATACTAATATCAGTAAAAGTTTCGGGGAAAAAGTATCGAGTAAGAAAATACTATAGTTAAAAGGAAAATATCGATATTATTAAAGTATCGATACTTTTTCACATCCCTAGGCAAAACTTCCGTTCATTAGTGCACTCAGTTTGGGTGATTGGTAAGATATTTTTCACATATTTAATTTATTTTAATTTATTGATTTTAATAATTTCCTTGGGATTGCCACAGTTAGTTCAAGATTGTACAAGAGGAACTTTATAATGTTGGTCACCGATGTTGAACGTCATAGTTTGATATAGTTTTGATGCGACTTAACCGCTTACCTATGCGAATAACGGGTCAAACAGAATATTATATTAGATAAGATTAGTTTAGTTTAGTTATCACATGGGTTCAAAGTTTTTAGGAAATTCAGCCAATTAGCCAGCTACCCTGCCTGCCTTGGGCTAAGTATAAAACTTAAATTCTGAAAATTGAAAAATGACACCTGGACACGGGACTCGAACCCGGGACCTTTGGCTTAGTACGCCAATGCTTTACCACTGAGCTATCCAGGAGTCGTCCCGTGCCAGGGTCATTATTCACCCATATCGAAGATGGCTGCGTTATCTGATGGCTCGTGAATAAAGCTGACGATTTCCGCACGTCCATTATAGACTCTGCCTTAAAATATGAGTGAAGAATGACCCTGGGCACGGGATGAATCCTGGATAGCTCAGTGGTAGAGCATTGGTGTACTAAGCCAAAGGTCCCGGGTTCGATTCCCATGTCCAGGTGCCATTTTTCAATGTTCATAATATGATATCTAGATGGTGAATTCCTCTCTAAAATTAATAACAGGTTCGGCTATTTCGTTTATTAACTTAAAGTTAAAACATTTTGAATACAATAAAACTTTAAATATATGAGCCAGGTGCGTTTGGTGTGATTGTAGTGTACAATCTCATAAAGTGCAACACTTGACTAAATCAGTTTTCAATTTGTTTGCCTGAGCGTAAAAAAAAAATCATTTGAGTGATCGAGTGAAAAAAGTAAAAAGAGTTTTCTCTGTGTACATATCGATTTGTTAATGTCGCAAGATTGTCCTGTGAGGACGAAAACAAGACGAAGAGGGTTCAAATAATTAAACGGGCACGCAACCCTCTGTATCCCCCCGACCAACCACCCTCGTCAATATTCTCTGCTTGCAATAGCGAGATAAGTTCTTCTTTGGGCTTTTATTAAGTGCTGCAGATGCTTCAAATATCACTTTAAAATATACGTTTTTTAAAAATATTATTCTGTGTTCAACCATCTTACTATCCTACTACTAGTCCGGGATAACAGCATTTTATGGAAAGAGGAGAGAAAGGTAAAATTTATAGAAAATGTATCAGAATTTCCGTGGAGGAAAGAAATCCATCCTGCTGATTCGGCCATGATTAGAACTCCGACCTCCCTGTCACAGGAAAACAAGACACGACTAGATTATGCCTTAGCCCACGTGCTCATCAATACGGGGTGACAATTTATTTTCATTTTGGTTCTTATGATGATTTGCTAGAACAATACAACATGATTTACAGTTATTCCAAAAAAGGTATTTTTAATAATTCTAACCACTAGATGAAAAGAATACAATCTGGAAATGCATGCTATTACTCAGTCACTAAGTTGTTGACATCTCGCCTTCTTTCAAGGAATGTAGAACTCAGAATATACAAAACAATCATCTTACCAGTTGTTCTCTATGATTGTGAAACGTGTATCCCATCTTTTATGATGAAAACAAATCTAGGGTGTTAGAAAAAAAGGTGCTTAGGAAGATATTTAGTCCAAAAAGGGATGGAGATGCTAGGGAGTGGAGGAGGTTAAATAATGATGAGTTTCATGACCTGTACTCATCACAAGACGTTGTTTAGATATTCTAGATTACGGTGAGCAGGACATGCAGCGAGAATAGGAGAATCTATAACCTTGTTCAGGGTACTGACTGGTAAACCCAATGGAAAGAGACCATTGGTAGACCTATACACTGATAGGAGGATAGTAATAGAATGCATCTGAAAGAAAGAGGGCGCAATGAGTGGACTGGATAGAACAAGCTCAAGATAGGGATAGGTTGTAATGAGGTGAACTGGATGTAACTAGTTCAAGATAGGTATAAGCTGCGTACTTTTGTGAGTGTGGCAATGAACTTTCGAGTCCTAGTGTTTAGTGTAAATAAGTAACCAAGAGGTCTATAAGTTGTTGCTTCGATCAATATAAATATAATTTTACTAAGTGTATAATATCTTAACATGGAGACATTTCACATTTCTGAAATTTTGTTTTTCTAGAATTATGACTTTGTACATTATTTTGGTTTCTAATATCATAGCTATATATTTAACTTGGAAGAACTTAACATTTAGGGGTAAGGTGTCAGACTTCTGTGCTGAGGGTCCGGGGTTCAATCCTCGGTCCCGGCACAGATTTATCTGATTGCCAAACCCTATCTTCACCTCTGACAAGACGTGTATTAATCACAACTTATGAATGTGAGGAGTGCCAGGCCTCCACCGTGGTTCGGATTCCACGTTAAACTGTAGGTCCTCCATTTCATCTCACAATAATAATTTAACATTATTTTACATTTACTGTAGGGGTGGCCATTTTTAGTGGAATTACATCATAGTAATATTTATGTTTTTTGTTTCAGTTACGTTTTTGATTCAAGGTATTTTGTTTAGTATTGATGATGATTATAATTTATTGCGTTATCTTGGGGTGATGTGTTCATTTCAAGAACATCTATATATATTTTATTTTGTTTATCGTTAACTATCTCCAGAACGAGAAATCAAGACAAATCGTTCTTGTGGGGGTTTTGTTTATCCGTAGCAGATCCACCAAAACTTTTGTTTGTAATATGGCTGGTGTGAGATATGTTGTTTTTGAGCTAAGCTGTTTGACTGTTCATTGACTGCTGACATCAGAAGCGTACTAAGCTAGACTAAGAAATATTGTTTCTTCAATTAAACAAACACTTACAGGGGTACCAACATGCTCTTCTTTAATACTGCCGGCTTTGCAGTCGACTGTTTTAGTACTACACTTCTTGATCTACTTAGCATTTGGAATGTCCGTAGCTCACACTCATTTATCTACGCAGGATATTGAAGGATAGTTTTAAAGAACTGCACCCACCTTTCCACGAGAATAGCATTGGAAAACAACACTATAATTACCCGCCTCGGTGGCATAGTTGGCTAACGCGCTAGTCGTGTTGAGCTCAACTGCCGAGGACGGGGAGATCGAGGTTCGAATCTCGGTTGGGTGAACTGGGGTGGCTTTTCCTAAATGGCACTCTCCCTCCACGCAAATGCAGGTTCAATTCCTCTAAATTCAACCTTCCTAATTCCTAATCCTTAGCGTAATTAGTACTTAAGCGTATAGCCCGAACGGGTAGTAAGACGCGGTGCTTAATAATAATAATATAATAATAATAATAATAATAATAATAATAATATAATAAAATAATAATAATATAATAATAGTAATAATAATAATAACACTCTAATTCAAAATGTGTATAAACTCCCCCTGTGCACTTCAGGAGCCTAGTGCTGAATCCAGTCTTATTTGACGAAACATCAGGTATGAGATTACCCGTGATTAGCAGAATATATGTTAATAGCATCAGTACCACGTGATGTTCGACCAGGTTGTGAATATGAGGTTGACAAATACGGGATATATATATTAGGGGAATAATGTATGTTATTAGCATCAATACCACGTGATGTTCAACCAGGTTGTGAATATGAGGTTGACAAATACTGGAGTATAGGATGAGAAGGAGATATGTTAATAGAAACTGTACCACGTGATGTTCGACCAGATAGAGGTTATGAGGTTGACAACTACCGGAGTATAGTCGTGAGTCAACCTCGGGGCTTGCGGGGGACGAGAGGGAGATATGTTAATAGCAGCTTTAATAAAGTACGGCTTATAAGAATTAATCAAACACGCCCTATCCATTTCAGAATGCGTGCAAGAATGAGTTAAGTCAACCATTTAAAAAATAAATTTTTTATTTGTAGTTACATAGCTATACTGTAGTATCTACAGCCATTCTTGTTAAATTACATTTTATTTAATACTATACTTTATGGTTTACATTTAGTTTTATGGCATATGGTAAAATTTGAGTTTATATTATGTAATTGGAAATATTTTTAGATTTGTATTACAAATATTCTGAATTAAACATATCAAAACATTCCTATGTCAAAATATTATTATTTTCTCGTATAAAATAGGAAATATTTAAATATGTACAGTCAGTTTATATTGAAATATGTACGACTAGCCTTGACGGATTATTATACTCTGGAGTATATTATAATATTGGGCCAAAGTATAATTCAAAAAGGCTAAAACCCACATTTCAGGTTTAACAAAGTGTACTGTACTGTGCATAGAATAGATACACATTAAAATATGTTTGACTTTGAATACTACAATACTACTATACTATTAATTACTCAGTGATGTTATTTTTACTTTCTCTCCAACTTAAAGGCAGAGAAAGTATTGTGATCGTCAAAAAAATCTAACTCGATATCTTGATGAATTTCGACGTTCCATGACCTCCCGAAATCCGAAAAAGTGGTTTTTCAATTTCCGTCTGTCTGTCTGTCCATCTGTACTTCGGAGTAGAGCCTAAACTATTTTACCGATCGGGCTAAAACTTGGTATCTAGGGTTTTACTAGGGTTGTCCCGAGGATTTTTTGGAATTGTATATCCAACCGTGAAATTAAGGGTAGTTTATTGAAGGGTGAAAAGAGAAAAAAATCGAGTTTCTCAAAATTGGCTCAACTGATTTTGGTTAGATTTCATTTTTAACTATTTATCAATATCATAAAAAAAATGCTACTCTAATTCTTTCGGTAAAATGCCATTAAGGGTTCCGGTCTGATGTGTAAATTCTCATTTTTATCAAATCCCCGAAACTATTTGAGATCTTAAATTACTTACATTGCAAATATGTAGGTCTATTTATAATACACATATTTTATTTGAAACATATTTTTATAAAACCAATTATTTTCAAGATAAACACAAATATGTATATTTGGTGACTTTTCGAACACTCAAGATAAAGTATTGCGACAGTTAAAAAATCTAACCCGAGATGTTGATGGATGTCGTCGACCTTTTATGACCCCCGAATTCTAAAAAGTGGTTTTTGCAATGCCGTCTGGCTGTGTGTCTGTTTAACCCTAAAATTAAGAGTAGTTAAATAAAGGGCGAAAAGAGAAAAAAAACTCATCTTCCCAAAATTGACTCTGACGATTTTGATTAAAATTTGTACCTAGGCACTTATTAAGATTATAAACAAAATGGCTATTTTCATTTTCCTATGAAAATGCCTTTTAGGGTACCTTACAGAAGAGGAAATTTCGTTATCTCCGCAACTATTTGATATACTAAATAACTTATTATGGCAAAATTAGACACTGGTAGCTTGGTAAAGTGGTCAGTGCACCTGGATACGAACCTAATGGTCCTGGGTTTGATTACCGACTGGTACCATGGGTATTTTTTCTGAATGTGTAACAATCCCAACAGTCACCAGGGTTTGGCTAGTTAAGTTAGGTTTAAGATCACTCCTGGGGCTCAGGGGTGGATCTAGATCATTTTCATAGGGGGGTCATAATTATAAATAACATAGCTACTTCCAATGTTAGATTTCTGTTTAGATCCATTTAATAATTTCTCGTTCATATTTGATCTTAGGTCTGTTTTAAACCGTGGTCATCATCTCCAATTTCTTGAAATCAGATAATTTTATAAACTATTAGGAGTGGCCCTCCTTCCAGAATTTTTTGAAAAATTGTTCACTCTAGAAACTATGAGTAGTCCTCGCCTTGATTTTTATTAATCGGATTCTCTTATAAGCCATTTCAAGTGATCCTCACCTAGACATTTTTGAAATTTGGATGCTCCTCGAAGATATTTAGAGCGATCCTCTCCATGATTTTTTACGATAGTTAGATACCTCTAGAAGATAATCTCTGAAGGTGTATTCCACCAACAAAATTTTGAAAATTGAATTATTTCAGAAACTAGGCTATTTGGGGTGGTCCTCGCTTGAAAATTCTTCAAAATGACATGCATCTAGAAGCTATTTGGAGTTGTCCACCTCTATAAATTTTTGGAAATTTGGATGACCTTGGTAGCTATTAGAGCTTTCCTCCCACGACTTTTTCTTCCAGTTGGATGCCTCTAGTCTAGTAGTTATTTAAATGTCTTCTCCGTCAAATTTTGACAATAGGATGCATTTAGAAGTCATTTGGAGTTTGATTTAAGGCCATCTTTCAGCTTCATATTCGATAATATCAGAGGATTTGAAATATATCTAGGGGAATTTATTCCAGTGAGGGCAAATTATTTTCAGGGGGCAGAGTTCCCCACAGTTCCGCCGCTCCTGCTGTCCATACATTTCTCTATATTCGGTATTCGTGGACGAACTGCTTCAGGCGATTATTAGTCTTCTATGATGTGTGGTAGTCTACCGTCTCTATACGGAACAATGTACGTTACTTGCTATGCACGACAAATATTAGTACATCGAAAACGCATATTTTTTCCACACTTGTGTGAGTCATATCGAAAATTGAATAAACGTGGACAAATAACGCACGTGTGGACCCGGCTTAATAGGTATCTGCAAGTAAAAAGATTTAAAAAATGTATAATTTATCTGTGTTGAATTTTCTTTCTAAAATTTGAGATTTCATTTTGTTTTTTGTATTAGTTTTCTAACTTTCACAGGGGGTCAACCCCCTGAATCCACGCCTACGCCTGGTCCAGACCTTCTTCATAAACACTCTCATCATACTGTGGGTATGACGTGTAGACAACCTCCTATGGTGTACCCTGGGGAACGTTTGTGAGACAATTGCATTGAGACACAATTCGTCTGTTCCTATAACGGATTTTTTGCTTATATATATAATAACAAGACAAAAGTTGCGGTCAAATTGATGGAATGAATGTCCACGCACTGGAAATATTTGTAGAATGTCTATAGAATGAGTATTAGCGAACCAGGAGTATAATTTGATGACGGTGAGGTTTAATATTTGATTTTAAGCTGCACCAGAAAGAAATACAAGAGGCTTAACACCGATGAAATGTTTGAGTTTTTTTTCTGCAGGCAGTCAAAGAGAAAAGAAATAACCGGGTTTTCATTCTTTTTTTGTTTAATTTCCGTAGAACAGTAGTAATGCGTGTCTTCAAGGCCGTAGTCGGGGGGGGTTTCGGGCTTCAACCCCCCCCCCCAGCCCCCGAAATTTTATGAACAAAATATATATGGCCTTATTTATGTTTTAAACAATATCAAAATTAAGGTACAAGTACAAATTAGGGGGCTGTGTTACCATAAAAAACACTTCAGATAGCTTCTAGAGGTGTTTATTATTTAGAATTTTTTCTAGCCTTCGGCAGTTATGGTGTTATATTGTCATAAACAAATTTCAGATAGCTTCTATAGCCGTTTAATAATTAGATGTTCTAGCCTCCGATAGTTGGGGATAGTGTTGCCATAAAAAAACACTTCAGATAGCTCCTAGAACAGTTTTTTATTTAGAATTTTTTCTAACCTTCATCAATATGAGGATGGGCCCACCGAACCCCCCCTGAAATTATTGGCTGGCTACGGCCTTGCGTGTCTTCGTTGAAATCGTGCACATTGAAACAGTATAACCATAGGAGTATTTAGTATAAATTGTAGTCCACAACCTCGCTGCCCCAAAACGGACGTGTGTACCAACCTTACAGCCTCTTTGTAAATCCGCCAGACTAAATTAATTACACACTCTCCAGAACCACAAGTATAACCTCTCTGTAAAACCCGTCTAGATAATAACACTCTATCTAGAACCACAAGTATAACCTCTCTGTAAAACCCCCTGTCTAGATAGTAACACTCTCTAGAACCACAAGTATAACCTCTCTGTTAAACCCCCTGTCTAGATAGTAACACTCTCTAGAACCATAAGTATAACCTCTCTATAAAACCCCCTGTCTAGATAGTAACACTCTCTAGAACCACAATTATAACCTCTCTGTAAAACCCCTGTCTCGATAATAACACACTCTCTAGAACCACAAGTATAACCTCTCTGTAAAACTTCCTGTCTAGATAGTAACACTCTCTAGAACCACAAGTATAACCTCTCTGTTAAACCCCCTGTCTAGATAGTAACACTCTCTAGAACCATAAGTATAACCTCTCTATAAAACCCCCTGTCTAGATAGTAACACTCTCTAGAACCACAATTATAACCTCTCTGTAAAACCCCTGTCTCGATAATAACACACTCTCTAGAACCACAAGTATAACCTCTCTGTAAAATCCTTTGTCTAGATGATAACACTCTCTCTAGAAACACGAGTATAATCTGTCTGTAAAACCCCCTGTCTAGATAGTAACACTCTCTAGAACCACAAGTATAACCTTTCTGTAAAACCTCTGTCTAGATAGTAACACTCTCTCTAAAACCACAAGTATAACCTCTCTGTTAAACCCCCTGTCTATATAGTAACACTCTCTCTAGAACCACAAGTCTAACCTCTCTGTAAAACTCCTTGTCTAGATAGTGACACTCTCTCTAGAACCACAAGTATAAACTTTTTGTAAAACCCCTGTCTAGATAGTAACACTCTCTAGAACCACAAGTATAACCTCTCTGTAAAACTCCCTGTCTAGATAGTAACACTCTCTAGAAACATAAGTATAACCTCTCTGTAAAACCCCCTGTCTAGATAGTAACACTCTCTCTAGAACCACAAGTATAGCCTCTCTGTAAAACCCCTTGTCTAGATAATAACACTCTCTCAATAACCACAAGTATAACCTCTCTATAAAACCCCCTGTCTAGATAGTAACACTCTCTAGAAACATAAGTATAACCTCTCTGTAAAACCCCCTGTCTAGATAGTAACACTCTCTCTAGAACCACAAGTATAGCCTCTCTGTAAAACCCCTTGTCTAGATAATAACACTCTCTCAATAACCACAAGTATAACCTCTCTATAAAACCCCCTGTCTAGATAGTAACACTCTCTAGAACCACAAGTATAACCTCTCTGTAAAACCCCTGTCTCGATAATAACACACTCTCTAGAACCACAAGTATAACCTCTCTGTAAAATCCTTTGTCTAGATGATAACACTCTCTCTAGAAACACGAGTATAATCTGTCTGTAAAACCCCCTGTCTAGATAGTAACACTCTCTAGAACCACAAGTATAACCTCTCTGTAAAACCCTTTGTCTAAATAATAACACTCTCTATAGAACAAAAAGTATAACCATTCTGTAAAACTCCCTGTATAGATAATAACACTCACTTTAACAACAAGTATAACCTCTCTGTAAAACTCCCTGTCTAGATAGTAACACTCTCTAGAACCACAAGTATAACCTCTCCGTAAAACCCCCTGTCTAGATAGTAACACTCTCTCTAGAACCACTAGTATAACCTCTCTTTAAAACTCCCTGTCTAGATAGTAAAACTCTCTAGAACCAAAAGTATAACCTCTCTGTAAAACCCCCTGTCTAGATAGTAACACTCTATTTAGAACCACAAGTATAACCTCTCTGTAAAACCCCTTGTCTAGATAATAACGCTCTCTCTAGAACCACAAGTATAACCTCTCTGTAAAACTCCCTGTCTAGATAGTAACACTCTCTAGAACCACAAGTATAACCTGTCTGTAAAACCCCTGTCTCGATAATAACACACTCTCTAGAACCACAAGTATAACCTCTCTGTAAAACCCCTTGTCTAGATAATAACGCTCTCTCTAGAACCACAAGTATAACCTCTCTGTAAAACTCCCTGTCTAGATAGTAACACTCTCTAGAACCACAAGTATAACCTGTCTGTAAAACCCCTGTATAGATAATAACACTCGCTTTAACAACAAGTATAACCTCTCTGTAAAACTCCCTGTCTAGATAGTAACACTCTCTAGAACCACAAGTATAACCTCTCCGTAAAACCCCCTGTCTAGATAGTAACACTCTCTCTAGAACCACAAGTATAACCTCTCTGTAAAACCCCTGTCTAGATAATAACACTCTCTCTAGAACCACAAGTATAACCTCTCTGTAAAACCCCTGTCTAGATAATAACACTCTCTCTAGAACCACAAGTATAACCTCTCTGTAAAACCCCTGTCTAGATAATAACACTCTCTCTAGAACCACAAGTATAACCTCTCTGTAAAACCCCTGTCTAGATAATAACACTCTCTCTAGAACCACAAGTATAACCTCTCTGTAAAACCCCTGTCTAGATAATAACACTCTCTCTAGAACCACAAGTATAACCTCTCTGTAAAACCATACCACAACAAACGAGAGCACAGCTGATGTCACTGACAAGCTATTTTAATATCTCTCTCCCTTACTCTCCTGTGAAAGAAGAGAGACGGCCACGGAACGAACGAGCGGTCTCGGCGTTAACGTGATTCTACGGGGGGGGGGGGGAAGTCAAAAGACGAGCTAGGTAATTTGTTTTCCAGATCCCATCTCTAGTCGGGTGAGGACAAAACACTAACGCCGCCCGCACCGCACATTGCTCCCCTGTGAGGAGATGTTAGTGCCCCCAAGGGAGACAGTCGGCACTTTGTCCCCTTCCTGTAACTGCGACGTGAAACAGGGGTGAAGTCCAAGGTCTCACCTCTTGAGGATGAAGTTAATCTTACAGAGATTGTGCTGACAACAGTGGTTCAGGGAACTTAAGAGGATCACTTGACCTTGGAGCTTTTCCTGTAGTAGCCTCAATCATATTTTAGACAGGAGAGGCAAATTCTTATATTCATCAAATTAATTTGAAACAACAAGTTTTTACTATTTTTAAATTTGCCTTACAATATTATTTATATACCAACCCTAAGGTATCCTACTTATAGTTTTTACAATGGTAGCTACGTCCCACGCGTACAAAACGTCAAGCTCTAGTCTAGTTGTCTTTTGACAAATCGAATCTCCAGCTTGTGTAAAGGAGGTTATAATTCCCCTCAATTTTACCCACCCTTCTAGTATAATTAACTGAGGATAGCACAGACGCAGTGAGATAAAATTAAAGTCTTGGATTTGAATGCTTACTGGTTATTAAGAGGTCGTGATGGTCTCAGAGAGAAAGTATAATTGGAGTCAAACCTTGCAAAAGGTTGGAAACAATTGACTTAAGAGTCCATCTCACCCCCGGATAACTCCTAGCTTAGGTAGGTAATACAGCTAGAACCAGGAGTCTTAAGAGTCCGTATCACCCACGGATAACTCCTAACTTAGGTAGGTAGTACAGCTATAACCAGGCGTATTAAGAGTCCGTCTCACTCCACGGATAACTCCTAACTTAGGTAGGTAATACAGCTTGAACCAGGAGTCTTAAGAGTCCGTCTCACCCCACGGATAACTCCTAACTTAGATAGGTTATAAAGCTCGAACCAGGTGTTTTAAGAGACCAACTCACACCAGGATAATTTCTTAGGTAGGTAATACAGCTCGAACCAGGCGTCTCAAGAGTCCGTCTCACCCCATGGATAACGCCTAACTTAGGTAGGTAATACAGCTCGAACCAGGCATCCCATTGGGTGTGGTAAACTAAAAAAAAAAACATTATAATGAGACTAGTGAAACTGCTTAGCACGCTTTAACAAATACAACTAACTAAAAATAGATTACTCTACAACCATAATAAGTAGTACGATGCACAGCACTGACTTTCTCGTTTTTTGTCTAAAAATGGAGATATTTACTCAAAACTTGTAGGATATGTGAAACGTAATAGTGTACTGTACATTGTTGCAGAAATATTCCACCAATGAACATAGAGGAAATAATATACAATGTTACAGAAACATATTGAGGAAAAGTAACATCTCTATTCACCAAAAAATGACAATCAATTCTCAGACCTCAAATTAAAAATACATTTACCATTATCTCAAAAACTATTGGTTTTATATAAAATATATATTTCAATTGAAAGTTTTTTATTCTTAATAACACTACAACTTTGTATTATAAGTTATGTCATATCTCAAATGGTTACGGAGATATTATAATCATTATTGGACATTTCCGCTATGTAAAATACCCTCAAAGTCATTATCATGGGAAAATGAGTCTCCATTTTGTTTGTAATCTTAAACATAGCTTGGCTACAAAATGTAATCAAAATCGTTAAAGTTTTTTTTCAATCAAATCAGTTTTTTCTTATTTCACCCTTAAGTAAACTACCCTTCATTTTAGGGTCAGATAGATAATTCCAAAAACACCTGCGGGCAACCCTATGAAAACCCAAATACCAAGTTTTAGCTGGATCGGTGAAATCGGTTTTTTCTCTAGTTCCAATAACAGACAGATGGACAGACAAACAGACTTGTTAACTGATCTCAACTTTACGGTTATCAAGCGAAGCATGCATAACTCCTCACTTTAAAATGATTTCTGGCTCGAGCGTCGTCTTGTAATTACATCATTTTCTGGTTATTCGGTCGTGATATGGATTTTTAAGGGCCTCGTCTTCCTGAAGCTAAATATCCTCATACTGAGATATTTATTTTAGTTATTGTAGTGCTAATGCTTCAAAATCACAAAAATAATACTCAAATAACTTAATTGTTTCCATAGCAACTAAATACCCTACTACATGTGTGTAAGGAACGCTAGATCTACTTTCTAAAATCATTAACTTTAAACATATATCTGCAACAAATCACGTGAAACGTAGTTCAAATTAAGATCATTATAACTTAATATTCACCATTTCTCTCTCTAAGCCCCATATACAGATTCCATATTCCTAAGTCCGTGGTCCATAGAAAATTGATGTAAAAGTATCAGATTGTTCTGTCTACATAATCCTGATCCGGGTCCGTAGGCCTACTCCGTAGAATTTGCTCAATTTTAACTTTCTAAGGACTCGTCTGTCTATACGGACTACCTACCAATCACAGTTAAATGAATATGTGCGCGCGCATAAAAATTAAAGCTCTAATGACAGCTTTGCTTGCTTTGTTTGGGTATAGAATACAAATACATTTATTTATTGAGCATTTTCAGGCGAAAAAAAAAAGCAAACCTTAATAATTATATTATTGATAGTTAAATGATGTGTTAAATTTAGTTGTTGTGATTGTACTTTTCCTACATTTCAACCATTTCCTGAACGTTCCTCCCCCCCCCCCCCAAAAAAAAAGTTGTTTTAGTTTATTTCATTGATCAGATGACTTCTTGGCGCTCGTTCTTTCGTAGATTTTTATTGGACGAAGTCTCCGACTATCTTATTGGTTAGCACGGTCACGTGATTAAGGATCCGATCTGTGTGGACGTGAATATAATTTCTCAAGGAACACGGACACGGACAATGGACCTACTTATACCGAATCTGTGTTTGTGCCTTTATTTGGCTCAAAATGTGAGGTTATTTATGGTATAGAGACAAAAGAGCAGTGGTTCTGTAAGTGACCATCTAGCGGCAGAATCAAGAATCACAGTGACACAATCTAGTCTTGTCATCTTAGTAGGGAATAATGGTATTGCTTGTATTTGAAGGGGGTTGAGTGTCAGTTCCCTTCCCCTCCCCCCACGCTCTTTTCTATCTTCCCTGGTAGCAAATTTACCCAGAGCAGTTTAATTTAAGGGAGACATTATAATTAGTTAGGTAGTATAACATTTTCTAGCTGGTTAGTAATATAATTTCGGCTTATGTGGTTTATTTCTAAATTATATATATATATATATATATATATATATATATATATATATATATATATATATATAGAGAGAGAGAGAGAGAGAGAGAGAGAGAGAGAGAGAAAGAGAGCTTTTCCAATATTTGTTTGATTAATTTTATTTATTTTAAGTTAACTAACCATCTTCCATCATAATACACTCCTTGAGCCAAGCTCTTGGTGAGAATGGTCATTCCATTAACTCTTATTAGAGGCCTATATTATGTCAGTTGGTACAACTAGAGTCTATTGTAAAGGATGGGCAGGTATGACAGTGTGTCTATTGTAAAGGATGAGCAGGTAGGACAATGTGAGCTTATTGTAAAGGATGGGCAGGTAGGACAATGTCAGTCTATTGTAAAGGATAGGCAGGTAGGACAATGTGAGTCTATTGTAAAGGTGGGCAGATAAGACAGTGTGAGTCAATTGTAAAGGATGGGCAGGTAGGACAATGTGAGCCTATTGTAAAGGATAGGTGGATAGGACAATGTGAGCCTATTGTAAAGGATGGGCGGGTAGGACAATGTGAGCCTATTGACTAGGATAGATGGATAGGATAATGTGAGTCTATTGTAAAGGATGGGCAGGTAGGACAATGTGAGCTTATTGTAAAGGATAGGTGGATAGGATAATGTGAGTCTATTGTAAAGGATGGGCAGGTAGGACAATGTGAGTCTATTGTAAAGGTGGGCAGATAAGACAGTGTGAGTCTATTGTAAAGGATGGGCAGGTAGGACAATGTGAGTCTATTATAAAGGATGGGTGGTTAGGACAATGTGAGCTTATTGTAAAGGATAGGTGGATAGGAAAATGTCAGTCTATTGTAAAGGATGGGCAGGTAGGACAATATGAGTCTATTGTAAAGGATGGGTGGTTAGGACAATGTGAGCCTATTGTAAAGGATAGGTGGATAGGATAATGTGAGTCTATTGTAAAGGATGGGCGGGTAGGACAATGTGAGCTTATTGTAAAGGATAGGTGGATAGGATAATGTGAGTCTATTGTAAAGGATGGGCAGGTAGGACAATGTGAGTCTATTGTAAAGGATAGGTGGATAGGACAATGTGAGCCTATTGTAAAGGATGGGCGGGTAGGACAATGTGAGTCTATTGTAAACGTGGGCAGATAAGACAGTGTGAGTCTATTGTAAAGGATGGGCAGGTAGGACAATGTGAGTCTATTGTAAAGGATGGGCGGGTAGAACAATATGAGTCTATTGTAAAGGATGGGTGGGTAGGACAATGTCAGTGTATTGTAAAGGTGGGCAGATAAGACAGTGTGAGTCTATTGTAAAGGATGGGCAGGTAGGACAATGCGAGTCTATTGTAAAGGATAGATGGATAGGACAATGTGAGCCTATTGTAAAGGATAGGCAGGTAGGACAATGTCAGTCTATTGTAAAGGATGGGCAGGTAGGACAATGTGAGTCTATTGTAAAGGTGGGCAGATAAGACATGTGAGTCTATTGTAAAGGATGGCAGGTAGGACAATGTGAGCCTATTGTAAAGGAATGGGCGGGTAGGACAATGTGAGCTTATTGTAAAGGATAGGTGGATAGGAAATGTGAGTCTATTGTAAAGAATGGGCAGGTAAGACAATGTGAGCTATTGTAAATATAGGTGGATAGGATAATGTGAGCTATTGTAAAGGATGGGCGGGTAGGACAATGTGAGTCTATTGTAAAGGATGGGCAGTAGGACAATGTGAGTCTATTGTAAAGGATAGGTGGATAGGACAATGTGAGCCTATTGTAAAGGATGGGCAGGTAGGACAATGTGAGCCTATTGTAAAGGATAGGTGGATAGGACAATGTGAACCTATTGTAAAGGATGGGGATAGACAATGTGAGCCCTATTGTAAAGGATAGGTGGATAGGAAATGTGAGTCTATTGTAAAGGATGGGCGGGTAGGACAATGTGAGTCTATTGTAAAGGATGGGCAGGTAGGACAATGTGAGCCTATTGTAAAGGATAGGTGGATAGGACAATGTGAACCTATTGTAAAGGATGGGCAGGTAGGACAATGTCAGTCTATTGTAAAGGATGGGCAGGTAGGACAATGTGAGTCTATTGTAAAGGTGGGCAGATAAGACAGTGTCAGTCTATTGTAAAGGATGGGCAGGTAGGACAATGTGAGCCTATTGTAAAGGATGGGCGGGTAGGACAATGTGATAGGCTGTAAAGGATGGGCAGGTAGGACAATGTGAGTCTATTGTAAAGGATAGGTGGGATAGACATGTGATTCTATTGTAAAGGATGGGCAGGTAGGACAATGTGTCTTAAATTGGTAAAAGGATAGTAGGATAGGACAATGTGAGTCTATTGTAAAGGATGGGCAGGTAGGACAATGTGAGTCTATTGAAAGGATAGGTGGTAGGACAATGTGAGTCTATTGTAAAGGTGGGCAGTAGACAGTGTGAGCTATTGTAAAGGATGGGAGGTAGGACAATGTGAGTCTATTGTAAAGGTGGAAGATGTGATATTGGTATTAAAATGGTAGATTACATTGTAAAGGATGGGCAGGTAGGACAATGTGAGCCTATTGTAAGGATGGTGGATAGGACAATGTGAGCCTATTGTAAAGGATGGGCAGGTAGGACAATGTGAGCTATTGTAAGATGTGGGCAGATAGGACATGTGAGTCTATTGTAAAGGATGGGCAGGTAGGACAATGTGAGTCTATTGTAAAGGATGGGCAGGTAGGACAATGTGAGCTATTGTAAAGATGGGCAGATAGACATGTGAGTCTATTGTAAAGGATGGGCGGTAGGACAATGTGAGTCTATTGTAAAGGATGGGATGGTAGGACAATGTGAGCTATTGTAAAGGAGGGGATAGGGCAATGTGAGCCTATGTAAAGGATGGGCAGGTAGGACAATGTGAGTCTATGTAAAGGATAGGGATAGGACAATGTGAGCCTATTGTAAAGGATGGGCGGGTAGGACAATGTGAGCTATTGTAAAGGATAGGTGGATAGGACAATGTGAGTCTATTGTAAAGGATGGGCAGGTAGGACAATGTGAGTCTATTGTAAAGTAAGGATAGGGGTAGGAAATGTGAGTCTATTGTAAAGGTGGGCAGATAAGACAGTGTGAGTCTATTGTAAAGGATGGGCAGGTAGGACAATGTGAGCTATTGTAAAGGATAGTGGATAGGAAATGTGAGCCTATTGTAAAGGATGGGCGGTAGGACAATGTGAGCCTATTTAATGGATAGGTGGATAGGAAATGTGAGTCTATTGTAAAGGATGGACGGTGGACAATGTGAGCTATTGTAAAGGTGGTGGATAGGAATGTGAGTCTATTGTAAAGGATGGGCAGGTAGACAATGTGAGTCTATTGTAAAGGTGGCAGTAAGACATGTGAGTCTATTGTAAGGATGGGCAGTAGACAATGTGAGTCTATTGTAAAGGATGGGCGGTAGGACAATGTGAGTCTATTGTAAAGGATGGTGGTAGGACAATGTAGTATTGTAAAGGTGGGCGATAAGACAGTGTGAGTCTATTGTAAAGGATGGGCAGGTAGGACAATGTGAGCTATTGTAAAGGATAGATGATAGGATAATGTTAGTCTATGTAAAGGATGGGCAGGTAGGACAATGTGAGCTATTGTAAAGGATAGGTGGATAGGATAATGTGAGTCCTATTGTA
Organism: Timema podura; assembly: GCA_033556935.1. NCBI lineage: Eukaryota > Metazoa > Arthropoda > Insecta > Phasmatodea > Timematidae > Timema > Timema podura. The sequence continues at coordinate 55,743,129 of JAVRXN010000005.1, forward strand.
AAGGTGGGCAGTAGGACAATGTGAGTCTATTGTAAAGGATGGGCAGGTAGGACAATGTGAGTCTATTGTAAAGGATAGGTGGATAGGACAATATGAGCCTATTGTAAAGGATGGGCGGGTAGGACAATGTGAGTCTATTGTAAAGGATGGGCAGGTAGGACAATGTGAGCCTATTGTAAAGGATAGGTGGATAGGACAATGTGAGCCTATTGTAAAGGATGGGCGGGTAGGACAATGTGAGTCTATTGTAAAGGATGGGCAGGTAGGACAATGTCAGTCTATTGTAAAGGTGGGCAGATAAGACAGTGTGAGTCTATTGTAAAGGATGGGCAGGTAGGACAATGTGAGTCTATTGTAAAGAATGGGTGGTTAGGACAATGTGAGCTTATTGTAAAGGATAGGTGGATAGGATAATGTCAGTCTATTGTAAAGGATGGGTGGATAGGATAATGTGAGTCTATTGTAAAGGATAGATGGATAGGATAATGTTAGTCTATTGTAAAGGATGGGCAGGTAGGACAATGTGAGCTTATTGTAAAGGATAGTGGATAGGATAATGTCAGTCTATTGTAAAGGATGGGCAGGTAGGACAATGTGAGCTTATTGTAAAGGATAGGTGGATAGGATAATGACAGTCTATTGTAAAGGATGTGCAGGTAGGACAATGTGAGTCTATTGTAAAGGATGGGTGGTTAGGACAATGTGAGCCTATTGTAAAGGATAGGTGGATAGGATAATGTGAGTCTATTGTAAAGGATGGGCAGGTAAGGACAATGTGAGCTTATTGTAAAGGATAGGTGGATAGGATAATGTGAGTCTATTGTAAAGGATGGGCGGGTAGGACAATGTGAGTCTATTTGACCACGTGGTACGCCTTGCACTGTGCACACTTGTTCGGCCGTTTGGACCGGGACCGCAACCGCGAGTTTCTAAACGCAAAAGAAGCGTAGATACATTAGTTTCGAGTGTACTGTTCTCACCGTTTCAATATAAATATTATTGAAAGTTCGTGCATTCATTTAGGCCCCTCGCATGAAAAGCTCAAAGAGTGTGTGTTAAGACCACCCTGCGACTAATAGTCTACCACAAACACCACTATATTAACACTCTTGGGGCCCCTGTGCCAAGTAGAACTTGGGGTCCTTAGAAGTTAGTTCACCAATGAATGATTATGAATCTTACATATACATCATACATGGATAGTTTTATTTAGAGTCAAACTTTAAGCAATCATGGAGAGTACCGTGAGATTTGTTATTAACATATTAACTATTAACACTATACACTCTATCATATAATGAGTGAATTATCTTAATATATATAATTCTTCTGTACGTGTGTATGTCACTGAACTCCTCCTAACCGGCTGGACTGATTTTGATGAAATTTTTTGTGTGTATTTGAGTGGGTCCGTGGATGGTTTAGATTCACAATTGGCCCCGGTAGGTAGGTAGCATATCAAACATGTAACCACAAAATTTAACCCCACTACCAACCCCAATATTATAATAATGAATATAATATTAATAATTGACCGTTAAAACCTTCTGAAAAGTTCATGAATAATTGAACTTCTTCGAATAATTCATAGTTATGTTTGTTTTTCGATACAGCTGATATTTGTGGAGTTGTGGACGAAATGCCAAAAATGAAAAGATGTTTTATTTTGTATGTTGTCTTGACAAACACTGAATTTGTAATATTTGTGTTACTCACTATTGGAGTTCATTGTGAATTTGTAATTGTGATGATCACATAGTATTTTTTTATTATCGAAATCACTTATGCCACCCAAACGAAAAGCCAACGTTCGGGCAGGACAACGTCTGTCGGGTCCGCTAGTAGTATTGTAAATTAATAGCTAGTAATATTGGAAATTTTATAATTATAGACTATTTCAGTGTAATTTCATTTTATGTAGTACATTTTTGTCCGAGTGTATATTGAGATAGTGTATTAGAACAATTCATATTGTATTTAGTTTTTGCTGTATCAGTATTGATTGGATCTCAACACATACTAGACACACTTCCTCTACTTGTGCATGTCTACTCTGGCTTCACTTGGAGGTCCCTATGAGAGATGTCCGTCTATACCAATTTGAGCTAATAGTAGATTATACTCAACTTCATATTAAAGTTTATTAAAGATATTTCTCCAACCCACCTCCTTTTACTAGCGTCATCCACTAATGTTTCCAAGTTTGGCTGATAGATGGAGTCTTGGAGTTATCTGGGGAACAATTTCAGTTCTCGATAGGTGGTCCGCGGGCTGGATGAAGGATGTCAATCTGACCTGAGGTGAATAGTTAAACTAAAAAATAATATATACCTATGTATATTATATAATATATATAACCCAACTACATGGTTTTACATCGTACGTCTGACAACCCTATGCTAGGCGATACGAAAGATGGGTGGTCGGAGGTCATTGCAAAAACAAACAGTTTCTATCGCTCTCGTGAGTCAGTAGAGCGTAACCGTGAGGTAATACAGTAGCCATGCTCTTGGTGCTGACTACACTCACAGTGACAACGACGCTTTGAAAACTACCAGACCAAATTATGTATCCCTACGCTGAAACCATATTCTCTGCAAAAAACATGTGTTTAGCAGCTGTCACTTCTGACAGTCAACATTTAGTTATATACCTGTCAGAAGTCAGCTGTGAACTGTCAGTCAGCACCAAAGAAGCCATGGAGCTACTGTATGTATGCTTACATGAGGTACCTAGTTATCGTTTTGAGTACATACAAATTTACAAATCATGTTTTCACACCCTCTAGTCTGGTCCATGAAAATAAAATTAATTATGCCCTTTGGTGAGAAGTAATTAAGATCACTGCTATAGAGAAATTTTTTTTTCCCTTTAACTTCACTTTGAGTTAAATCAGATTTAGAAATAACCGGCCCCAATTTAAATATTGAAAAAAACCGATGAACGTTTGAAATGAGTTCAAACTCTCTAGGAGGCCGCCCTCTTTCACTCAATTAATAGAATATCTGATTACTGAGATTAGAGTCCCCGATTTGATTCTGGAATAGTGGGAAGATTTATAATGAGTGAAAATATGTGGGATCCCTTGTGATAGACACAGTAGCCCCATGACTTCTTTGGTGCTAACTGACAGCTCACAGCTGACTTCTGACAGTCACATTATTTACTTAAATTAGATTTAGAAGTGACCGCCCCAATTTTTTAGCAATCAGATGGTTTGTGTAGGGTTCATAACTTCTGGGTGCCGCTCTTTTCAATACATAGATATCGAGCTGGAGACTGTCCCGAGTCAAACATAAAAGAAAATATGGGGTTCCTTTGATAATAGTCATCGTTGTAGGAATGATTGTTGTGTAAAATCCAACAATTTGTTTCTCTCCGGCTTTCGAAATGCGTGGATGCCAGTCCTAGTTTCGTTAGGGTTTCGAACCTTATCCTCTCTCGGTTAGGGTCTTAAGGTTGAACTCTAAATAGTTCTTGGATTCTTGTAATGGGAAACGCGTAATTCGACCAGTATTTTTTCTTAAAATGTTTCTCACTTAATACAATATTCTCGTGACGAATATTCAAGAACTTTTGAGGTCATTAAACTAAATGTAGCTACTGTATCAATGTTTGTCATGTTTAAATCGAATCCAATAAACAGTTTCCTTTTTAAAATCCTGAAACTGTATCTTCTTCCTTGTTTGAGTTCATCGCGTCAGTCGCCTTCTTGGTCTTCCTTGTCCCTTTTTACAATCCATTTTGCCTTCTATGACGTCACTTAAAACATAAACTCTATAGCGTCACCCGCAAGCTAGATACACCGATAAAGCGGCCGGCACCGTTACCGATGATAAATGCCAATATTGGCGGATAGAGGGTGGCGTGTAGTCAGCACAGGAGTCTCAGTTAATCTCAGTTTTCTAGACAGGAGCCGCTACTTATTAATTCAAGTAGCTCCTCATTTGTCCTCACGAGGCTGAGTTTTACCGTGTTCCAGACCAACTGCTTCACAGAAAACTTTTGGACGTGACAGGTATCGAACCCGGGACCTCTAGTAGCAGAAGCTCTGACCACTAAGCCACATATGCGGTCTTACGTGATACAATAATACATTTATTCTCGTGTGACCCATCAAGTTGGTCATATAATTATTTGTAGAGTGGTTCTATTTATTTGGGTTCAAAAGTGTTTGTTATCAAAAATAGAAAAACTAATTAATTACCTTAACTCACGAGTCTCGAGCTAAGGTCATTATTTTTTGTAATTTATAAAAACAATCATTTTTTGAACAAAATAAGAAAAATATTGTTCCAGTCAATACATCAAGTTTAATTTGCTACAACTTGCTTTGGTGGCCGATGGTCTATGGGCGCTACTCTCCGGTAGGATACTAGACGCCGATGACGGGTAGATAGAGGTTCGAATCTTGGTCAGGTGTACTGAGGGTGGTTTTTAATAAATGGTTTTCCACTCTCCCTCCAACGTAAATGCGGTATACTTCCTATAAATATAACTTACCTAATACCTAAAACCATTAGAGTAATTACTACATAAGCGTATATGCTACCCCAACTAAGACGTGGTGCTAAAAAAAAATGGCTATACAAAATAATCTCAACAGTTCTTGAATATTTGTCACAGGCATTTCTGAATTTGGCAAGGACTTTTTATTTTTATTTAAAAAGTTTATCTTCTAATGCCAGTATGTCCATGACCAATATTCAAGAAGTGTTGAGATTACTATGTCCAATATTTTAATTATTTGGCCAAAATATGTTTTTAGGCTGCAAAAATACTGACCTTAGCTCCAGCCTCCCTCTATTCTTCCATAATGCTCTACACTTGCTTCCACGACTGAAGTGAAGTGTTATTTAGTGCATACAATCATCGATAGAGACGAGTTTGCTAATTTGAAACAAAAGAATACTCAGCAAGTTAAGCCGCCATTGTGGGGCAGCCACCACCCGGAAGACTACTCACAGCGTTACTCCAATTTGTCAGCGAGCTATTTGCGGTTTCTGTCCGCAACTGGCGGGTCATCCTCTCCAGGGAGCCATCAGGGGGGTAGAGCAATCTGTCCTTGCCCCATTCTCGTCGGAGGGGTTGTGGTGATAACAGGCCTATAGCTCGGTGGTACATCTGATACACCATGACAGCAGGAGTCGACAAGCAAGGTTAGTATTCACGAACATGCTTCTCTCTCACTCACTCATGTGGCAAAATTATCAGATGCAACCCAATAACACACACTTTTGCATCAAAACCAACCGAAGACATTATCAAACATAACTTTTTAGTTTTAAATAGGTACATAATAATTTTTTAAATTCATGTTTTGAATAGTTAGCTTGTTTTAGTATAAAAATATAACATTTTATTCAAATAAACGTACATTAGGAATAAACTAAATTTACCATCCAAACAGAGTTAGAAAAATTATTCCTTTGATACTTTTGTTTCATAAACGTATTTTAAATAAAAAGTATACTTTTAGAAAAGAATAACAAATGTTGTTTGCTCTAGAGACACCTTATGTTGTTATTTTTTGGGGCAGCGAATTAAATAATCGGTATCATTATGACTTAATCAGGTTATTAAGGAACAGGATAAAAGCAGGCGAGGGAAATGATATTTCTGAGAAGCAGGATCAGCGTGACAAAATTTGGCAGCATAAGAAATGAGAGAGTAAGAGGAACAGTAAAGGAAGGTTCAGTCCAGGACAGGATAGAGAAGGTAGTATGGCCGTGTGAGAAGAATGGAGAGGGAAAGAATGTCCAGGAGGATGTTGGATATGGAGGTTGGAGGTAGGAGGCTGAGAGGAAGACCAAGGGACAGATGGATGAAGCGAGTGAGGAGGAGTGTGGAGGAGAGAGGAGAGGACTGGGCCAAAGCGCAGGGGGAGATATGGTAGGAGGAAAGGAGGCGCTGGAGAGGCTTATGTTTCAAACAGACCCAGCCAGTGTCTGAAATCTGTTGATGTTGATATATGGTGACCTGGCGGTCTAGGGGGTAAGGTGTCTGACTTCTGTTATGTGGGTCCGGGGTTCAATCCTTGGTCCCGGCACAGATTTATCTGATTTACAAACCCTTCCTTCACCTCTGACAAGATGTGTATTAATCACAACTTGTGAATGTGAGGAATGCCAGGCCTCCACCGTGGTTCGGATACCACGTTAAGCTGTAGGTCCTCCATTTCATCTCACAATAACCCTACCATTACACATTAGCATAAGCGCGTATAACCCGAACGGGTAGTAAGACGCGGTGCTGATGATGGTGCTGATGATGTTGATGTTGATGATGATGATGATGACATTTGTTCTGAAAAAACCGCGTTGGTGTGAATGTGGTTTAAACACTAGGATCATCTACTCTGATTTGCTGGTGACAGGAAATTCGGAGTGCAAATCTCAGCCTAATCTAACTCAATGGTTTCCAGCTCTCCCTTCCTGCAAATGCGAGTGCATTTCTTCTAGATCCATCCCATCACCGTAGTTAAAACACTATGACACCGTTAGGGGGTATGATTCAGAGTAAAAATGAAATTGTAATTAGTAGGGCAGGCTTTATGTTACCCTAGAATCTTAGCTATCCACTAGAATAAAATGGCCACTTCTCTCTTTGTATAATATCAGGATTATCTCCTGATATTATTTTTAGTAAGGTTCAACCCTTATATCCCAATTTCGTGATGTAACAACATCAAAACATAATTACTATGGTCAAAACAATAAAGCATTGGAGCCACTTAACTTGAGAAAAAGAAGAGTTCATACTTTTTCATCCGAGAGTATTATTATATTATTATTATTCCCCCCCCCCTAAATTGTTAAACAAAGTTGTCATGTCCCCAATCGATAGATAACATACTTAACAAATGAACTATGCGTGTTGCCTATACACAACCTCCCAGGCGAAATAAGCACACTAGAAACATAATTACTATAGTAGACCGAATATCGACACTTATTTGCCAGTTATAAAAATTAATGTTTTCTCATTTTCATGCGTCAAGTGATATAGTTATTCAGTTATTAATATCTACAAATGGTCAACACTTTTACAACAACTGTAAGATAAACATTATTACCTTTTGTAATTGTTGGCAAATAACATTAAAATATATTTTTAAAGCGTCAGTACAGTACGATAGAAGTGTAAGGGATTACTCCCCATGGTGGGAGCCCGCAATCTAGCTATACCCACAGAGCGGGCGCCAACCTTTGTGGATAGGGGGTGTCATGTGGTCAACACAGCGAGCTCTCCAGCCATTATAATAAGCTTTCCAAACGGAGCTGTTACTTGTTTATTTAAGTAGCTCCTCATGTGTCCTCATGAGGCTAAGTTTGACTCTGTTCCAGACCTACTGCTTCACAGATAAATATATGTAGTTGCTGGGGATCAAACCTAGGACCTCCGGATCTGTAGCCAAGTACTCTAACTACAACACCAGTGAGGTTATAGGATTATAACATGAAATAGTATATGCATTTATTTTTTATATTTTATTAATTTTGCTTGGAAATGAATAGCGGCATTTTTTGTAATATTGTTTTTAAAGAATACTCTGGGTTGATTTATTGACACAAATTAATTTTTAGAAGTAACATAAATAAGATTGTTAAAAAATACATAATTTTTAGTTTTCATTAGTCTAATAACGCGTTGTTTTATCACCGCGTCTTACTACCTGTTCAGGTTGTACGCAAATCACAAGGTCAACGTTATGTTTTGACTAAATGCTAATTTGTTTGTAATCCGCACAGGTGGGCACGTGGACAATGGCGTCTGTTCATTGTCTGGTGGTGAGCGAGAGCCCCAAAGTTCAAAACAAGCGAGGTATAATGAGATACATTTTTTGGATGATTTCTCACTTTCCCTAAATGAAAATTCGGATACATCTCCTCTGAATTCTACTTCCTCATCCTTACCATTCTCCAGATAGCCAGGGCGGGTAGTAAGACGAGAAACACAGGATAAAGAACTTGCCACTAGTTAGAATAGTAAAATATAATAAAACATCGTACTTTGAAGGGAAGGAAAATGAGAGAACGTTATAAAGGGAAATGGTGTGCGGGGCTGTTTAGATAAGAGAATAATTATGTGGGGGGAGCAATCCCAATCTGGTAACGGGTAGGACAATAAAACTGATTATAGACACTCTGCTCCGATGGAAGATGGACCTTTTCGTCATTTACAAACACTACAGAGCTCTTAAGGGTGTCGCCTTACTGATGGTAAAAGTCCTCACAATGAGGATAAGAATGAAGTCTATGACGCTTCCAAAACAACAAAAATGTTCCTCAAAAACCTAGAATTTTATGTTGGTGCCATAATAAATAATAATATTTTATCAAAATGTAGAATATAGTTCCCTAACTCTTATTTACTCTAGGTCTAAGGCATGGAAACTCTAAGATTCGTTCCTCACTCACAAAGTACTCCATCCATCCCTATATTGAGCTAGTTCTATCAAGTCCACTCATTGCATCCCTCCTATCTTGAAATAGTTCTATCAAGTCCACCTCATTGCATCCCCTCCCTATCTTGAAATAGTTCTATCCAGTCCACCTCATTGCATCCCTCCTATCTTGAGCTATTTCTATCCAGTCCACCTCATTAATCCTCGCCCTATCTGAACTAGTTATATCCAGTCCACCTCATTATACCCTATCTCTTTGAGGTCCATTCTAATATTGAAATCCCCATCTCCACTCAGAAATAATAGTCAAGGAGATAACAAGAAAGTTTATTTAAATAACATAACATATGCAACTCGATGATACGAGTGGGACAGCTCAAAACCCTAGCAATCAGCGTTCACACGAAGCTCTACATTTATTTGAAATGAACATTCCAAAGAAAGAACCTGTTTTAATAGGCATACAAAGTTTATGAACCATAGAAATAGCTATAGCCAAAACAACTTCATATAATATGAGAGATGTGTGTACAAGTGAGCTTGAAAGTGACAAGTTTCCTGGACTGCCTCGCATAAGTCACAACATCAGACAACTAACATATAATATTCACAAAAAATCTACTCTCACCCAAAAATGGCGGCTCAAAACACATGATAAAATAAATCGTAAATTTACCTTATTAACTATCTCTATTAATTTTTATTAAACCAGTCATAATTTAATAAACTGGCAAAATCAAACATCCTTGATATGAATAACTAATTGAGGATACACTCTTTAAAATATATAACACCAATCTAAGTGCTTTTATTGGCAGCTCTCAATTTGTTGAAATAATATGATACGATATGCCTTCATCAAATTATCGGCCTCCTAAATCTGAACAGTACATAATTTGTAATCATTCACCAAAAATGTCAAACTTTAATTTAATATTGACGCCGCCAAGCGGCCGGCACACAAATTTACTTGCGATCCAAAGATGATAAAAAACACAACACCAAGAGGCTGAAAGTTTAACTATCTAAAGCTTTTAAATTTCTATGATGGAATATTAACTCGTTACTGGCCCTTCTTTTCATCTGGAAGCGGCCGACAAATCAAACAATTAATAGAATATTAAATAGTATTTTGCGCCTTCTGGCGGTCTCAAACCTAACCCACACTCCGTGCAAAGTGATTTAGTGCACGACTATTTATGTATAATATGTTAATAATGTTCAATCTGTGTGTTTTATTTTGTATCTAATATGTACTCATTAAATGCGAGTGTTTAGGGGAGCTTCTCTCACAATTAATATTACTAAGAACATACTCGACATCCAGAACATCTTCTCAGATTCATCTGTGTTCTCCAGCTGAAGACATCCCTCAAAGGTAGGCTCCACAAAATACATTTTTAATACCAACGTTCAAATCCCGCCTCTGTTTTAGTGTTACTAAACTGGTTCCTCCGGAACTAAATTACATTTTACAATCATTTTCATTTTAATAAAGAGATCATTCCCCCACACTTGTAACGAGGTTATAATGTTATCCTCCCATCTGCGTCTAGGTTTTCCCAATGGTCTATTCCCATTGGGTTTACCAGTCAATACCTTGAACCAGGTTCTAAAATCCCCCATTCGCACTGCATGTCCTGCCCATCGTAATTTACAATATTTGATTAACCTAAGAATATATTTGATGAATACATGGCATGTAACTCATCATTATGTAACCTACTCAACTCTTATATACCCTTCACCTTAATTACAGAACTGCGCGATTTGCGTAAAGCATCGTTGAAAATGAGCCAATTTTGAATTTTCACATTAAAAAATATTTATAATCAGCTCTACTTATGAGGTTGATTATTTTATAGAACTTTTTTTTCTCCTTTATTTCAGATTTAACCATATTTTGAAACGTCTGTAATGTTCTCCAGTGCTATAGAAGACGGCCCTCATAGTCATCGCACGCAACATGAAATATTGAGAGATTGGTGAAACTTTACTGATTGCACAAGGATGTCCTAAGACCCTTTGTTTCTAGACACATTTCGCATTTATTAGCTGCTAAATAAATAAATTCGAAAGGGCTTATTGAAATTGAATGAAGAGTACAGGGGAAAAGGAGGAAGTCACATGACACACATTTTAAAGGACAACGACTTTAAATCTTAAACCCCTTAGCGACGTTGCCTCCTTGGAGATCTCGAAACTATTTTGCGAAGCGGGTTTCATCTCAACTTGACGCACCTAAGCAGTCTAAGCATTATCACTCTTAGACGCCAATGTACGAAATAGAAATAAAGGGTAAAAAATGGAAGGTTTATCCTGAAAGGGCTCTTGTGTATGTTCTGATAACCTTTTCCCTCTTCCTCTGACGAATTTACACAGTCACTTTAATATTTGCTCCTTGAAAACATTGACGTCCTAATTTATAATTTTACCTTTTTCTTGTTTCCTATTTTCGATAGACATATGTTACCACGAACTTTTTAATCTAAATCCTGGCAGGAAGACTCTTACAGACCATTTTCGTGACCAAGACAAATAGTCTATGTTGTAGAGGATTTAGAAAAAATACGTTTACAAAAAAAACTATTTCAAGATAAAAATAATAATTTAGAGAGACTGTAGAACTATCTTTAGAATTAATTTAACATCTTTTCTTTTCAACGTTATATCTTTAAAACTCGCTGAGTAAAACGTAGATTCATTAACATGGGAAATCCTATCTTGACCGGCCGTGACGTCACAAGTGGCAAAGTCCCTCAAAGAACCCATCAACACTTTTTTTTAGTTAATTTAAATATGAGAGATACCTCTTTTAAGTATAATTTGAAGTGCATTATAATAGTAGCATGATTGTCTAACAGATGGAAGCACTAACTCAATTAAAATTAAAATGATACCTTCCCCCTTTTCCCCTGTACCCTTCAATTGCAATTTGCTATTTATTAGCACCGTGTCTTACTATACGTTCGGGTTATACACCTATGCACTAATTACACTAATGGTTTAGGAATTAGGAAGGTTTTAATTGAAATGAAGTGCACCCACATTTGCGTGATGGAAGAGCGGAAACCCTCCCTCAGTGGACCCGACTGGGATCGAGCCCCGATCACCCCATCTTTGACAGTCTAATCCGACACGAGCGTACCGCGTTAGATCACGCGGCCACCGAAGCGGGTTAATTGTTACTACTATTTATTTAATTTATAAGAAATGTACACCAATTTGTGTAGAGGGAGAGTGGGAGACTTGATAGAAATAACAGATTCAGTACATCCTGATGAGATTTACGTCCCAATCTCCCTATCACCGGCAACCGATCTAGACGAAGCTGACACCTTTGTCCGCGTGTCCACTGGTGTGGGTAGTATTGTATGCCACATTCTGTAACAAGCTGTCAACCTTTTCTCAACAAACAAGGCACGTGTTTATAAGCTAATACTATATTAAGGTTTGTAAACTGGATCGGACACATCCTTAGGAGGAACTGTTTTCTTCATGACGTCATAGAAGGAAAGGTTGAGGGAAAGAGGAGCTTAGGAAGAAGGAGTATTCAAATATAATATGACTTGAAGGAAAGAAGAAAATTCTGGAGTGAAGGAGGAGGTGGAAGAGAGAGGAAGGACTTGTCGCAAGACAGAACACATAATAAAATAAATAATAATAATAATAATAATAAGGGTTAGAGTTTAAGTTGATCATTGTAGTCAGTGAATCAACCATCAAACAGTTTATTTGTGTTACCTGACTGCGGATTATATCTACGATCTAAAAATGACAATATATATAGTTTTTTTGTATAAACATATTTAGGATTAATTTTAAAGTTAGGGACTAATCGAAAGAAACGGGGGAATATTTGTGTCCCTTAAGAAGGATAACTAACCTAACCTAACCTAGCCTAGCATGAATTGGCTTAACCCAACCTACCTAGCCTGACTTAGCCCGACCTAATCCAATATATCTTAGCTTAACTAAACCTAAATAGCTTAGTCTAATTAACCTAACAAAGAGTTCCAATGAAATATAAACTTTCAAAAGAAAAGACTAGATATTTCTGTAACCCACTCATGCTCTCAAGTGCTACTACCATGTTCTCAAGTGCTACTACCACGCTCTCAAGTGTTACTACCATGAACTCAATGTTACTACCATGCACTCAGTGCTACTACCATGCACTCAAGTGCTACTACACGCTCTCAAGTGCTACTACCCGCTCTCAAGTGCTACTACCATGCTCTCAAGTGCTACTACCATGCTCTCAAGTGCTACTACCACGCTCTCAAGTGCTACTACCATGCTCTACAAGTGCTACTACCATGCTCTCAAGTGCTACTACCACGCTCAAGTGCTACTACCATGCGCTCAAGTGCTACTACCACGCTCTCAAAGTGCTTACTACCATTTCACTATGGACATCGCTACATTATTTAGGCCCAGCTTATTGAAATTGTTCAATAACACGGCTATAGGGTACCTTGTGTACCATTTAAATGACGATTATAGTACAATTTTCATAGGAAGGGCCTTATCTAAAAGTTAGAAAGCTACTTCCACGTGTTCATACAAGTCATGTGATCTGCAGCTGTAATTTTGAAAGACGTTATCAACGCCTATAAAATTAAACAATAAAATAGTAAAATGTTATCAATTATGTCCACAAAAAGTAAAAGTGCTCGTTTTTTCTAAAAGCTTCTAACTTTGAATATTGGAGTGACCCTTCTACGGCTCCAATCAGTAGTTAGAATGGCTGCCCCCAAAATTTCTGAGGGAAAGTTGTCACTTTATTCTAGATGTTTTCATTAAAAAAAAGTGTCAAAAAACTAAAAATTATTGAAATCAATTCTTTATAAAATGGTAGCTTTTATTAGACGATTGTCTCCAGTTCTTGTGATGTGTTAATCTCATTTAGAATCTTCTGAGCTAACCCCTCATTTTCTAACTGAATGGAACAGCTTTTGAATACCACATTAACTTCTTTATTTAAAAACTTTGTATAGAAACAAAATGATCTTCATTGTAATCCACTAATTCACCCTCCCAATTAGAGATAAACTTTCTACATCGAGCTAACCAGGTTCGCTAGTATTTTACTTCTTTTTTTTTATAAAGGAAACTTTTAAAAAAAATTATAAATGAGTTAAAATGTAAAGAGGGTGAAAAAAAGTTTAGTGGAAGAATTTCTATAGAGAGTTGTGTGTGTGTGCTTGTGTGTGTGTGTGTATGTGCTTGTGTGTGTGTGCGTGTGTGTGTGTGTGTGTGTGCAGACGAACTCAAACTTTCCCCCCGAGTTTTTGAAAGACGGCAAATCGGAAAGATGAGGAGGGGTGGAGGTAGTTTTGCGAGCTTGGGAAGTTGCGGGACGTGGAAGAGGAAAACGGAGAGGAGAATTTTCCTTGGTCACGTCCTGCAGAACGCAGGGGTGGGGGGTCAGACAAAACAAGAGGACTGTAAAAAAAAGTTGAGTTTTCTGAAGTAAATGGGGCGGATGGGTGGAATGTAAGGGGTTGGTTTAGTAAAGAAGGTACGAGGTATATGTAATGCTACATGATTGAGGCTTGGTAAAACCAAATTTTCTCTCCTCGCTAAGGTAGGCAGGCACTCGAGTTCTTTTTATCTTCATATTAAACCCTGCTCACGTCTGTAACGCTCCTCTGCCACATTTTCTGGCGATGACAGTACCCCCCCTCCAACCCTCCAACACTCCTTCCAGCTTCTTTCTACCTCAGAGAAGGTGAGGCGGCGGCCTCTGGTTGCTACCAGTGCACTCTGGCGAGTGTTTAAACCAACTAACACACCATCAAAAAATAAATACAAGCTCCTACACAAGATAAAACTGAAAGGTCAAAGGATTCAAAATACACAGAACGTGTTTTTTAATTACCAATAATATATTACCTTGCTAATTTTTTTTTTTTATCTAGCACCGCGTCTTACTACCCGTTCGGGTTATACGCTTAAGTACTAATTACGCTAATGGGTTAGGAATTGGGAAGGTTGAATTTAGAGGAAGTGAACCCGCATTTGCGTGGAGGGAGAGTGGAAAACCATTTAGGAAAAACCACCCCCAGTTCACCCGACCGAGATTCGAACCTCGATCTCCCCGTCCTTGGCGGTCGAGCTCAACACGACTGGCGCGTTAGCCAACTACGCCACCGAGGCGGGTTACCTTGCTAATTAAACGCTGAAATGTGTAATGAAATGTGTAAATATCAATAATATACACACAGACTTTACCCGGTTCGGTGATCACATGTACTAAGGCGCTACTCTCGCAATAAACTAGACTGCCATAGACGGGAGATCATGGTTCAATCCCAGTAGGGTGTACTGAGATTTTTTTTTCCTGATTAGTCTCCCACTTTGTTTTACACGCAAATGTGGGTACATTTAATCTAAATATCACCTTACTCATTAGTGTAACTAGTACATAATCGTATAACTCGAATGTATAGTAAGACGTGGTGATAAATATATACAGGGTGAGTATTAATTCGTGGATACGGACATTACCACATGATTAGGTGGGTAAATATAAGTCGAAAGCTCTCTTTGCGAAAAAATCCGTTCTTCCCATACCTTTTGAGAAAAAAGACATCAGCGTTATAAAGGAGTAATGTGCCTGAAATGTACATCAAACGTACAAATTTGTTCATGGTAGGTGTTCGGAGGTTGATCCTCGCATGGCTATCCACTCCAAACGGCAATGGCATGCGGCGAAGCATGATGACGTCAACTGTGGATTCGTGCCACAATGTCCTCTCGGGTGACTACGATGGGTCGTCAGAACTTAGAGGTGACTTCATTCAGTAGTCGTCACACTTGTGTACTATGGTTTGCAGGAGCGTTGTCACACTGATACCACATTCTGTGTCACACAAGCAATGGTAGGTTGTACACTACATGACCTCCCCGTCACTGGGAAACCAGACAAGACGAGACAGATGCGTTTGTTCATATACTCACTCGTGTGGGGCTGGTTTCATTTGTTATTACTATGCAGGAGACAGTAGGCTAGTTTGTCCTAGTAGACCTACTCTGGAGAGTGAGATAATAGGCTAATTTGTCCTAGTAGACCTACTCTGTAGAGTGAGAGGATAGGCTAACTTGTCCTAGTAGACCTACTCTGTAGAGTGAAAGAATAGGATAATTTGGCCTAATAGACCTACTCTGTAGAGTGAGATAATAGGCTAATTTGTCCTAGTAGACCTACTCTGTAGAGTGAGAGGATAGGCTAACTTGTCCTAGTATACCTACTCTGTAGAGTGAGAGAATAGGATAATTTGTCCTAGTAGATATACTCTGTAGAGTGATAGAATAGGCTAACTTGTTCTAGTAGACCTACTCTGTAAAGTGAGAGAATAGGATAACTTGGCCTAATAGACCTACTCTGTAGAGTGAGAGAATAGGATAACTTGGCCTAATAGACCTACTCTGTAGAGTGAGAGAATAGGATAACTTGGCCTAATAGACCTACTCTGTAGAGTGAGAGAATAAGCTAATTTGTCCTAGTAGACCTACTCTGTAGAGTGATAGAATAGGCTAACTTGTCCTAGTAGACCTACTCTGAAGAGTGAGAGGATAGGCTAACTTGTCCTAGTAGACCTACTCTGTAGAGTGAGAGGATACGATAACTTGGCCTAATAAACCTATTATTTAGAGTGAGAAAATAGGCTAACTTGTCTTAGTAGACCTACTCTGGAGAGCGAGAGAATAGGCTAACTTGTCCTAGTAGACCTACTCTGGAGAGTGAGAGAATAGGCTAACCTGTCCTAGTAGACCTACTCTGGAGAGTGAGAGAATAGGCTAGCCTGTCCTAGTAGACCTACTCTGGAGAGTGAGATAATAGGCTAACCTGTCCTAGTAGACCTACTTTGGAGGGTGAGAGGATAGGCTAGTTTGTCCTAGTAGACCTACTCTGAAGAGTGAGAGGATAGGCTAACTTGTCCTAGTAGACCTACTCTGTAGAGTGAGAGGATACGATAACTTGGCCTAATAAACCTATTATTTAGAGTGAGAAAATAGGCTAACTTGTCTTAGTAGACCTACTCTGGAGAGCGAGAGAATAGGCTAACTTGTCCTAGTAGACCTACTCTGGAGAGTGAGAGAATAGGCTAACCTGTCCTAGTAGACCTACTCTGGAGAGTGAGAGAATAGGCTAGCCTGTCCTAGTAGACCTACTCTGGAGAGTGAGATAATAGGCTAACCTGTCCTAGTAGACCTACTTTGGAGGGTGAGAGGATAGGCTAGTTTGTCCTAGTAGACCTACTCTGGAGAGCGAGAGAATAGGCTAACCTGTCCTAGTAGACCTACTCTGGAGAGTGAGAGAATAGGCTAACCTGTCCTAGTAGACCTACTCTGTAGAGTGAGAGGCTAGGCTAACTTGTCCTAGTAGACCTACTCTGTAGAGTGAGAGAATAGGCTAGCCTGTCCTAGTAGACCTACTCTGGAGAGTGATATAATAGGCTAATCTGTCCTAGTATACCTACTCTGGAGAGTGAGAGAATAGGCTAATTTGTCCTAGTAGACCTACTTTGGAGAGTGAGAGGATAGGCTAGTTTGTCCTAGTAGACCTACTCTGTAGAGTGAGAGAATAGGATAACTTGGCCTAATAGACCTACTCTGTAGAGTGAGAGAATAGGCTAATTTGTCCTAGTAGACCTACTCTGGAGAGCGAGAGAATAGGCTAACCTGTCCTAGTAGACCTACTCTGGAGAGTGAGAGAATAGGCTAACCTGTCCTAGTAGACCTACTCTGGAGAGTGATATAATAGGCTAACCTGTCCTAGTAGACCTACTCTGGAGAGTGAGATAATAGGCTAACCTGTCCTAGTAGACCTACTCTGGAGAATGAGAGAATAGGCTAGCCTGTCCTAGTAGACCTACTCTGTAGAGTGAGAGAATAGGCTAATTTGTCCTAGTAAGAAGAGGTTAAGGAGGACTATGTCCACCAGTTCACCGACTGCAGCGCCTGACAACAAGATGCAAAGTTATCGGAGCCGTAAAAAATTAATCTTGTTTTGAACTCTAAACCGAAGATCTTACTATGATGATCCGACTATATTCATCAAATCTAAATGTTGTTGGATATTTTATACAGCTATTATCTAGATTAAATGACAAGAGTTTGTTGAAACCCACCAAATATGGCCTCCAGATCAAGACAATATTTCGTGAAACCGGACCACACCGAGCAGATCACGACACCCAAAAGGTCGCCAGTGGATGGATAGATAGATGGTATCTCCACCAAACCACTGCGTACAGGCACCACCTCCTGTGAATCACAGTTATCATCGCCGTAGACTTCAAACGGACCTCTTAAGGTGGCTTGGAAGAGAGCACGAGTTATTTTCAATCTTTTTTAAAAAAAATTGCTTATAGCAAAAAACTTTTTTTTTTCAAAGTAAATCAAATATTACTCCAGTAGAAACTTTTTGTTACTTTGCTACACATGGTGGTCTCAACAGTTCTTGAATATTTTTCAAGGACATTTATTGAGAAAATCTTTAAATAAAAAGAAAAGATTCTGGTTAAGTTACAGAATGCCCATGACAAATATTAAAAGATAAATTAAATAACTCTGTCTATACAACTAAACCAAAAGTATAAACTCAAGGAATTTTTTTTTCAAAAAAGGTTTTTGTATTAAAAACATTTTTCTATAAAAAAGGTTTTTGTTAAAAAACTGAAAAATTTAGTGGCCTTATTTCGTGCTTCCCTTTATCCACCCTTAAACTATAATTATATTTTCTAGTTTCAAGTTTTAGCTTGAAGGCTATTTAATTTCTTTATCCATGCAGAAATTATTACAGGGTTGTTTAGAATAAGTGCAACCGCATTGGAATGGAGAAGTATTGTGAAATAAAAACATCAGCACTTACTCAACTGAGATTCGAATCTTGACCTCCCCGCTACAGGCATTCGAGTCTGTTTGGAGTTTACCCGTCTCGGTAACCACACGGATTAAACGTCAATCAATGGGCAGGTGTAGGTTCGAGTCCCAACCAGGTAAAGATAGGGTAGTCTTTCCTAAATAGTTTCCCGAGCTTCCTTCACGCAAATGAGGGTTCATTTTATCACAAGTTTACCATAATCATCCCTGACCCATAGTTTTAGTTAAATGAGAATACCTTGGATAGGTTAGCTGTTTCTCGCATGGCCAATTGTATGTTGCCTGTTCCCGTGTTGGAAAACCATCAGCTTTGTTTGTTTACGCGCCAGGTAATCAAACAAAAAAATATCGTGTATCACAAAGCATTACAATGAAAATATCATTTAACACAATATTACTAAAAAATTGCAGTGTACGAAATAGAAAACTGAATTTTATAAGTAATTGTTATTTAGGATTATGACATTAAAAATACATAGAAAAGTATATTAACATTATGCAAATTATTGTTGATATCACGGTAATTATTTGATAGTCAATAAATAAAGTGATCACTCTGAAATACGTTTATATTCAATTTTTTGTTTAAATTACACATTCGTGACTGTATAGTATCACAAACTTATCTGTTCTGGAGACCATCACTGAAAACTAAAGATGTTATCACGACATGTACTCTTTATAAGCGACGCCATCACCAGAACTTGACCATAAAAGATAAGTTTGTGGGACTGCCACAGTCCTATAGCTTTTGACAGAACGACGTCTGTCGGGTGAACTAGTATTCAAATATAATTTTATATATCAACAATGTTCAGTATTAGAAACTTCTATTAACTCTTTATCTCCAATAATGTTTAATCAGAAATGATCCACGTGCAATATTGTTCGTGTAAATTTACTATTTCTAGACGACTGTAACACAGAGTTGATTGGCATCTGACGGAACCTATAAGAATCAACACACATTAATGTCTTGTTTTGGTTATGCAATGCAAATATTTTATCTTTACGGGAGAATATGACACATATAAAGTTTTAACCAACACTATTACAGCTGTAAGCAAATGTTTGTCAGTCACTAACCAGTGCTACCACTAGAAGATCTCTTTATATGGTTAATAGGGTAGACTCTGGTTCACCTTTGTTTCTACTCTGTGGCTCGTGACAGCATTCTGACCAGTTGGCGATCTTATCATTTCAAGTTCTGGCTGATTTATTCAGCTGATGTTTCACAACTTCTCTCCACTGATTGTTTCTAGAGTTGAGGTTCTTTAACGATCACATCCTTACAAATAGATTGGCATTGCCGTTGGGAAGAACGGTAAAAAAGTTCGTGCCAGCTCACTTTAGAGTTTTCCGTTTAGATGACGTTTGAAGATTTCAAGAAATAGCAATTTGTTTGGGTAAGCAGGATTTATAAACTGCTTGTTTAGTACGAAAATAAAATAAGATACCATATATAAGGTGCCATGGCATCTTCAAAACTGGAAACACGTCTTTCTCCAGAACTATCTGGCGCATTACAGTTGGGATATGTATCCCTTGTCTCAAAAGCGTTGTGATTTAGTTGGGCTATGGTAATATCTTAGTAGGGCTATGGTAATATCTTAGTTGGGCTATGGTAATATCTTAGTTGGGCCACGGTCATGGCTTAATGGGGCTACGGTCATGGCTTAGTTGGGCTACGGTAATATCTTAGTTGGGCTATGGTAATATCTTAGTTGGGCCACGGTCATGGCTTAATGGGGCTACGGTCATGGCTTAGTTGGGCTACGGTCATAACTTAGTTGGGCCACGGTCATGGCTTAATGGGGCTACGGTCATGGCTTAGTTGGGCTACGGTAATATCTTAGTTGGGCTATGGTAATATCTTAGTTGGGCCACGGTCATGGCTTAATGGGGCTACGGTCATGGCTTAGTTGGGCTACGGTAATATCTTAGTTGGGCTATGGTAATATCTTAGTTGGGCCACGGTCATGGCTTAATGGGGCTACGGTCATGGCTTAGTTGGGCTACGGTAATATCTTAGTTGGGCTATGGTAATATCTTAGTTGGGCCACGGTCATGGCTTAATGGGGCTACGGTCATGGCTTAGTTGGGCTACGGTAATATCTTAGTTGGGCTATGGTAATATCTTAGTTGGGCCACGGTCATGGCTTAGTTGGGCTACGGTAATATCTTAGTTGGCTACGGTAATATCTTAGTTGGGCTATGGTAATATCTTAGTTGGGCTACGATCATGGCTTAGTTGGCTACGGTCATAGCTTAGCTGGGCTACGGTTATGGCTTAGTGGGGCTACGGTCATGGCTTAGTTGGGCTACGGTAATATCTTAGTTGGGCCACGGTAATATCTTAGTTGGGCTACGGTCATGGCTTAGTTGGGCTACGGTCTTGGCTTAGTTGGGCTAAGGTTATGGTTTAGTTGGGCCACGGTCATAGCTTAGTTGGGCTGTGGTAATATCTTAGTTGGGCTACGGTCATGGCTTAGTTGGGCTACGGTCTTGGCTTAGTTGGGCTAGGGTCATGGCTTAGTTGGGCTAGGGTCATAGCTTAGTTGGGCTAGGGTCATAACTTAGTTGGGATAGGGTCATAGCTTAGTTGGGCCACGGTAATAATTTAGTTGGGTCACGGTCATAACTTAGTTAGGTCACGGTCATAATTTAGTTGGGCTACGGTCATAGCTTGGCTGGGCTACGGTCATGGCTTAGTTGGCTAGGGTCATAACTTGGCTGGGCTACGGTCATGGCTTGGTTGGGCTACGGTAATATCTTAGTTGGGCTACGGTCATGGCTTAGTTGGGCTACGGTCATAACTTAGTTGGGCCACGGTCATAACTTAGTTGGGCTACGGTCATAGCTTAGTTGGGCTACGGTCATAACTTAGATGGGCTAGGGTCATAGCTTAGTTGGGCTACGGGCATAGTTGGGCTACGGTCATAACTTAGTTGGGCTACGGTCATGGCTTAGTTGGGCTACGGTCATAACTTAGTTGGGCTACGGTCATGGCTTAGTTGGGCCACGGTCATAACTTAGTTGGGCCGGTATAATAGTGTACGGTCATAGCTTAGTTGGGCTAGGTCATAGCTTAGTTGGGCCACGGTCATAATTTAGTTGGGCCACGGTCATAATTTAGTTGGGCCACGGTCATAATTTAGTTGGGTCACGGTCATAACTTAGTTGGGTCACGGTCACTGACCTGCCCGTAATTCTACCAACACCAAGAAGAGTGCATACAAATAGACAGAGGCCATTTGCTGCGTTCAATATTTAAAAAAAAATTGAATACGAGTTAAACCAAATCAATCTACCTAAAGCCCTGAATATGAATATGTATTATTGATTCTTGTAAGTCTTTAAAGTAAGATTTCAACTCTATGAAAAATATTTCAGTAACTTATATCAGTCGTATCTCCTGTTCCTTTTAAGGTTCAATTTCCCTATTACTTTTTAATCCGGCCTTAGATAGTGCTATTAGTATACGCGGGTGACTTAGCTTTGTTAGGTAATAGTAGGGAAGCTGTTGCAAGAAATGTACACATTGTATTAGTTTATAATAATATTAGTATAATAAGTTTCTAAGTGAGTGCCGAAAAGACTAAGCACATTATCACACAGAGAATTAAGTTTGAGAACGACCATTTAGAGATAACTGCGAACAACATATCATTTGGTATGGTTAATAAATTCAAATATTTAAGAACAATTTTAACTATCAGTAGCGATACTATGGTGGAAATTGGTAAAATAATGCAGTCTGTTGATGTATGCTATTACTCATTTAGTACATTGTTAATAATTTCCATCAGTTGTAAAGAAATGTAAAACTCTGAATATCCAAAAATTAATTTTACTAGGTTTTTTCATGCCTTTGATACAGGTCAATAAAGGAATGAATATAGTAGAGAGTGGATAAAATGATGAGTTAAATACCCTGTTCACCATCACCAGTGTAGTGTGTCAGGGTAAACAAATATCGCAGAGTATGGTGGACAGGACATGCAGCGCAAATGGAATAAACTAGAACTGCGTTCAAGGTATTAACCAGTGAGAAGACCTAGACGCAGATGGAGGATAAAATTAGAATGGACCTGAAAGAGATAGGGTGTGATGAGGTGGACTGGATAGAACTTGCTTAATATAGGGATAGGGTGTAATGAGGTGGACTGGATATAACTAGCTCAATATTGATATAGGGTGTAATGAGGTGGACTGGATATAACTAGCTCAATATTGATATAGGGTGTAATGAGGTGGACTGGATATAACTAGCTCAATATTGATATAGGGTGTAATGAGGTGGACTGGATATAACTAGCTCAATATTGATATAGGGTGTAATGAGGTGGACTGGATATAACTAGCTCAATATTGATATAGGGTGTAATGAGTTGGACTGGATATAACTAGCTCAATATTGATATAGGGTGTAATGAGTTGGACTGGATATAACTAGCTCAATATTGATATAGGGTGTAATGAGGTGGACTGGATATAACTAGCTGAATATTGATATAGGGTGTAATGAGGTGGACTGGATATAACTAGCTGAATATTGATATAGGGTGTAATGAGGTGGACTGGATATAACTAGCTCAATATTGATATAGGGTGTAATGAGGTGGACTGGATATAACTAGCTCAATATTGATATAGGGTGTAATGAGGTGGACTGGATAATAACTAGCTCAATATTGATATAGGGTGTAATGAGTTGGACTGGATATAACTAGCTCAATATTGATATAGGGTGTAATGAGGTGGACTGGATATAACTAGCTCAATATTGATATAGGGTGTAATGAGTTGGACTGGATATAACTAGCTCAATATTGATATAGGGTGTAATGAGGTGGACTGGATAGAACTAGCTCAATATTGATATCGGGTGTAATGAGGTGGACTGGATATAACTAGCTCAAGAAGTGTTGAAAGATTGAACACCATCTCACTGCTGACAAGTGGAGACAGTCTTGTATCAGAACGGTCGAGGGGGAGTGTTGAAAGGTCTAACACCATCTCACTGCTGACAAGTGGAGACAGTCTTGTATCAGAACGGTTGAGGGGGAGTGTTGAAAGGTCTAACACCATCTCACTGCTGACAAGTGGAGACAGTCTTGTATTAGAACGGTTGAGAGGGAGTGTTGAAAGGTCTAACACCATCTCACTGCTGACAAGTGGAGACAGTCTTGTATTAGAACGGTTGAGAGGGAGTGTTGAAAGGTCTAACACCATCTCACTGCTGACAAGTGGAGACAGTCTTGTATCAGAACGGTTGAGAGGGAGTGTTGAAAGGTCTAACACCATCTCACTGCTGACAAGTGGAGACAGTCTTGTATTAGAACGGTTGAGAGGGAGTGTTGAAAGGTCTAACACCATCTCACTGCTGACAAGTGGAGACAGTCTTGTATTAGAACGGTTGAGAGGGAGTGTTGAAAGGTCTAACACCATCTCACTGCTGACAAGTGGAGACAGTCTTGTATTAGAACGGTTGAGAGGGAGTGTTGAAAGGTCTAACACCATCTCACTGCTGACAAGTGGAGACAGTCTTGTATTAGAACGGTTGAGAGGGAGTGTTGAAAGGTCTAACACCATCTCACTGCTGACAAGTGGAGACAGTCTTGTATTAGAACGGTTGAGAGGGAGTGTTGAAAGGTCTAACACCATCTCACTGCTGACAAGTGGAGACAGTCTTGTATTAGAACGGTTGAGAGGGAGTGTTGAAAGGTCTAACACCATCTCACTGCTGACAAGTGGAGACAGTCTTGTATCAGAACGGCCGAGAGGTAGTAATATCTAACCCAATACAAATACTAGCCCTCCCTTCTCTTTGAAGCAGGTGTGTGCTCTATGATCCTAGAGGGGGTTCAACAGCTAACTAGTCCCCTCCAAGATACAGTCAGACTAGCAATGCAAGCCTTTCCAACAAGTGGAGGAAGTTCTGCTAACAGCTTTATATGGACTGTAAGCATGGCTGTATTATAGCTGTAGAAGTTGTGTTCTTCCTACAGAAACATGGCTCTATTATAGATGTAGTTGGAATGTTGTGCTTACTGAAACATGGCTTTATTATAGCTGTACATGGAGTGTTTTACTTACTGTTACATGGCTGTATTATAGTTGTAGATGGAGTGTTCTTCTTACTGAAACATGGCTTTATTATAGATGTACATGGAGTGTTTCCTTTCTGAAATATGGCTGTATTATAGTTGTAGATGGAGTGTTCTTCTTACTGAAACATGACTTTATTATAGCTGTACATGGAGTGTTCTCCTTTCTGAAATATGGCTGTATTATAGTTGTAGATGGAGTGTTCTTCTTACTGAAACATGGCTTTATTATAGATGTACATGGAGTGTTCTCCTTTCTGAAATATGGCTGTATTATAGTTGTAGATGGAGTGTTCTGCTTACTGTAACATGGCTGTATTATAGTTGTATATATATATTGCTCTGCTTACTAAAATACGGCAGGATTTTAGCTGTAAAAGGAGTATTTCATTTTCTGAAACATGGCTGTATTTGTGGTGTAGTTCGAATGTTCTACCTACTGAAAGATGGCTGTAATTGAACAGTAGATGGAATGTTCTCTATTAAACTTTATTTTAGCTTAAATGCCACTTTTATAACACTGACTGTATTTTAGCTCTCGGAGTAAAAGCGATAGTCTCGTGATGTTCGGTTTGTGACTCCACCGTGTTTGCCAGTGTACAGTACTATAGAAATCAGTGTCCACGCTGTTATTGAATGAATATATCCGTGTCTCCGTACAAATATTGACCGTCCCTCTACTTTGAGTGAGGGCAGGTAGGTATAGAATGTGTTGACTCAACCTGGGGAGGGTCTATTAAAGAGGGCTACATTTCATATGTGAAGATATGAGTTCCCCAAATAGCTCACCTTCCTTTGTTGGTGCTCTCCCAAAATGGATCTCTAGACAAATAAACTTTATTAAACGGCATTTTTGTCTGTGTACTAAATTAATTTCTCCATTTATTAGAAAAGGTCGTTCCGTTGAGTCAGGCTTTAGTGGACTCAAATTACGTGACAAATTACCCAGGCTCTTTACAAAAAAGTGTCTAAAGTAGCTCAACTTATTTAATTCGTACTCAATATCTAAACACCCGTCCAGAATGTATTCATCTTTATAATATTAGTCATAGTAGAAGCAGCATATTTATTTTTTATCTGAGATATTTAACGTGCACTTTCTGAAACGACTGACTGTATCAGTACAAGAGAAATTCTCTGAGCGAGAGCGAAAGGTTCTACCAATTTTGCCGGGAGAGGTATTTTCACATACTTTCAAGGTTTCTTTTACATGCCCCAATCGATATGGGATCTACGGCTTTACGTCCCCTCCGAAGGAAGTTGTGTTACGGATTTTTATCGCTCAAGAAAAATCTGTCGACCTCATCTAGGTTTGAACCCATGAACATCGTGTTCTGAGGCGAGCACTTTACCCCAATGATCACCAGGGTTTGGTTTGTTATGGTTAAATGTTTCCACTGGTTTCATATCATCATCCCCTCGTCTCATCGGTAAATATACATATACATTTTTTCTCTCCTGTTATCTAAAATGAATTTAATTTTTATTATTAATATTATTAAAGTATATAAATTTAGATTATGGTAAAATCTTAATACACTCAGATCTAGATGGGAAGAAAACTGTTTTGACAGCTATAAAAGACAACCAAAATAAAATAGTTTTCATATTTGCATATGGAAATTCAAGTGATTTCAAACTACCTATGTTCATTAATATGGAAAATACTATTATTAATGTTGACAACAACAACAAAAATTTATTCCTAACAGAATCCTTCTATGGATATAAATACTACAGAAATATAATATTGTCTTAGAAATTATATTGAATAATATTTTATGAAATAAATGTGTGAGGGAAAACATTGCACTCTCTCTTCTTTCTGTGTTTTTCAATCGTAAAAATATTTGCAGTTTTCTTTTTATAGCAATCGTAAAAATCAAATAAAAAACAGTTGGATACTTGATATTACTTCTTTAAGAGACATTTCAACGAATACTGGTATATATATATATATATATATATATATATATATATATATATATATATATGGACTACATCGCTTGTAGCCCAGTAGTAGAAATATTAACCAGTACTAATGTACCGTTGTCCAGGGGACGTCCGAATGTACTAATCGGACATCCTTTCCGTGGAGGCTCTTCCCAGTTCCTGATGAGATGAGGTGATGGTGATAGTGAGTATATGAGGCTGTAGAACAAGTGGAAACTAACCAACCAGAACTTGGTGATCGTATGGCACTAGCTGGGAACCTAATACGGAACCCCTGGCTTCGTAACCAGGTGTACTGACCACTGTACCATGGGGCCGTTTGGTGTTACTTTATAGGTATCGGTAATGTCCATCAAGAGTGACAGCTGTAAATCACATTACTTGATATAGTAAATAATTAAAGTAAATCTTGTAACCTTTCTATCTGTCAGATAAGGCTCTTTGTATGAAAATTGGACTGTAGTCAACGTTAGATAACCTCTGAAAGACTACGGTTTGAATACCGGCTAGGTTGAAAGAGTAAGTAAGCAAGCTATGAGTGATTTGGACTTCATTATAAGGCTAATAATCTATTTCCTGTAAGGTGGATAGAAACAATTTAACAAACGTTATTATTTATTGTTTATTTGAAAACTTATCAATATCTCAATATTTAAAAACATACTAACCTAAATTTCCTCTCGTAGTTTTCCATAGTACTTAAATTATTTTCAAGGGTGACATTTATAATACTGGTCCCATATGTGGTTTATATAACATTCCTAATGTTTTCTAAGATGATATTTATAATCTTGGTCTGTGGTTATGTTTACATAGTACCCCTAGTGTTTTCTAAGATTATATTTCTAATATCGGTCTATGGTTATGTTTACATCACAATCCTAATGTTTTCTAAGATAATATTTCTAATGTTGGTCTGTGGTTATGTTTACATCACAATCCTAATGTTTTCTAAGATAATATTTCTAATGTTGGTCTGTGGTTATGTTTACATAGTAACCCTAATGTTTTCTAAGATGATATTTCTAATGTTGGTCTGTGGTTATGTTTACATACTACTCCTAATGTTTTCTAAGATAATATTTCTAATGTCGATCTGTGGTTATGTTTACATAGTAACCCTAATGTTTTCTAAGATTATATTTCTAATGTCGATCTGTGGTTATGTTTACATAGTACCCCTAGTGTTTTCTAAGATGATATTTCTAATGTCGGCCTGTGGTTATGTTTACATAGTAACCCTAATGTTTTCTAAGATGATATTTCTAATGTCGATCTGTGGTTATGTTTACATAGTACCCCTAGTGTTTTCTAAGATGATATTTCTAATGTCGGCCTGTGGTTATGTTTACATAGTACCCCTAGTGTTTTCTAAGATGATATTTCTAATGTCGGCCTGTGGTTATGTTTACATAGTAACCCTAATGTTTTCTAAGATGATATTTCTAATGTCGATCTGTGGTTATGTTTACATAGTACCCCTAGTGTTTTCTAAGATGATATTTCTAATGTCGGCCTGTGGTTATGTTTACATAGTACCCCTAGTGTTTTCTAAGATGATATTTCTAATGTCGGCCTGTGGTTATGTTTACATAGTAACCCTAATGTTTTCTAAGATGATATTTCTAATGTCGATCTGTGGTTATGTTTACATAGTACCCCTAGTGTTTTCTAAGATGATATTTCTAATGTCGGTCTGTGGTTATGTTTACATAGTACCCCTAGTGTTTTCTAAGATGATATTTCTAATGTCGGTCTGTGGTTATGTTTACATAACACTCCCAAATGTAACGTTTCTAACGCTGGTTTTTGGGATGTTGACACAAGACGAGAGGAACGGTTAAAACACGCGACACCCATTTATTTCCCGGCATGCCTTGCGTACCCTCGCCCTGCCTTAGTTATAGTAAACTTGTCTCCGGGGTTTAATTCAGTCCTCGCGCAATTTGCTACCACTCATTCAATCACCGGGCGTACAGTCAGGAGATTGTGAACATGGCTCTGAGGCACTCATTCAATCACCGGGCGTACAGTCAGGAGGTTGTGAACATGGCTCTGTGGTACTCATTCAATCACCGGGCGTACAGTCAGGAGGTTGTTAACATGGGTCTGTGACACTCATTCAATCACTGGGCGTACAGTCAGGAGATTGTGAACATGGCTCTGAGGCACTCATTCAATCACCGGGCGTACAGTCAGGAGATTGTGAACATGGCTCTGTGGTACTCATTCAATCTCCGGGTGTACAGTCAGGTGATTTTGAACATTGCTCTGAGGCACTCATTCAATTACCGGGCGTACAGTCAGGAGATTGTTAACATGGCTCTGAGGCACTCATTCAATACCGGGCGTACAGTCAGGAGGTTGTTAACATGGCTCTGTGGCACTCATTAAATTTACCGGGCGTACAGTCAGGAGAGTTGTTAACATGGCTCTGTGACACTCATTCAATTACCGGCGTACAGTCAGGAGGTTGTTGAACATGGCTCTGTGGCACTCATTCAATCACCGGGCGTACAGTCAGGAGGATTGTTAACATGGCTCTGTGGCACTCATTCAATTACCGGGCGTACAGTCAGGAGTTGTTAACATGGCTCTGTGGCACTCATTCACTCAACACTTTCTCTAAAGCGGCAATTCACAAATAAATATATAATTATTCTATGATAATTTAGACACGTCACAAATAATTGTGTGCTGTCAATTTTATAGCATGTAACTTCCTTTTTATTTTGTGCACCCCATCATTTAAGTCATTCACATGCATAAACAAATTGGGTAAGAAAGATTTAAGTAGAGTTTAAAAGAAATGTACCGACGTTTTCGTGGAGAAACTACGGAAACTATTAAGTAAAAAACTGTGAAATGATTATTATTTTTTTATATAGCTTACATTTAATGAAAATATTGTTGATGGTCTTTTCTACATAAAGGAAAATAGCGTCACTCTTTGATATAATTCACTCATTTTTTCAAACTTAAATTTAAATACATTTATTTTAGAAAATTACCGAGAATTGTGTAGTAAAAAAAATCTAATCTCAGTAAATTTCCATTTTATTAAAGACTGGATGTGATAATTCAACGTCACTTTATAAATCAAACATCGTTATTATATGCACTTCCAGTTTTTAAAATCCATTTAAAATATAATTTTATAATCAAATTAAATGTTAAAATCAAAGATATTTAAATCCTCGATACGCGAATCTTTAAGGATATTTGAGATTCATTAATTTGAAAACAAAATTGATTCCATATTGGAAAAAATTAAAAAGTTGTTGTTGTTGTAAATTTTGAATTTGTTTCTTTTCATATCTATAACCAGCTTACACGAATGACCAAAATTATAGAAAAAACATTTACTGCTTAATATTAACAATTATTAACAATATTAATAATGTCCTATTATAATAAAAAAATTTGTCATATGTGAACTAAATTATTGCAATGTGTTTGTGTTGGCTACGTGGGGCTTGCGGTCTTAGACTTGTTATAGGTGGGATTTGGGATCAGTGGGATTTGCGGCAACCAAAATAACGTCGTGGGATATGCTTCCATCACATTAAAATGTGTTAAACTAGCACGTTTCAATACAGACTATATTTTGGAAAGTTATTTTGAACTGGAACCTGAAATTGGATCGTGACAGTGCATTCAATTTCAATATTCCTCATCTCGATTATTTATTTTCGCATTAATCTAACCTAGCCTAAGAAACCTAAACTAACTAACCTAACCTCAACTCTAGAATTTGACATGATAAGAGCTTGTGGCGGATACTTCAAGAGCTTGACCTCGTGCGAGAGTGCAAGGAAGATAAGAACATTCAACTGATGTGCCCAATGTGTGTTGCCTTATTCCCTGCTACCACCCAAGTATGTTGAAGTGAGGCTAGGGGTGGCTTATCATCGTACATAATGGTCCATTCAAGGCAAAACTTGCTGTGACCGCAAATCCCACGAACGCATGTCCCATTCTACCGTTATGTTAGCCACTTATACCTTCATGTTTCCTAAGAATCTGGTTTGTATTTAAAAATTGTTTACTTTTAGATTAATTAAATTCGAATTCAAGAAAAGCTTAACTTGACTCGTTTCTAGAAAACTGAGGCGCATCTGCTGAAGTAATCATGACAAAGTGGAATCTTACTTTCTAGGTGCATCATTTTCTTGAGTTTATTATCCTGATTTATTTTCGATATGCCTGGGAATAAAAAAAATTAATCATGCAATTAGCTAGTGTTAACTTGAAGTTTATTTTGACACAAGAAGAATCTAACCTGAACTTTTCTAAATGAGAACTAGGCTAGAGTCCTTTTAGGAACAAATGGAGTGTACAGGCCGTATCAATAAATCAAGGAAGAGATGCTTTCATCTCATCTCGGAGGGAATGTAAGCTAGGGGGAAGGACGTTTGTGATGGATCATTGCGCTATCCCTTTTCATCTTCGCTCGCTCCTGATGACCGTCAGTTGATCGTCCTGCAGATCCCGACATGACACGTACACGAGTGATGAAGGAAGACTGATCTTGTGGAACATGATCAGCTACGGAGGATATCCTGCATCTCTTCGTATGAACACTGTGGGGATACATCGGGAAACAAGTCGTATTCAGAGCGTTGTATATATGTTCCTGTAAAAGTTCGAAGACTTGTAAATCTTAGAAGATACCAGTAAATCCTAGCAATACCAATCTAGGATGGTCTAAAGCCGAAATATCTTATACAATCTTTACATTTTTAACTTTTACCAGCTCTCATGTTTGAGTAAAAGTAATCATAAATATTATTTGATTAATTAAATGTATTATTTTAGCTAGTTATTTTTGTCTTACGGCCAAGCATTTTAATTTCTAAGGGTTAGATTAGATTAGGTTAATAATTCTGAACCAGTGTAACACATGAACAAAGAGTGTGGCTCAAGAACATGTTAAACCTGCAGAATAGAATTGGATGGGGAGGAGATTCCTTATTCTAGCTTTGACAAGATTTCAACGGTAAACCTATAACATAACATAACTTAACATAACCTAACCTAACCTAACCTAAACTTGCCTAGCCTAACCTGACTGGACTCGACCTGGCCTAGCCTAAGCTGATCTGACCTGAATTAGCTTAGTCTAACCTATCTTAGCCTAGCCTAAACCATCTTAGCCTATCCTATCCTAGCCAAGCCTAATCTAACCTATCTTAGTCTAGCTTAACCTGAGCTACATAACCTAGTCCATTGGAATTAAAATTCTTGACGGTAAAACAAAAGTAGTTAACTAAAATAATACATTTAATTAATTAAAATAATACTTATGATTATTTTTACCTAGACAATCGGTAAATGCTAGGATATACCAATGAGACCTGGTAACAGCTCAAAATATAAACAATGTATAAGATATTTCGGAATTTTACCACTCAATACTGGTAATGTTAGGATCTACCGGTGAATTCTAAGATTTAATAGTCTTCTAACACTTACATTAACATACAGGCTACAAATATTAGATAAAGAGAATGTGTTTAACTGTTACATATTGTGAATGTTTGTAGAGAGATGGGTCGAATCCTATATTTCTTGAATCACAAGCTCAAATACTAAACTTTCTTTCAAATCTCGAATCCAAATTAGAATCCTCGAATATTTATAAATGAACAATTTAATTTTAAAGTGAGAATATTTTAAATTGAACTTAAAAAAAAGCTAGGGTTTTGTGCAACTGACGAATGATATTTTGTTTATCATGTTTATGGCGTCATAGATCATATAAAAATAATAATAATAATAATAAATAATAATACTTAGCAGCGTGTCTTACTGCACGTTCAGGTTATACGCTTAAGTACTAATTACGCTAATGGATTAGGAATTGGATAGGTTGAATATAGAGTAAGTTAACCCGCATTTGCGTGGAAGGAGAGTGGAAAACCATTTAGGAAATACCACCCCCATTTCACCCGAGAGATATTTGAACCTCGATCTCCTCGTCCTTGGCAGTATATTTCAACACGAAACTAGCGCGTTAGCTAACTACGCCACCGAAATGGGTATGATAACATAGACATAGGCGTTATATCAATTCAAGGTTTTAATATTAATTGTATTAAAGACACTCCTTTGAGATTCTTACGAATCTCTAATATTTCTTATACCGTACTCGTTTACATAAAGCTACAACAGAGTCACCAGTGGATGTGATATCGATAGTAGCTCTTAGTAGCGGATGATATTCACACGTCGGGTGACCTGGTGGTCTAGGGGTAAGATGTCAGACTTCTGTGCTGGGGACCCGGGGCTCAATCCTCGGTCCCGGCACAGATTTATCTGATTGCCAAATCCTTCCTTCACCTCTGACAAGACGTGTATTAATCACAACTTGTGAATGTGATGAATGCCAGGCCTCCACCGTGGTTCGGATTCCACGCTAAACTGTAGGTCCTCCATTTCATCCCATAATCACCCTACCATTACACATTAGCGTAAGTGCGTATAACTCGAACGGGTAGTAAGACGCGGTGCTAATAATAATCATAATAATGATATTCACACGTCCATTACAGACTTTGCCTTAAGAGATGAGTGAAGAATAGTCCAGAGTACGGGACGATTCTGAGATAGCTCAGTGGTAAGATCATTGGCGTACTAATCCGTAGATCTCGGGTCATTTTTAAATTTAAATAATAAAATAGTAAAATGTTATCATTATCAATGTTGACCACAGAATAAATATGTTTGTATTTTCTTAAAGACCCTTCCTCTGAAAATTGGATCGTATATAATATTATTGAGTCAGTTTCCAAAATCACGTCACCAGTAAAGTTTTTGCAATATTCTTCAAAGTTATTTTCATTCTTACATTTTATCAATTTCAGACCAAACTTTTAATATTTATTTCAAACTAATATTTTTGTCTCCACGATAAACTTTTTTATTGCATTTTTTTCCAGCACCGATGGGCACGTGAGATGAATGTTAGCCCCATATAGTCTAGTTTGCCGTTTAGGGGAGTAAGGTTGGGGTTCGAATCACGGCCAAGGTAAATAAAACTGCTCTTGAAACATTGAAATCGTTCTTAAGTTTTTTATTCACAAATCTCAGAGTAGTGCATAATTAATGTCGCTACTTTACAGTAGCAACTATAACATTTTAAACCCCTGAACTTACGTCCCTCTCACTTCCACTAGT
Source organism: Timema podura (assembly GCA_033556935.1). NCBI lineage: Eukaryota > Metazoa > Arthropoda > Insecta > Phasmatodea > Timematidae > Timema > Timema podura. The sequence continues at coordinate 55,776,672 of JAVRXN010000005.1, forward strand.
CTTTACTATGGCCTTGTATTCATACGTCAAGCCGTGTGAACTGCAACTGTCACTTTCAGAAGATAATATCACTACAGATAAAATAAATGTGTACTAACCCGTATTGGTGGTGGTAAATTCATCTAAAAGGTTACTCTTGTGTTAGACTGGGTAGCCGAGATATCGGGGTTCAAATACCAGTTGGGGGTATTGTTTTTGCTCCAGTTTCTCACTCAACATTCCACGAAAATTTGGGTACATTTCCAACAAAATTTTATTTTCTTATCATTAAATTATGAATGTATGCGTTATCCCGAACGGGCTCCAAGATGCGGTGAAAAAGAATTAAACAAAATAGTAATGTTGAATTCATGTTAATGAAATAAAATCTGTTTGTATTTTCTTTAAAAAGATTTCCCACTGGCACTGGTACCTATTAAAAACCAACTTAGATAATTATAAGGCCAGGTCCACACTTGTATCAGGTCCTCGACCGACGCGTATCTTGAACATGTCGGTTTAGACGGTATCCTGTATCCTCGACGTATCATGAGAGAGATACTCGTATCAGTTCGCTGCATTCAACTTCTGGTTAATGTTTCACCGTCGCAACAAAGAGAGCCACGGGATGAGAATACGACATGTCTGGAAGAGATGCGAACCAAAGACTGTCGTGGCTCAGGAACACATGAATGATGGAAATTAGGGGTGACAACAATGATCACGACAGAATGAGGGTCGGATCTGCAGACATTAGGTCTCAACAATGTCCAGGTGTATCGTCACCCGCTCCAACAATGATACGATGGGGAAAAGATGCGAGGATTATACAAGTGTGGACCCGGCTTAACAAGGAGCTCTGACATTCAATAGATGCTGGATTTCGTATCCACGGAGTTGGACTGAAATATTTATTGGTTCTTGATCTTGTTTCCAAACAAACATTTTTTTAATGTTCTAGTTCTGGTTACGATTAGATAAAAATAGCTGTTCCTATTCTTTTTGGTTCTTAATTTGGTTAGGCTTAGTTAGGTTCTGTTTGTTTCTAGTTCTGGTCTTTACATTTTTTTTTAAGTCACTCTTCCAATATAAAATGAATGGTTAGAAAGAAAATTAAAAACAAAATACAACAATATAAAAAATACAAAATACCTCAACCAAAAATCCCGAAAAAAGGTAAAATATATTATTTGGGATTTCAAAAGAAAATCAAGTTAAAGAAATATTTAAAAATGTCGAGCCTTTTAAGAACCGATAAGAACCTTTATGAACCTAAAAAGATAACGATTCAAATTCATGTTCAGATTCTTGAGCTAATTTATTTTATGGGTTCCTGTTCCGGTTCTGGTTCCTAAAATAATACCTGTTATTTTCTGTTATCGGTTCCGGTTCGTGCTGTTGTTAATACGTGTCAAATAAAGGCAGGAACACACATCTACAGACGGTAGAGAGACGCAGAGTATAATGTGTGGAGTAACACTTAATTGGACACAGTAGCGCGCACTTTTAATGAAAGGGGAGGAGGGAGCATTCTCACTTCACCGTCCAACCTCTGAATATATATCTTCAAAACTATTTCACACTTAGCGGCTCTTGTAATTGAAATGAACGGGAAGACTGCCGTTATTCCCTTTTATACTGACCGCGTCTTAGCACCTGTTCGGGTTATAAGCTCATGTACTAATTACTATAGTGGTTTTATGGATTAGAGGGGTTGTATTCATAAGAAGGATACCCATATTTGTGTGGAGGGAGAGTGTAAGACTATTTTGAAAAAAAAACAGCCTCAGTAGACCTGACCGATATTCGAACCTCGATCTCCCTGTCATTGGCAGTCTATTCTACTGCGAGAATATTGCCTCAAATCATGTGGCCACCGAAGCGGCTCCACATTATGTTAATTACGCTAATGTTTTAGGGAGTATTAAGGTAGAACTTAGAGGAAATATATTTTTATTTGCGTGGAGGAAGAGTGGGAGATTATTCAGATAAAAACTCCCTCAGTAAACCTGTTCGAGATTATAATCTCAGCCTTCCCATGACCATCAAACCAAACTAGATGAATTGAAGATATTTTAAAAAAACTGTAAGATTTAAAGTTATATTTGCGCTGACCGATGAGTTGTAAACTAAGTAGACAAAATGTGTATAATATATATATAAATAATGGAAATATCATTAGGTTTTTAGAAAACCAGTCAAATTAAAAAATGTATACAAATACTTAAGAATATCAGGTGGACAGACAAGGTGACAAATGGAGGAGTCCCAAGAAGAATAAGTGAGAAGAAAACCATTTTGGATGTGATTTTTTGGCACAAGGCAAACTGGATTAAACACATCCTTAGGAAGAATTGTTTAATGTACGACGTCATAGAAGGCAAGGTTGAGGCAAAGATGAATTTAGGAAGAAGAAGGATTTAAATATTAGATGACTTGGAGGAAAGAAGAGAATTCTGGGAGCAAAAGGAGGAGGCAGAGGACAGGGTGCATTGGCGGTCTGAGCTCACTGATAAAAGGAATGGACATGTCGTGAGACAGAACACCTAATAATAATAATTATTATTATATATTTTTTATTATTACTATCATTTATATAAAATAATAAAAGCTACTAAGGAGTACAATTATTATTAATTAAATGTTGAAGTAATATAAATATAAATGATAAAATTGAATGTTATAAGCTTGGATTGTGAAACAATGACTAAATAAAAACTAAGAAAATTAAATGTTGTAGAGTTAAAGTATTGAAGTTAAGAACCATAAATGGTTAATATTTTCAGTTAAATGTTAAAAATTGTAATTAGATTAAAAAATACTGACACGTTGAAATATGAATTATTAAAGGTTGAAAAATTAAATAAATAAATATATATATATGCGATATTAAAGGTTAAATTGAAACATATACTCTCGAAACAAGTGGGCATGATTATTCATAGCATGCATCCAGCGATGCGGGTTATTCCATTTGGAACGTTTCTCCATCATGAATTCACTCCATATAGAACTCGAGGTCTAGGATATAACAACACGGTAGCACTGGAATTACTAATAATATATCAGCAGTTGATTAGAACATCACCAATGGGCAAGCAGACTAAGGCATAAGGTCCGATTAGTCTGCTTTGTCAGTGATGGGGAGTGTCTTTTTTTACTAAATAGTTTGAATTTTTCTCTTCCCGCAATTGGATACATTTCTTATAAATTCTACCCTCCTCATCCCTACAACATATACGTATAGCCTGAATATGTAATTAGACATGAGGGGAGTGAGGAGAGTTGGCGGGGTATATGGGGGCAGCGGGGTAGCTTTCAAAGTAAAATATTATCCTTTTTGTCTCCCTTTAATGAAACTTTTTTTTTTTGTATTATTTGATGTCCAAACATTAAATTGAAACAAATTATTGGCACCCCCCTTTAACCCACTCCCCCCTCTTCAGATGTTACGGTCTCTAGAGGTGTGTGTACCCCCTATTGTAACAGTTGCTGTAGCCCCCTCTCTCCTCTGGTCTCTAGATGTTTGTGTACCCCCTATTGTAACAGCTACTGTAGCCCCCCTCTCTCCTCTGAAGGTCTGGTCTCTATGGGTTTATGTACACCCTATAGTTACAGTTACTGTAGCTCCCCTCTCTCCTCTGGTCTCTAGAGGTTTGTGTACCCCTAGACTAGATCCTAGTTGCCCGGAGTACAGCTTAGCGCCCAATGACACCCACGCACAAAGGAGACGTATCGGCCGAACAAAACCACGATGACTCGTAAGAAAGTCTTGTTTAGTTTCTCAGGGAAGTGAAGTGGTGACTTGTACGCACCTGGGAGCGTCTCAGCTAATCCCTCGCACGCATGTTCTGACACGCAGATATGCGTGAGCTAAGGCGTGATCACGCAACTGGGTGACGGACTAGCGTGGGCTCGCGGGACGGGGGTTGGCCCGGGGACAATCGGGGACACTATGGCACAAGTTACCTGGAAATATTGTTCTGGATAAATGTAACACTTCAAGGTGTTTCTACAAATCTCTGTTAAGGATTTTCAAGCGGTTTTCAACTATATTTAACATTTGTTTTTTAAGGGGAAACCATTATTTGCTTTTTATTGATTGACACAATTTTGTTTTATAATAAACAGGGGTCTGTGAAAGTTCAAAATATCAAAGTTGAAGGTCAAACCTCGACGCCCGCAATACTCTTCGTATCTTCGGAACATTTCGAAGGAAGAAGAAAACTAAGATGTATTATAAGAAGATCAGAAATATGACCTTTACCACTACACAGGTCGTTCCCGGGTTAAACAGCTAGACTTTGGAAAGTAGTAGTGGATAAAAAAAAACTCAAAATGTTGTGCCTGTACTATTCTTAAGATAGATTATAAGGAATATGAAGCTACGACAGTCCTAGCAAACCGAAAGTGGAAAATATATGACTTTAATAAGAAATTGACCAGAGCCACAGGATGGAAACAGTAATGGTTGTAAAATCACATTAGCGTAATTAATATAAATTCGTATGTCTCATATAGGTGTGACATGCTGTGGGAAAGAACAATAATAAAATAAAGTGCTGCGATCTCTTTCATTTATGTTTAAATACATTTGATTTATTAGTTTAACTTGTAAATAATATTTAAAAATTATATCTTCAGTGAGAAATAAGTATTTTCTGTTGAATATTTATTTTGCGTCGTCATGTTTATTTTAATCTGAACAAAAAATTTAAATTTTATAAATGTTTCACTTTGAGCTACATCCATTTAGAGCTATAGATACACCATGGATTTGAAATTGATCATTTAAACAAAAATTGTTCTTAGTCACAAAATTTAGTGATAAAATATCTCTTACAGCTTCGGTGGCCGAACGATCTAAGGCGTCACTCTCATGTTAGACCGGCCAGCTGATGACGGGCAGTTCGGGGTTTGAATCCCAATCGGGTCTAATAAGAGTGTTTTATACTAAATGGCTACCCAATATCATGTCACACAAATTCGGGTAGATTACCTTTAATTGATTCCTCATCACTACCACATTAGATTAATTATCATGTGTGTGAATAAACGGAATAGGTAGTCAGACGCGGTAGTAAAAAAAAAGCACTATATTGGTGCTTTTAATCAAGTTACACCACGTCTTACTACCCGTCTGGGCTATCTGCTTACAAACATGGGATAGAGCTCGGAAATGTATAATCTAGAAGGAATATATACCCGAATTTTCATAGGTGGAGGGTATATAAACTATTAAATTAAAAAAATTGAAACACCTAGTTAGCCTTTTGGCAGTTAATTATATAGCGAACCTGATTATTTAGGCTATTTGACCATCAATCATATTCCCCAGTGCAACATCCTGTCACAATGACCAACTGTATCTTGTAGTTACTACAGTCATGTTCCCCAGTGTAACATCCTGTCACTATGACCAACTGTATCTTGTAGTATCTACAATCATGTTCCCCAGTACAACATCCTGTCACAATGACCAACTGTATCTTGTAGTAACTACAGTCATGTTCCCCAGTGTAACATCCTGTCACTATGACCAACTGTATCTTGTAGTATCTACAATCATGTTCCCCAGTACAACATCCTGTCACAATGACCAACTGTATCTTGTAGTAACTACAGTCATGTTCCCCAGTGTAACATCCTGTCACAATGACTTACTGTATCTTGTAGTACCACAGTCATGTTCCCAAGTACAACATCCTGTCACAATGACCAACTGTATATTGTAGTAACTACAGTCATGTCCCTCAGTGTAATATCCTGTCAGAATGACCAACTGTATCTTGTAATAATTACAGTCATATTCCCCAGTGCAACATCCTGTCACAATGACCAACTGTATCTTGTAGTAACTACAGTCATATTACCCAGTGCAACATCCTGTCACAATGACCAACTGTATCTTGTAGTAACTACAGTCATATTCCCCAGTGCAACATCCTGTCACAATGACCAACTGTATCTTGTAATAATTACAGTCATTTTCCCCAGTGCAACATCCTGTCACAATGACCAACTGTATCTTGTAATAATTACAGTCATGTTCCCCAGTACAACATCCTGTCACAATGACCAACTGTATCTTGTAGTAATTACAGTCATGTTCCCCAGTACAACATCTTGTCACAATGATCAACTGTATCTTGTAATAATTACAGTAATTTTCCCCAGTGCAACATCCTGTCACAATGACCAACTGTATCTTGTAATAATTACAGGCATGTTCCCCAGTACAACATCCTGTCACAATGACCAACTGTATCTTGTAGTAACTACAGTCATGTTCCCCAGTGCAACATCCTGTCACAATGACCAACTGTATCTTGTAGTATCTACAATCATGTTCCCCAGTACAACATCCTGTCACAATGACCAACTGTATCTTGTAGTAACTACAGTCATGTTCCCCAGTGCAACATCCTGTCACAATGACCAACTGTATCTTGTAGTAACTACAGTCATGTACCCCAATGCAACATCCTGTCACAATGACCAACTGTATCTTGTAGTAACTACAGTCATGTTCCCCAGTGCAACATCCGGTCACAATGACTAACTGTATCTTGTAATAACTAGTCATGTTCCCCAATGCAACAGCCTGTCACAATGACCAACTGTATCTAGTAGTAACTACAGTCATGTACCCCAGTGCAACATCCTGTCACAATGAATAACTATATCTTGTAGTAGCAACAGTCATGTTCCCCAGTGTAACATCCTGTCACAATGACTAACTGTATCTTGTAATAACTAGTCATGTTCCCCAATGCAACAGCCTGTCACAATGACTAACTGTATCTTGTAATAACGAGTCATGTTCCCCAATGCAACATCCTGTCACAATGACCAACTGTATCTTGTAGTAACTACAGTCATGTTCCCCAGTGTAACATCCTGTCACTATGACCAACTGTATCTTGTAGTATCTACAATCATGTTCCCCAGTACAACATCCTGTCACAATGACCAACTGTATCTTGTAGTAACTACAGTCATGTTCCCCAGTGTAACATCCTGTCACAATGACTTACTGTATCTTGTAGTACCACAGTCATGTTCCCAAGTACAACATCCTGTCACAATGACCAACTGTAATTGTAGTAACTACAGTCATGTCCCTCAGTGTAATATCCTGTCAGAATGACCAACTGTATCTTGTAATAATTACAGTCATATTCCCCAGTGCAACATCCTGTCACAATGACCAACTGTATCTTGTAGTAACTACAGTCATATTCCCAGTGCAACATCCTGTCACAATGACCAACTGTATCTTGTAGTAACTACAGTCATGTACCCCAATGCAACATCCTGTCACAATGACCAACTGTATCTTGTAGTAACTACAGTCATGTTCCCCAGTGCAACATCCTGTCACAATGACCAACTGTATCTAGTAGTAACTACAGTCATGTACCCCAGTGCAACATCCTGTCACAATGAATAACTGTATCTTGTAGTAGCTACAGTCATGTTCCCCAGTGTAACATCCTGTCACAATGACTAACTGTATCATGTAATAACTAGTCATGTTCCCCAATGCAACAGCCTGTCACAATGACTAACTGTATCTTGTAATAACTAGTCATGTTCCCCAATGCAACATCCTGTCACAATGACCAACTGTATATTGTAGTAACTACAGTAATGTTCCCCAGTGCAACATCCTGTCACAATGACCAACTGTATCTAGTAGTAACTACAGTCATGTACCCCAGTGCAACATCCTGTCACAATGAATAACTATATCTTGTAGTAGCTACAGTCATGTTCCCCAGTGTAACATCCTGTCACAATGACTAACTGTATCTTGTAATAACTAGTCATGTTCCCCAATGCAACAGCCTGTCACAATGACTAACTGTATCTTGTAATAACGAGTCATGTTCCCCAATGCAACATCCTGTCACAATGACCAACTGTATCTTGTAGTAACTACAGTCATGTTCCCCAGTGTAACATCCTGTCACTATGACCAACTGTATCTTGTAGTATCTACAATCATGTTCCCCAGTACAACATCCTGTCACAATGACCAACTGTATCTTGTAGTAACTACAGTCATGTTCCTCAGTGTAACATCCTGTCACAATGACTTACTGTATCTTGTAGTACCACAGTCATGTTCCCAAGTACAACATCCTGTCACAATGACCAACTGTATATTGTAGTAACTACAGTCATGTCCCTCAGTGTAATATCCTGTCAGAATGACCAACTGTATCTTGTAATAATTACAGTCATATTCCCAGTGAAACATCCTGTCACAATGACCAACTGTATCTTGTTAGTAACTACAGTCATATTCCCAGTGCAACATCCTGTCACAATGACCAACTGTATCTTGTAGTAACTACAGTCATATTCCCCAGTGCAACATCCTGTCACAATGACCAACTGTATCTTGTAATAATTACAGTCATTTTCCCAGTGCAACATCCTGTCACAATGACCAACTGTATCTTGTAATAATTACAGTCATGTTCCCCAGTACAACATCCTGTCACAATGACCAACTGTATCTTGTAGTAATTACAGTCATGTTCCCCAGTACAACATCTTGTCACAATGATCAACTGTATCTTGTAATAATTACAGTAATTTTCCCCAGTGCAACATCCTGTCACAATGACCAACTGTATCTTGTAGTAATTTCAGTCATGTTCCCCAGTACAACATCCTGTCACAATGACCAACTGTATCTTGTAGTAACTACAGTCATGTTCCCCAGTGCAACATCCTGTCACAATGACCAACTGTATCTTGTAGTATCTACAATCATGTTCCCAGTACAACATCCTGTCACAATGACCAACTGTATATTGTAGTAACTACAGTCCATGTCCCTCAGTGTAATATCCTGTCAGAATGACCAACTGTATCTTGTAATAATTACAGTCATATTCCCCAGTGAAACATCCTGTCACAATGACCAACTGTATCTTGTAGTAACTACAGTCATATTCCCCAGTGCAACATCCTGTCACAATGACCAACTGTATCTTGTAGTAACTACAGTCATATTCCCCAGTGCAACATCCTGTCACAATGACCAACTGTATCTTGTAATAATTTACAGTCATTTTCCCAGTGCAACATCCTGTCACAATGACCAACTGTATCTTGTAATAATTACAGTCATGTTCCCCAGTACAACATCCTGTCACAATGACCAACTGTATCTTGTAGTAATTACAGTCATGTTCCCCAGTCAACATCTGTCACAATGATCAACTGTATCTTGTATAATTACAGTAATATTCCCCAGTGCAACATCCTGTCACAATGACCAACTGTATCTTGTAGTAATTACAGTCATGTTCCCCAGTACAACATCCTGTCACAATGACCAACTGTATCTTGTAGTAAATACAGTCATGTTCCCCAGTGCAACATCCTGTCACAATGACCAACTGTATCTTGTAGTATTACAATCATGTTCCCCAGTACAACATCCTGTCACAATGACCAACTGTATCTTGTAGTAATACAGTCATGTTCCCCAGTGCAACATCCTGTCACAATGACCAACTGTATCTTGTAGTAACTACAGTCATGTTCCCCAGTGCAACATCCTGTCACAATGACCAACTGTATCTTGTAGTAACTACAGTCATGTTACCCCAGTGCAACATCCTGTCACAATGGCCAACTGTATCTAGTAGTAACTACAGTCATGTTCCCCAGTACAACATCCTGTCACAATGACCAACTGTATCTTGTATACTACATCATGTCCATAATCTGTCACAACCACATTGTAGAACATCATGTCCATCAACATCGTCCAACCTGTATCTTGTAGTAACTACAGTCATGTACCCCAGTGCACAATCCTGTCACAATGACCAACTGTATCTAGTAGTAACTACAGTCATGTACCCCAGTGCAACATCCTGTCACAATGAATAACTGTATCTTGTAATAACAGTCATGTTCCCCATGCAACAGCCTGTCACAATGACTAACTGTATCATTGTAATAACTAGTCATGTTCCCCAATGCAACATCCTGTCACAATGACCAACTGTATCTTGTATATAACTAGTCATGTTACCCCAATGCAACATCCTGTCACAATGACTAACTGTATCTTGTAATACTACAGTCATGTTCCCCAGTGCAACATCCTGTCACAATGACCAACTGTATCTGTAGTAACTACAGTCATGTACCCCAGTGCAACATCCTGTACCAATGACTAACTGTATCTTGTAGTACTACAGTCATGTTCCCCATGTAAACATCCTGTCACAATGACTAACTGTATCTTGTAATAACTAGTCATGTTCCCCAATGCAACATCCTGTCACAATGACTAACTGTATCTTGTAATAACTAGTCATGTTCCCCAATGCAACATCCTGTCACAATGACTAACTGTATCTTGTAGTAACTACAGTCATGTTCCCCAGTGTAACATCCTGTCACTATGACCAACTGTATCTTGTAGTATCTACAATCATGTTCCCCAGTACAACATCCTGTCACAATGACCAACTGTATCTTGTAGTAACTACAGTCATGTTCCTCATGTAACATCCTGTCACAATGACTTACTGTATCTTGTAGTACCACAGTCATGTTCCCAAGTACAACATCCGTCACAATGACCAACTGTTATATTGTAATAACTACAGTCATGTCCCTCAGTGTAATATCCTGTCAGAATGACCAACTGTATCTTGTAATAATTACAGTCATATTCCCCAGTGAAACATCCTGTCACAATGACCAACTGTATCTTGTAGTAACTACAGTCATATTCCCCAGTGCAACATCCTGTCACAATGACCAACTGTATCTTGTAGTAACTACAGTCATATTCCCCAGTGCAACATCCTGTCACAATGACCAACTGTATCTTGTAATAATTACAGTCATTTTCCCCAGTGCAACATCCTGTCACAATGACCAACTGTATCTTGTAATAATTACAGTCATGTTCCCCAGTACAACATCCTGTCACAATGACCAACTGTATCTTGTAGTAATTACAGTCATGTTCCCCAGTACAACATCTTGTCACAATGATCAACTGTATCTTGTAATAATTACAGTAATTTCCCCAGTGCAACATCCTGTCACAATGACCAACTGTATCTTGTAGTAATTTCAGTCATGTTCCCCAGTACAACATCCTGTCACAATGACCAACTGTATCTTGTAGTAACTACAGTCATGTTCCCCAGTGCAACATCCTGTCACAATGACCAACTGTATCTTGTAGTATCTACAATCATGTTCCCCAGTACAACATCCTGTCACAATGACCAACTGTATATTGTAGTAACTACAGTCATGTCCCTCAGTGTAATATCCTGTCAGAATGACCAACTGTATCTTGTAATAATTACAGTCATATTCCCCAGTGAAACATCCTGTCACAATGACCAACTGTATCTTGTAGTAATTTACAGTCATATTCCCCAGTGCAACATCCTGTCACAATGACCAACTGTATCTTGTAGTAACTACAGTCATATTCCCCAGTGCAACATCCTGTCACAATGACCAACTGTATCTTGTAATAATTACAGTCATTTTCCCCAGTGCAACATCCTGTCACAATGACCAACTGTATCTTGTAATAATTACAGTCATGTTCCCCAGTACAACATCCTGTCACAATGACCAACTGTATCTTGTAGTAATTACAGTCATGTTCCCCAGTACAACATCTTGTCACAATGATCAACTGTATCTTGTAATAATTACAGTAATTTTCCCCCAGTGCAACATCCTGTCACAATGACCAACTGTATCTTGTAGTAATTTCAGTCATGTTCCCCAGTACAACATCCTGTCACAATGACCAACTGTATCTTGTAGTAACTACAGTCATGTTCCCCAGTGCAACATCCTGTCACAATGACCAACTGTATCTTGTAGTATCTACAATCATGTTCCCCAGTACAACATCCTGTCACAATGACCAACTGTATCTTGTAGTAACTACAGTCATGTTCCCCAGTGCAACATCCTGTCACAATGACCAACTGTATCTTGTAGTAACTACAGTCATGTTCCCCAGTGCAACATCCTGTCACAATGACCAACTGTATCTAGTAGTAACTACAGTCATGTACCCCAGTGCAACATCCTGTCACAATGAGCAACTGTATCTAGTAGTAACTACAGTCATGTACCCCAATGCAACATTCTGTCACAATGACTAACTGTATCTTGTAATAACTAGTCATGTTCCCCAATGCAACATTCTGTCACAATGACCAACTGTATCTTGTAGTAACTACAGTCATGTACCCCAGTGCAACATCCTGTTACAATGACCAACTGTATCTTGTAGTAACTACAATCATGTTCCCAAGTACAACATCCTGTCACAATGACTAACTGTATCTTGTAATAACTAGTCATGTTCCCCAATGCAACATTCTGTCACAATGACTAACTGTATCTTGTAATAACTAGTCTTTTCCCCAATGCAACAGCCTGTCACAATGACCAACTGTATCTTGTAGTAACTACAATCATGTTCCCAAGTACAACATCCTGTCACAATGACTAACTGTATCTTGTAATAACTAGTCATGTTCCCCAATGCAAGATCTTGTCACAATGACCAACTGTATCTTGTAGTAACTACAGTCATCACATGCGTATAACCCGAACGGGTAGTAAGACGCGGTGCTAATAATAATAATAACTACAGTCATGTTCCCTGGTGAATGCCATAGACGGGGAAAGGTTCTTGGCGACCGTCGAACGTCTGGGAGAAGCACCTGGCAGGTTTGGGACGTTTCCAGTCTCGCCCACGCTAACTTAACTATCATTTATGAATGAGATCCGGTCTCATTCAAGAAATGAGACCTCATAAGTCATACCCGTCACTCCGCGTGCCAACATACACTCAACATTTAGATCGGTGATAAACTCTCCTTTTTGGAGTGGTTTCTTTTTTCGTTTGGACGAATCGTCATTGTGAATGGCGCATACTTAAAAATTGTAATTAGTTCAAAATAAATATTTGGAGTGGAATGCAAAAACGTTTCTTAGACTTTTTAATGTTATTCTAATGACAGACTCTTAGTGTATTCTTACTGCCCAACCCTAACTCGCTATTAAATCTTCACTCACCCTTTGACTTCATATCTTAGTTAAATGACTAAGATTTTTTTCATAAAATATATTTCACCACTAAAATTGAACTGTCACTATCACTACCACTAATCTAACACAACACTAATATTCAAACTACACTCAGCCCCGTTCTGACATACCACCTTTTTCATATAAAAGTTATAAATCAAAAAAATATGATGAAACTTCAATGATCTATCAAATATATCTTATAAAATAAAGTTTTTTAAATAATTTATTAAATATTTACATTATAAACCATGATCTAGGAATTTATCAAAGAAAATAGTAAACCTGGAAAATTAACCTGAATATGCGAATCAGTTAAAAGCTTTTTTTTAACACCACGGCCTACCAGCCTTAGGGCTATAAGTTTCTATATTAGCTACACTGATGGTTCTAGGAATAGGGAAGGTTATATTTAGATGAAATGTACCCACATTTGCGTGGAAAGAGAGTGGAAAACAATTTTGAAAAAACCACCATTAGTACACCTGACCGAGATTCGAACCTCGATCTTCCCGTCTTCGGCAGTCTAGTCTACCGCGAGAGTAGCACCTTAGACCATGCAGCCACCAAGGGAGGTTTAAAAACAATAATTGTGCACTAATAACAATTTTTTTTATGACACAAACCTCTTTCTTTTACTTTTAAATAATAACCAAGCAATTTTGTTAACTAGTTTTTTTTTAAGTTATTGTTCATTCGTAAATATTTCTGACACGATTGACTTTCTTTTTTTCCTTTTGACTTTCGTGATGCCCTCTGTTTATCTGTTTGTCTGTCTACATCTCAGCTTAGAGCCAAACCATTGGGTAGCAATCGGGCTAAAACCTGGTATCTAGGGTTTTCATAGGGCTACCACGAGGCGTTTTTGGAATTAGATATAAAACCCTAAAATTATGGGTAGTTTACTGAAGGGCTAAAAGAAATATAATCGATTTTTTCAAAATACGCTCCAACAATTTTTATTAATTTTGTATATAGGCATTGTTGTTAAATATTAGAAACAAAATGGCAATTCTTGTTTTCTTATGAAAATGACTTTAGGGCACTTTAGAGAAGCAGAAATTTATAATTTTGATCATATATTCGCGAATATTTGATATACGAAAAAACCTATTCTGTAAAGTTGTAGTAGGACTTATTATTAAAATAAAAATATTTAACTTGGAATATATTTTTATACAACCAAAATATGTTTTGTTATGGAATACTTTAAAATACGAACTTGATTGTTAATCTATTTTGTGGACAGAGATACTCCTATTTTCTCAATATTTCTGTAACATTGTATATTATTACATCTATACTCTTTGGTGGAGTGTTTCTGCAATAGTGTGTATTATTTCGTTTCACAAATCTCACAAGTTTTTATTAAATGTGTATGTTTTAAGATTAAAGAGAGAGAGAGAGAGAGAATTGCGTGCGGTGCATTGTTACCATTTATTTAATACATCTTGCCCACGGCCAAGACCAGTGTAATGAAGTGTAATATTAACTACTAATAACAGAGACCGATGTAGTCTTCTATTTTAAAACTGGTCCAGATCGTGTTCAGAGAAGGCAGTAGAGAGAGTAAGAGAACACTGCCAAGAACACAGAACGAAGGAACACGACGTTTCACGATCAGCAGCTGTTACTCCGTAACTCAGTGGCTACAAACGTTTACCACTGGTATGAAGGCCACTGGTTTGACTCCAATATTTAACTGAAAGAATAAATTATCCTTCGCATCGGTAGGAATACCCTCTATTTCTCTCTTGCGATAAAATAAGCGTATTTCAGTATTCCCCAAATAAGTTCCCATGGGCACTATGTCACCCGCGACTGATTCGAATCCATCTCACGACCTTTTAACCGGGATATTAAAAAACGACAACGTTTTAACCAGAAATCTTATCGAAGTCTGGTTTTCGACATTTTTCACTCGACAAGCGAACGTTAAATTGGTGAGGCCATTTTGTTATTGTAAAATAAAATTTTCAACTTGTATATACAGTATTTACTTTCTCGTTATCTTACAGGTAGAGAAAGTATTGTGATTGTCAAAAATATATCTAACTCGAGATTATGATTAATTTCGACGTTTCATGACCCCACGAATCCGAAAATATAGTTTTTGAATTTCCGTCTGTCTGTCTGTCTATCTGTACCTCGGACTAGAGCCTAAACTATTTTACCGATCGAGCTAAAACTTGGTATTTAATGTTTTTATAGGGTTGCCCCGAGGGTTTTTGGAATTGGATATCTAACCCTAAAATTAAGAGTAGTTTACTGAAGGGCAAAAAGAGAAAAAATTCGATTTTATCAAAATTAGCTCTAACGGTTTTGATTACATTTCATTTGTAAGCATTGATCAATATTACAGAAGCAGAAATTTCCTTAGATACACAAATATTTAAGTTACTAAATAACTATTTGCACAATTGTAGTACTATTTAAAATAAAACCCCTTTATTTGAAATATATCTTTATAAAACTAATAGCTTCTGAGATAGTGGCAAATATATTAATACAATTTTGTGAGCTTTAGTTGTAGATATACTACTCAGGTTTTAACGCAATAATTCTCTAATGCCCTAGAGTAATTAAATATTAGTAAGTCTCCTAAAAAGTGTATGTTCTTTTCCTTCTAACCTCTTTGGGGAAACGTTTGTACAACATTGATTTATCTCTGTCATTTTAGACTCAAGAGTCAATATTTTCATTTTTCGTTGCTCAAAATATATAAATGAGGAATTTAATAGCAATGAGATGACATCAAGATATGCAACACCTAATAAAATGTCGAAAATTTTAACCAGAAGTCGAAATTTTAATACGAAGTGTTGACCCTTGTGGACCCAATATCGATATTTTTATTTTTCCAAACATACAAATGAGGACATTAACTCTTTAAAAATAAAATCATAAAATTTAAAACCAGGCGTCAAAAAATGTCTTACATAAGTATAGCGCAATTTTTGCCCGGGTTTGCTAGTGTATATTATTTTGTTTCACATATATTACGAGTTATGAGTAGATATCTCCATCTTTAAATATAGAGTGAGAAAGTATGTGCGGAGTTAAGTACCTTTTTTTTTCAGTAAACAGGTTTCACTGGTCTAATAGAGTCAAATTGTTATAGAAATGTGTTAGATATATTTATTTTATTTATTTGAAGTATTTAACGTTCACTTTCTGAACCGACCATTTATATCAGATATGAATGAGAATTTCTATGAGTGAGAGCGAAAGAGCATATCAATTTTGCCTGAAATGTATTTTCACATACCATCAAGCATTCTTTTACATACCACAATCGACATGGGATCAACGGCTTTAATTTCCCTCCGAAGGAAGTTGTGTTGCGGAATTTTGATCTCTCAAGAAAAGTCCGTCAACCACAACTGGGTTTGAACCCACAAATATTTGGTCCTGAGGCTGGCACTTTACCCCAAGAACACCAATGTCAACCATATTTTTAGAAAAGGTAAACACATATTTTGGAAGTCAACACAGTAACATTTTAATATATTATTATTGTTAATTTAGTTGAGGATATTATCTATCAAAAGTGACAACTGCAGATAAATATAAGAAAGTAGATCTTCCAGCTTTTTAGCTATTTCGTAAGAGCGTAACTATAAAAATGGTACTGTATATTCCCTTGTTTTCTAATAAAGACCATATTAAAACCATCACACACGATACGACGACTGATTTGAGCTGTATTACCTACTTAACTGATGCATTATCAGGGAGAGATGAGATGGTCTCTAAGACTTGAGGGTAACGGGGCGTTTTTGTTTATGGATTTTAGGGGGACCAGATTAAAAAATGTTTGTTGTAAAATAAACATTGGTGATGACCTAGCTTCTCTAACACATTTATTTTCATATAAATACTAAAATATGTATTATGGTTATAAGTATTTACTATTAAAACTTCAATTAATACCTTCGATTTTCTTATAACAATTAAACTGTCAAGTAAAGTTCCTAACAAATATAATAATTATGAAGGAAATAATTTCAATTAGTTTTTTACGCACTGTGCTGTAACTGTTTACAGTGAAATTTTATATTAACTGTAAAAAAAAAAAGTAATACAACTTATCAATAAAGTGTTAAACTGGTTTTACAAAATAAAGTCCTAAGCTGATGAAATGTGTAAATTTATAATATGTTTAATGTAACACTTTAATTACAAAATTATTAAATCAAATTATATGTTTGGAAGGATTAAGGCAACATTTGAAAATAGCTTTTAAAGAATTTGGATAAAACACATTTAACGTAGAGTGACAACAATTGATGCAAATTGCAAACATTAGACTATATGTTTAAAAAAAAGCTACAAGCTATATACTAACATTAAAGAAGTTGTTACATAAATGATTATTTATAATTTATTGACCTTAAAAAGGATATCTTTTGTTGGTCCCTTAATCCTTAAGATAATAACTGTATGGATCAGAAATGTCTGCTTGTACTGCCTGTGTTGTTTGTAAGTTAAATTGACGTGTTTTGGTTCTAAAACAATTTTCAGTAAACTTATAAAGAGGGTGGATAATAACCTAAAGTTTCTTATAGGCCGAGATATGTGTGAAAACTTGGTTGTTAATAGGCAAGGTTAAATTTAATTATTTCTGCATTCATGAAGAACATAACTTATTATATAAATGCTCCTTACTACACATTCTTACAATATTTCTAAAATGTTCCTAACAATAATAATAATAATATTTAGCACCGCGTCTTACTACCCGTTCGGGTTATACGCTTAAGTACTAATTACGCTAATGGATTAGGAATTGGGAGGGTTGCATTTAGAGGAAGTGAACCCGCATTTGCGTGGAGGAAGAGTGGAAAACCATTTAGGAAAAACCACCCCCAGTTCACCCGACCGAGATTCGAACCTCGATCTCCCCGTCCTCGGCGGTCGAGCTCAACACGACTAGCGCGTTAGCCAACTACGCCACCGAGGCGGGTTGTTCCTAACAAAGCTTGGCTTAGAACAAATATACATTCATCAAAAGATAGCATTCGATTTCTTAACACATAAAATGTTTTAAAGACAGTACAACGTAGATCTTTGTGCGTTCAAAAGCACATAAAGTTAGAAGAGAAGAGATTCAGAAGTACAAGTGAACTCACACAATAGAGCTCCAAGTAATGATAAATGCCAACGTGGGTAGTAAACAACATCTTGTCAGTTCCGACATCCATCAAAAGTGTTACCGGGGGCGGCAACCGAAACAAACGTTTGACTACTGTGTGTGGATCCAAACCGGCTCCATTTAACCGACGACGTCTGCTAATAGAGTGACTTGTTCTACCACTTACGACAGGCGACATTAATCACCCACAATTACCCTCAAGCTTGCATTAACACTCTTAGCTTTTATGACCACCTCACGTAATTTGAAACTACGTGTGTGAATGAAGGCATTTTACTAAACTGACCCGTCCACAGGCTGGAAACAGTTGATGATGATTATGTGTGAATACAAAAATAGGATTCAGGCTAGAAGAAACTTTTACAAAATAAACACTTAGTTTTGCAATCAATATAGATAACATTTTACTTTGTTATTAGTTCTATTAGTTCTGTGAACAATAGACCTCACTCCCTCCCTGTTCTTATCGTTATTACAGTCTTACTAGTAGTTCTGTGAACAGTAGACCTCCCTCCATGTTATTATCGTTACTACAGTCTTACTAGTAGTTCTGTGAACAATAAACCTCGCTCTCTCCATGTTATTATCGTTACTACAGTCTTACTAGTAGTTCTGTGAGCAGTAGACCTCACTCCCTCCCTGTTATTATCGTTATTACAGTCTTACTAGTAGTTCTGTGAACAATAAACCTCGCTCTCTCCATGTTATTATCGTTACTACAGTCTTACTAGTAGTTCTGTGAGCAGTAGACCTCACTCCCTCCCTGTTCTTATCGTTATTACAGTCTTACTAGTAGTTCTGTGAACAGTAGACCTCCCTCCCTTCATGTTATTATCGTTACTACAGTCTTACTAGTAGTTCTATGAACAGTAGACCTCACTCATTCCATGTTATTATCGTTAATACAGTGTTACTAGTAGTTCTGTGAATAGTAGACCTCGCTCCCTCCATGTTATTATCGTTACTAC
Source organism: Timema podura (assembly GCA_033556935.1). Taxonomy (NCBI): domain Eukaryota; kingdom Metazoa; phylum Arthropoda; class Insecta; order Phasmatodea; family Timematidae; genus Timema; species Timema podura. The sequence goes on from JAVRXN010000005.1 coordinate 55,795,893, forward strand.
AGTGTTACTAGTAATTCTGTGAATAGTAGACCTCGCTCCCTCCATGTTATTATCGTTACTACAGTTTAACTAGTAGTTCTGTGAACAGTAGACCTCACTCCCTCCATGTTATTATCGTTACTACAGTCCTACTAGTAGTTCTTTGAACAGTAGACCTCACTCCTCCATGTTATTATCGTTACTACAGTCTTACTAGTAGCTATACTGAACAGTAGACCTCTCTACCTCCATGTTCTTATCGTTACTACAGTCTTACTAGTAGTTCTGTGAACAGTAGACCTCTCTACCTCCATGTTATTATCGTTACTACAGTCTTACTAGTAGTTCTGTGAATAGTAGACCTCGCTCTTTCCATGTTATTATCGTTACTACAGTTTTACTAGTAGCTATATGAACAGTAGACCTCTCTACCTCCATGTTCTTATTGTTACTACAGTTTTATTAGTAGTTCTGTGAACATTTGACTTCGCTTCCTCCATGTTGTTATTGTTTCTACAGTCTTAAGATTTCTCTTTAGATTTCAAGTTGAAATTCTTCCTATAATTTACCCTTGGATTTGAAGTTGGTATATTCCTACTTTGTGATCAAGTTAGACCGAAACAACTTAATTATATATTACATAATAATACTTTATATTTAAAGAGAATAAATACGGTTCACGCTACTTAAGGCGTCAGTCTCTCAATCTATTTGAAAACATAAAAAAATATTTCCTAAGTACTATATCGATTGAAAATCACTTAAAGTGAATAAACTTTTGAGAAGTTGCCCTATTAAAACGGATAATCAGGCCAAAACCTTTCTACATAGATTATTTGGCCTAGTCTCAAAGAATGTCCTTGCAGGTTTCGTTAAAACGGTTCCATGCATATGACTGCTAGACCTATAGTGGAACAATCATCCAAAGAGTGGATAGACATACAGGCAAATTTCCGAATGGGTAAGTTAAAACAAGACCTAGATGCTCTCAGTCAATTATTTTACATAAAATGTTTCAGATCGCGTGACTTTACATGCACACACATAAAATGAGTTTATTTAATTCTATAGCTGTCAAAAATAATTCCCTCCTATTTAAACAAGACTGTTAAAAGCCAGGCTGCACAACTCACGGTTCGTGGACCACAAGCGGTAAACCAAGAATATTGTCTATCCCTACCAAGTAAACGTTGGAGGCATAATTTATTTATAACTAAATATCTTAGAAACACATTTAAAACAAAATGTCTTAAATAATAAATATATAAGTAAAAAACCTGCATTGCATCTTACTACCCATCCGTGTTATTCACATATTATTGGGGTAAGAACGAGTAGGATATAATTTAGAGAAAGTGTGCAAACATGTGTGTGTGGAATAAGAGCGGGAAGCCATTCAAGAAAACATATCCAGTAAATCCATCCTGGAATTGAATCGCGACCTTTCCGTCAACAACAAACTCACCAGGCGAGTCTAATTCTTTTGTCCGAGTTTCCAGTGGAATACTTTAAGGCGTCACTCAGGCAATAGAGGCCGTTGATGGGAAGATCACGGTTTGAATCCCGATCGGGTGTACTACGGTGGTTTTCCCTAAATGATGTTTCCATCTAAGCAGATGCGGGTACACTTCCTTTAAACTAAGCCTTCCCTAGTCCTATAATATTAGCGTAATTAATAGGGAGTGGATTCTTTGGCACTAAGAATGTTTAAATAGGCAGGCAAATAGGCAGACAAATAGGCATTAAAATTTTGGGATCATAATCATAATAATAGGCACTTAAGGAAAAAAATACACAAAAGGCAATGTAATTTATTTTACTACCTACTATTTAACTATCTGTCTAATCCCCTTTATTTTAATACATACTATCTAACTATCTGTCAATTCACAGTGCTGTTTTGAGCACCTGTCTCACTACTTGTTCAGGCCTTGCGCATATGTATTAAATATGCCCAAATGTATCTGCATTTGCGTGTATGGAGAGTGAAAAGCCATTTAGTAAAAAAAAAAACCTTTAGTACACCAGACCGAAACTTGAATCTCAACTTCACCTTCATCGATAGTCCAGTCTACTTTGACAGTGACGCCTTAACCCATTCAACCACTGAAATGAGGCAAAACTGTAATAACTATACACTTGTCTAGATTCTCATTAGTGAAAGGGGTTATATTTTCAGATATAATGTTTTTTTATAATTTAAAAAGCCTTCAGACGGTGTCAAGGGAAAAATTTCAAATTTGTTATTTTCAAATAATTTAACTTTTTTCCCTTTCAACTGAATGCCGTTTCATCCCAATATACCTGCCACTGCTTCCATTGTCCACCCGATGTATGCTAATTGGAAACTATTTGACAAGTGTCAATTTTCAAACCCACTCCAAACAAGTATGCCACAACTTACACTTTCTAAGAAATTGGATTCTATCTTTCAGCAGAACATACATACCTTGTTAAAAAGAGAAAGGCTAAAGACGAAATCGGAGCGTTAAGGTGTTTATTCATAAAATAGGTAAAAACCAACAGAATAAGCATTAATATGCACTATAGAATTAATATATTATACTCCTAATAACATGAAATGCAACTCTATCTCTATCTCAACTGCCAACATTTTACGATCAGGGAAAAGAAAAGATAAATAGGCAAAATCCGGTCCCTAGTAGTCTAATTAGTACACACGAGTATAAATTGAGCGGGTAGTAAGAAATGATGTTATAGACCCTATTTATATGTAAAAAATTAAAACAGTTTACATTTCAAAAACATTTCGCGACCGACCAAAAATCGTCTCATGGCCCACAGTTTGGGCACCACTTTTCTAGAAGCTAAAAGACCGTTCTAATTTCACTAATTGTTCTCCAATCCACACGGAGTAAGTTGTTGATCTCCTTCAATCCCTTGTGAATGTGGCCAACGGCTGCTGTATGCACTACTAGATTGCCCGTGACAGCTGAAGACATGCCAAGATATATAGTCAGTAGGTGCTTCAGAGGACTAATTAAGCAACCCGCACCGCCGGCAGATGTACAACCTCACTGGCAGCGTCCGTCCACACAACAGCACGCCTATTAATAGTACCTGAACATCTCTCAGTCGTGAACAAACATTCGAGCATTTAACTATCTTCAGGAATCCGTTGGCATGAGAAGAACTTTAGGTAACAAATATTTTTAACGCTCTTTCATTTTAAGGTCCAACAAAATGAAATATGTATTATAAAATTTCGGGACGAACATAGCTTGTTATTTAAAATATGATAACCATATTATTTAAAATGTATAAAGTTACAAAATAAACAATTTATCATTGAATCTGCGTGCAACCATTACGATTATTGAGACGCGATGAAAAAAAATTTGTATGATGTAATCGTACATACATTATCAAGTATTCTAATTGTAATTAGGAACAAAATATTTAAAAAAAAAAGTTTCTCAGAAAGTCCCCCTGAAAAATAAATGGTACGGCGCACCGCACAGACTTTCTCTCACTTTCTATAAACTCGTAAGATTTCTGAACGGAATAATGTACATTGTATCATCACCACTCCACTTAAGAACACGCATAAAATAATATACAATGATATATAATTAATTAGAAAAGAGGCGCATCTTTGTCCACCTAAGAGCATTTCAAAGAGTTTAAAGTCTTCCACAAGGATCAACACTTCGTATTAAAATTTCGATTTCTGGTTAAAATTTTAACATTTTATAAGGTGTTGCAGATCTTCAAGTCATCGCATTGATATTTAATTATTCATTTATACATTTTGACCAATAAAAAATGTAAATATTGACTATTGAGTCTAAAATGGAGATAGATCATTGCTGTGCAAACATTTCTCCTAAGAGCTTTAAGGAAAAATAACATACTTTTTTTAGATACTTACTTATATTTAATTACTCTATGGCATTGGAGAATTATTGCGTTAAGACTTATGTAGTATATCTTTACAACTAAAGCTCACAAAATTGTATTAATATATTTGCAACTATCTAAGAAACTGTTGCTTTTATAAAAATATATGTCAAATAAAAGTTTTTTATTTGTAATAGTCCTAGAATTTTGCAATGATAAGTTGTTTAGTTTCTCAAATAGTTGTGGAGATACGGGAATTAACGCTTCTGTAAAGTACCCTAAAAATCATTTTCATAGGAAAATGAAAATAGCCAGTTTATTTATAATCTTAATCAACGCCTAGATACGAATTTTAATCAAAATCGTTTGAGCAGATTTTGAGAAAACCAATATTTTCTCTTTTCGCCCTTCAGTAAACTACCCTTAATTTTAAGTTTGTATAGACACACAGACAGACGGCATTGCAAAGACTATTTTTTAGGGTTGTGGGGGTCATAAGACGTCGACATCCATTAACATTTCAGGTTAGTTTTTTTTACGATCGCAATACTTAAACTTTAATGTCCAAAAAGTTAAAAAAATTCATATAATTGCGTATATATTGAAAGTTATTGATTGTATAAAAATATCTTTCGGCTAAGATATTTGTATTATAAATATATATACATATTTGTAATGCTAAGTAATTTTATATCTCAAATAGTTTTGGAGCTATTATAAAAAGTGTTAATTAACGCATCAGACCGGAGCCCTTAAAGCCATTTTGCCGAGATATTGAGGGTAGCCATTTTGTTTTTAATATTTATTAATGTTTATAAATGAAATTTAATCAAAATCGTTAGAGCCGATTTTGAGAAAATGAACTTTTTCTCTTTTTTCCCTTCAGTAAACTACCCTTAATTTTAGGGGTAGATATCCAATTCCAAAAATCCCTCGGGGCAACCCTAACAAAACCCTAGATATAAAGTTTCAGCTCAATCGGTAAAATAGTTTAGGCTCTAGTTGGAGGTACAGACAGACAGACAGACGGAAATTCAAAAATCACTTTTTCGGATTCAGGGAGTCATGAAACGTCAAGATTCATCAAAATCTCGAGTTCGATTTTTTTGACGATCACCATACTTTCTCTAACTGTAAGATAGAAAGAAAGTAATAACCAAAGAAATACACTAGCTTCATAATCATATGGAACATTCTTCAGACATAAACTTTGAACGAAACTACTAGAGCCATTTTTACTTTCTCTCTATCTTACAGGTAGAGAAAGTATGGTGATCGTCAAAAAAATCGAACTCGAGATTTTGATGAATCTTGACGTTTCATGACTCCCTGAATCCGAAAAAAGTGGTTTTTGAATTTCCGTCTGTCTGTCTGTCTGTCTGTCTCTCTGTCTGTACCTCCAACTAGAGCCTAAACTATTTTACCGATTGAGCTGAAACTTTATATCTAGGGTTTTCATAGGGTTGCCCCGAGGTATTTTTGGAATTGGATATCTACCCCTAAAATTAAGGGTAGTTTACTGAAGGGAAAAAAGAGAAAAAGTTCATTTTCTCAAAATCGGCTCTAACGATTTTGATTAAATTTCATTTATAAACATTAATAAATATTAAAAACAAAATGGCTACTCTCAATATTTCGGCAAAATGGCTTTAAGGGCTCCGGTCTGAAGCGTAAATTAACATATTTTATAATAGCTCCGAAACTATTTGAGATATGAAATTACTTAGCATTACAAATATGTATATATATTTATAATACAAATATTTATTCGAAACATATTTTTATAAACTCAATGATTTTCAATCTATACGCAATTATATATATATTTTTAACTTTTTGGACATTAAAGCTTAAGTATTGCGATCGTAAAAGAAAAACTAACCTGAAATGTTGATGGATGTCGACGTCTCATGACCCCCCCCCCCCAACCCTAAAAAATAGTCTTTGCGTCTATAAAAACTTAAAATTAAGGGTAGTTTACTGAAGGGCGAAAAGAAAAAAATTTTGTTCTCAAAATCTGCTCAAACGATTTTGATTAAAATTCGTATCTAGGCGTTGATTAAAATTATAAATAAACTGGCTAATTTCATTTTCCTATGAAAATGATTTTAAGGGTACTTTACAGAAGCGTTAATTTCCGTATCTCCTCAGCTATTTGAGAAATTAACAACTTATCATTGCAAAATTGTAGGACTATTAGAAATAAAAAACTTTTATTTGACATATATTTTTACTTTCTCTCTATCTTACAGGTAGAGAAAGTATGGTGATCGTCAAAAAAATCGAACTCGAGATTTTGATGAATTTTGACGTTTCATGACTTCCTGAATCCGAAAAAGTGGTTTTTGAATTTCCGTCTGTCTGTCTGTCTGTATGTACCTCCAACTAGAGCCTAAACTATTTTACCGATTGAGCTGAAACTTCATATCTAGGGTTTTCATAGGGTTGCCCCGAGGGATTTTTGGAATTGGATATCTACCCCTAAAATTAAGGGTAGTTTACTGAAGGGAAAAAAGAGAAAAAGTCGATTTTCTCAAAATCGGCTCTATCGATTTTGATTAAATTTCTTTTATGAACATTAATAAATATTCCAAACAAAATGGCTACTCTCAATATTTCGGCAAAATGGCTTTAAGGGCTCCGGTCTGACGCGTAAATTAACATATTTTATAATAGCTCCGAAATTATTTGAGATATGAAATTACTTAGCATTACAAATATGTATATATATTTATAATACAAATATTTTATTCGAAACATATTTTTATAAAATCAATAACTTTCAATCTATACGAAATTATATATATATATTTTTAACTTTTTGGACATTAAAGCTTAAGTATTGCGATCGTAAAAAAAACTAACCTGAAATGTTGATGGATTTCGACGTCTCATGACCCCCCTAACCCATAAAAAATAGTCTTTGCAATGCCGTATGTCTGTGTGTCTATTAAAACTTAAAATTAAGGGTAGTTTACTGAAGGGCAAAAAGAGAAAAAGTCGATTTTCTCAAAATCGGCTCTAACGATTTTGATTAAATTTCATTTATAAACATTAATAAATATTACAAACAAAATTGCTACCCTCAATATTTCGGCAAAATGGCTTTAAGGGCTCCGGTCTGATGCGTCAATTAACATTTTTTATAATAGTTCCGAAACTATTTGAGATATGTAATTACTTAGCATTACAAATATGTATATATATATATATAATACAGATATTTTATCCGAAACATATTTTTATAAAATCAATAACTTTCAATCTATACGCAATTACATGAATTTTTTAACTTTTTGGACATTAAAGTTTAAGTATTGCGACCGTAAAAAAAACTAACCTGAAATGTTGATGGATGTCAACGTCTCATGACTCCCGAACCCTAAAAAATAGTCTTTGCAATGCCGTCTGTCTGTGTGTCTATAAAAACTTAAAATTAAGGGTATTTTACTGAAGGGCGAAAAGAGAAAAATTTTGTTTTCTCAAAATCTGCTCAAACGATTTTGATTAAAATTCGTATCTAGGCGTTGATTAAGATTATAAATAAACTGGCTATTTTCATTTTCCTATGAAAATGATTTTTAGGGTACTTTACAGAAGCGTTAATTTCCGTATCTCCACAACTATTTGAGAAACTAAACAACTTATCATTGCAAAATTGTAGGACTATTAGAAATATAAAAACTTTTATTTGACATATATTTTTATAAAAGCAACAGTTTCTGAGATATTTGCAAATATATTAATACAATTTTGTGAGCTTTAGTTGTAAACATATACTACTTAAGTCTTAACGCAATAATTCTCCAATGCCATAGAGTAATTAAATATAAGTAAGTATCTAAAAAAGTATGTTATTTTTCCTTAAAGCTCTTAGGAGAAATGTTTGCATAGCAATGATCTATCTCCATTTTAAACTCAATAGTCAATATTTACATTTTTTATTGGTCAAAATGTATAAATGAATAATTAAATATCAATGCGATGACTTGAAGATCTGCAACACCTTATAAAATGTTAAAATTTTAACCAGAAATCGAAATTTTAATACGAAGTGTTGACCCTTGTGGAATACATTAAACAGTTTGAAATGCTCTCAGGTGGACAAAGATGCGCCTCTTTTCTAATTGATTATATATCATTGTATATTATTTTATGCGTGTTCTTAAGTGGAGTGGTGATGATACAATGTACATTATTCCGTTCAGAAATCTTACGAATTTATAGAAAAAGAGAGAAAGTCTGTGCGGTGCACCGTACCATTAATTTTAAATTTATGAAATTTAAAAATTCCGTCTTTAGTAAATTAATGTAATTTTATTTAATCCTTTGAAATATTTTTCAGATAGTAATTATGAAAAAATCATTCAAGGATATATATTTTTTTAATCTTAAATTTTATAACCATCCATCACCTACTAATAGTTTTATGACCAGTATGCCTCACTTCCTCCATGTTATTATCGTTACTACAGTCTTACTAGTAGTTCTGTGAACAGTAGACCTCCCTCCGTGTTATTATCGTTACTACAGTCTTACTAGTAGTTCTGTGAACAATAGACCTCCCTCCATGTTATTATCGTTACTACAGTCTTACTAGTAGTTCTGTGAATAGTAGACCTCCCTCCATGTTATGATCGACACTACAGTCTTACTAGTAGTTCTGTGAACAATAGACCTCACTCCATGTTATTATCGTTACTACAGTCTTACTAGTAGTTCTGTGAATAGTAGACCTCCCTCCATGTTATTATCGTTACTACAGTCTTACTAGTAGTTCTGTGAATAGTAGACCTCCCTCCATGTTATGATCGATACTACAGTCTTACTAGTAGTTCTGTGAACAGTAGACCTCCCTCCATGTTATTATCGTTACTACAGTCTTACTAGTAGTTCTGTGAACAGTAGACCTCCCTCCATGTTATGATCGATACTACAGTCTTACTAGTAGTTCTATGAACAATATACCTAGCTCCCTCCATGTTATTATCGTTACTACAGTCTTACTAGTAGTTCTATGAACAATATACCTAGCTCCCTCCATGTTATTATCGTTACTACAGTCTTACTAGTAGTTCTATGAACAATATACCTAGCTCCCTCCATGTTATTATCGTTACTACAGTCTTACTAGTAGTTCTATGAACAATATACCTAGCTCCCTCTATGTTATTATCGTTACTACAGTCTTACTAGTAGTTCTGTGAACAATAGACCTCACTCCCTCCATGTTATTATCATTACTACAGTCTTACTAGTAGTTCTGTGAACAGTATACCTCCCTCCATGTTATTATCGATACTACAGTCTTACTAGTAGTTGTATGAACAATATACCTCGCTCCCTCCATGTTATTATCGTTACTACATTCTTACTAGTAGTTCTGTGAACAGTAGACCTCCCTCCATGTTATTATCGTTACTACAGTCTTACTAGTAGTTCTGTGAACAGTATACCTCCCTCCATGTTATTATCGTTACTACAGTCTTACTAGTAGTTCTGTGAACAGTAGACCTCGCTCCCTCCATGTTATTATCATCACTACAGTCTTACTAGTAGTTCTGTGAACCGTATACCTCCCTCCATGTTATTATCGTTACTACAGTCTTACTAGTAGTTCTGTGAACAGTAGACCTCCCTCCATGCTATTATCGTCACTACAGTCTTACTAGTAGTTCTGTGAACAGTATACCTCCCTCCATGTTATTATCGATACTACAGTCTTACTAGTAGTTGTATGAACAATATACCTCGCTCCCTCCATGTTATTATCGTTACTACAGTCTTACTAGTAGTTCTGTGAACAATAGACCTCGCTCCCTCCATGTTATTATCGTTACTACAGTCTTACTAGTAGTTCTGTTAACAATAGACCTCACTCCCTCCATGTTACTATTTTAATTTAGCATCGCATATTGTCCATGACACAGTCAGTGTTAAAAATGTAATTCCCTAACTTCCAGCACCTGACATCTTCTTGCTTCAGGAACTATGTAGTTGATGTATTGTTTTAATTTCACCATTCTTTTCCATCATGTGATTTGAATTATTAGAGACATGCTTTCACTCGTCCCTTTAGCAGACTATCCGAACTAGTTTGGTTAATAAGCACTATAAACTTAATCAAACATCCCACTAAATATATTTTATTGGTTTCAGATTATAAGCCCCTTATCTCTGACGAAACTTAAACTATTTTGGAAATATCAACAAAACACTAGTTTTTATCAATTTTATTACCATCAGTATTTAAAATTATTTAAAATCAAAGCCTTCACTTATTTGACATCTTTAGACCGATATTTATAAAATGCACTAAAGTCTCGAGCTTTTGAGAATAGAAGCTCCATATAGTTCGAGGTAAGAATGAGCCATCACATACTTTTACGTATTAAGATGTGATGCTCAAAAACGTCTATAACTCTCAAAATTAATTTTCTTTTTCCAATCAAATTTTTTTTGCATTTAAGTTTTGTTTTATTTCGAGTTTTATGATTCTAAGGGTGACCTGTTGGTCTAGGAGTAAGGTGTCAGACTTCTGTGCTGAGGGTCCGGGGTTCAATCCTCGGTCCCGGCACAGATTTATCTGATTGCCAAACCCTTCCTTCACCTCTGACAAGATGTGTATTAACCACAACTTGTGAATGTGAGAAATGCCAGGCCTCCACCGTGGTTCGGATTCCAAGGTAAACTGTAGGTCCTCCATTTCATCTCACAATCACCCTACCATTGCACATTAGCGTAAGTGCGTATAACCCGAATGGGTAGTAAGACGCGGTGCTAATAATAATAATAATAATAATAATAATAATAATAATAATAATAATAATAATAATAATAATAATTATTTATGATTCTATATTTTTCACATCGCTCGATAAAGAATCGACGTGACTCTTATCTAAACCTTTCTCTCGATCCAAGAGATTGAGCATCTCTTGTCCCATGTATCAATCCTATCAGACGGAGGTAGTCTTGATGTCGAGTGGGCGTGTGAAGTACCTCCTCTCCAAACTCCCATACTGACTGGTCAGCTCCCCACGTGGGGCCCTGCTTATGTAAACACTCGGCTACGAACCTTGTTATTACTACAAGACTGGCCCGTGGAGAAGAACGGGTCAGTCACGCGAACCCTCCATCGGTCAAAGAGTCGAGTTGTCACATGGCGCAACGTTCCCTTCATTCACAACAGGGGGCTGGTCTCCTTTTTAGGGACCGACTGACGTCCATGTGATAAACACAGCGTTGTATCAGTACACGACTTACAAACTAACTTTACTGTCGTGAACTTAGAAAGGGTATTATGCCGGCTACATTAATTTCAAGTTACACAATCTTTAAGTTTCCGATCCTCCAACTCTTTGAGCCTGAGCGCTCCCTCCCCTCAATATAACACCTCAGAATTGTGCAGATCCCCCTAACTAGCTGCGTGTTTGCCTTCCCCTGACTTAACTCACTTCATATCAGCCATAAACACAACACTTAATCTACTATTCTGTTGTCTGCACCCTGTAGCACACTGGGGGTGTAGCTGGGGGTGGTACACCCCTCGTTCCTCAAATGTTGGGTGGGGAAGAGCTTAAAGTTTGGGAGTTTTGTGGTGAGTCGAGATCTTGAGTTGGGAAATTCTAGAATTACTGTGTACCGCCGTAATTTCGATCATGAAAGTTATTAACCACAGACTTTTACAGACGAATTTTAAATTCCCCAAATGTCGATCCCTACTCTTCAAAAGTTCCCAACTTTATAACTCATCAAACATTGAAAGGAGATACTACTATATTATAGTAGAGTGTTTAGGTAGCTTGGTTAAACAAATTGGCCAGTAGCACCTCTGTCACTGCCTACTAGCTTTAAGGCTATCACTACTTGCCTGCTAGACACTGATTAGCCTTAAGAAGGCGAGGTGATATTTTAAGTTGATCACTTGACAAAACCTGGAGATTTTAAGAGCCGCAAATTGTTAATTTTCCTGCACGCACTGGTGCTGAATGTCAAAACAATTAATACTTGTAACTGGAAAAATTAACGCACTACACTTATGTTGGACTAAACTGTCGAAGACGGGGAGATAGGGGTTCGATATAGGTCAGATGCACTGAGGTTTTTGCCTAGATGGTTTTCCACTCTCCCTCCAAGCAAATAAGGGCGCACTTCCTCCAAATTAATCCTTCCTAATCCCTAATACATTAGGGTAATTAGTACATAGTGTATAGCCCGAACATCCAGTGCTAAAAAAAAACTGTAAAAAATCCATCATTAACAAATAACTTTAAAAATACAAATAGAGGCCTAATTATCACCTTACATTTTACCATTTTCACGGGGGTTAGCCCTTTGGCCCCCCTACTATCTGGGGTGTATTACATACCCCCAGACACGCCAGTGCTCTCAAGGTTGCCCTTGTCACCAAGGCATTTTTCTAATTTCAAAACGCCTAGAGCTGGGAAATTCACTTTCTCATCCCCCTAATCTTCCCCCAACAGTATATTTCATGAAACGCCCACCAAGAAGTCGCCTGCGTAGCGAATAAAACTGATCACCAAGATCTATAGTGTTTTACAACTTTGATAAATGTTTCTCAGAATGTCACTAAGCTTCTTTAAAATGTATCTCCTCTCTCAACAAACAAGCATTTTGAAATATGTTTAATAGAATATATTGTGACTCCCTCCCCCTTCAGTCACACCATACTACTGGTGCTTTCTCGCGACGAGATGTGGAACTAATTGTTAAATTTCGATCAACTGTATTATGTATATAGCTTGTTCCATTTGCTGGCTTGTTTTAAGTATATACATTCCAATAATTATCTTCAAAACTCCAATTAACATTAGCTGTGAGAAATGTATTTGATAGATAGCTAGATAGCGACAGAGGGATAGATAGATAATTAGTTAAATAGATTGACGTAAAAACTACTTGAATGTACACCCTGTTTACCCTGAAAGCAGGGGTGTAGTGGAGTGAGAACGCGTGGGAACGCCGTTCCGTCACTGCTTTTAGTGGAAAAATATTCAAAATAGTTTTTTAAGTAAAGTTTTATTCAAGTTAATTAATTTCTTTTATATTAAGATCACCCGTTAGAACTTTTTTTCATACTATGAATCAATAAATTCTAATTAAATTTACGAATACTTGGAATTTTAGGGGAAGTGCGTTAAGTAAGTTTCTACCTTAGTAACCATTAAAAAATACTCCAAATAGCTTCTAGAGGCATTTATGTTTATAAAAATGTTGGGGAGCTGTTTCCCCCAATCCCCCCCCTTCAACTTTGGGGTTGCTACGGCCTTGCTTTCCGGCACTGCTAAATTTACGACTACACTATTAACTGGAAGGTAGCAGTCTTACCTTGACGGATTATACTATGACCCTATCCTATAAGCTATACCATGGTGGAAAAATACTAGTTAAGCTTGTTAACCTTATAGGGTAAACGAGGGCTACAAATTCTTATATTTGATATTATAAGACAGTTTTTGAATTATTTGAGAATATATTATTTTAATATTCAACTGGTATCAAACTAGAGTCTCCAAGAATTAAAGCACTCAATATGGAAACAATCTTATTAAAACATGCTACAAAGCGCAACTTTTGGATCTATAAAACGTTACTTAAAAAGTTTCATGGCAACTGTGAAACCCAAATATATTTAAATGTACTCTGGTACCGTGAATAGCTAATGCCAACTTCCCGAGAGAGAAAAAAAAAACAGTTTGTTTTGTTATTGCGTTGTGTGCGCTTCGTGAATACACGCCCAAAACTTTACCTTCAAATTGAATTCGAGTGCCTCTTATTCAAAACACGATTAAACTTTTAAAAAAACCTTGATTTATATTTGGTATTTTTTATTTGTTAAATTGTTTGGTAGGAGTATCTCATAAAATAAAATAAAATAAGGTTTTAAATAACTTCACCTACTTTTGAAGTTTGAAAAACGTTTTATTTATATTTCCTGCTTTAGACTATGCTATTTTTGTATTTAATTTGTAGGCGCATAAAACAAAGTAAAGTAATTACATTAATAATTAAGGTATATATATGTTTTATTTAGCACCACGTCTTACTACTGTTGGGGTTACACACCTATGTACTAGTTACACTGATTAGTTAGGGATTATGAAGCTTACCCTTGGAGGAACTGTAACCGCATTTGCGTGGAGAGAGAGAGAGAGTGGAAAACCATTGAGGGGAAAACCATACTCAGTACACCCGACCGGGATCGAACCCCGATCTTCCTGTCATTGGAAGTCTAGTACATTGCGAGAAGGAGCTCTTTGACAATGTTTGTAAAACTGGCGGTCCGCGGACCGCATGTGGCTCGATCCATGATCATGTGCGGCTGGCGGTCCTTTTGATGAAGCAACGTATAGTGTGACCAGATTCTCTCTCTCTCTTTTTGTAGGAGTCTTAGAAATACACAAACTTTAGACTAGGGGTTTTAGAAATACACAAACTTTAGACTAGGGTTTTTAGAAATACACAAACTTTAGACTAGGAGTTTTAGAAATACACAAACTTTAGACTAGGGGTTTTAGAAATACACAAACTTTAGACTAGGGTTTTTAGAAATACACAAACTTTAGACTAGGGGTTTTAGAAATACACAAACTTTAGACTAGGGGTTTTAGAAATACACAAACTTTAGACTAGGGTTTTTAGAAATACACAAACTTTAGACTAGGAGTTTTAGAAATACACAAACTTTAGACTAGGGGTTTTAGAAATACACAAACTTTAGACTAGGGGTTTTAGAAATACACAAACTTTAGACTAGGGGTTTTAGAAATACACAAACTTTAGACTAGGGGTTTTAGAAATACACAAACTTTAGACTAGGGTTTTTAGAAATACACAAACTTTAGACTAGGAGTTTTATAAATACACAAACTTTAGACTAGGGGTTTTAGAAATACACAAACTTTAGACTAGGGTTTTTAGAAATACACAAACTTTAGACTAGGGGTTTTAGAAATACACAAACTTTAGACTAGGGGTTTAGAAATACACAAACTTTAGACTAGGGTTTTTAGAAATACACAAACTTTAGACTAGGGGTTTTAGAAATACACAAACTTTAGACTAGGGGTTTTAGAAATACACAAACTTTAGACTAGGAGTTTTAGAAATACACAAACTTTAGACTAGGGGTTTTAGAAATACACAAACTTTAGACTAGGAGTTTTAGAAATACACAAACTTTAGACTAGGTTTTTTTTTTAATTTGTCATTATTTGAGTAAATCTATTTAATGTTTACTCTTTACTCGCCAGAGATCTATTTCAATTGTATTTTATTTTTATTTGCGCACCAAATAAGTGCAATGTTTGACAGCACATGAGCGTATGAACAGCTGTTTTATCTTCTGAAAAGGAACAAACACTCAAGAAATCACGACTTACAAACACACATTTACCATCAATTATGAAACTGAAGTCACCACAGAGTTTAAAAATCTAACACTAAATACTGTAAATAAAATGTTTTGTTTTTCTGGTAAAAAACAGAGGGTGAAGTAAGTCTTGAACTATTATATAATCTTAATTTTATTTTTATATTAATATGAATCTTATTTAAAATTTTGAAATGCGGTTATCTCAGTATTTTCAATTTTCAGTGTAGCCCTTAATATAAAACGAGTGTAGCATGTCTGCCTTAGATCATTCGATCACCGAAGCGGCTGGTTAATAATTGTTTATATTATGTTTTGATATCCAAACAAACAAAACTTAATATTATTTTACTCATAACAAGCGATATGCCAAGAAAGCTGAAGCGTGTGTTCTAGAAAAGGCCTAGAAAGGATGTAGCTGTTCTAGATCTGAAGTTGAACTCTAGATTGTCTGTTGGCAGACAAAGAGGATGTAAATGAAGAAGGGAATCTAAGACATGGTAACTCCAAGACTCACATGTTTATTTATGAATGATTTAATTGGGAAGTTTGTCGAACATTCTATGAGTGCACGGGGACCATCTAGCTAGGAGGTTAAAATGTATATACGTCAACAACATGGTGGCTTTCAAAATTAATTAACTTGACGCTCAACTTTTGTAGCCTTTGTAAAGCTGCAGACCCTGGGGGTCTAAACGTTGTATCAGAATGAATGAACCTGTTTTGAATTATGTGTTTGTTTTTTTTTAGGGACATGAAACTTAATTTCTTCGATCGTTATTTATCGTTTGTATCCGTGAGTCTGCCCTGTGCCAGGTTATTGAAGTACATTTTAATTTAGAAATAAATAACGAAAGGTTTTGAAAACACACCCGTATGTTTGAGCGTTGCAACATTACCTCAAGTGCGTGGTAGGATCTTAAATTCAATTAGAACTTTTACACGAAGTTTTTTTGTTAAAATAAATTGCAGACTTTTGCATTAAAATATATTTCTAAAGTATTAAATGTGATTGTAGCAATATATTAAATATTTTTTACGAGAGTGAAGAATTTTAATAGTCTTATAAAGCAATGTTTAAGAAACAATAATATTTAGTCAAAAATTGACTAACTCTTATATTAATAATAAATAAATATGCTATATTTTAGCCAATCTTCTTATCTAAATATGTAAATTATGTATATATGTGAATTGATTTTTAGTTGTTCTAATATTTTCTTCAATAAATACTTTATAACTATTTTTTGTATAGTTGATTTTAATTCACTTGACATATTTTACAAAAATTTCTTATACTCAATTTGTATATTTTTAAAAATTAATCTAGAATTGAACTCTCACCCAAAATATTTTCAAATACTTGTCATAAGTTTATGTATCCAAGCTTTTAACAGAAAAAATCAATTTAAGACAAAACCTTGACACGTTCAAACGGCTACTTTACATAAATTAGCAACTGTATTTTTGGGGGCTTATTACTATTTATTTTGTGTGACTCAAATTCTAGCATCAGGGTTTTTCAAATTCAGCAAATAGATATAAATACTACCCAATATAAGTAAAATATTGACATACACTGATATAGAATTATAAAAATGTACATTCAGCTAGAAGGACCGTACCCTGGATGTTTGCAGGGAAGGGAGTTATATATGTGATGGCCGGTGATTCATGATAAACCACCCCAACAGAAGATGGCAACAAATTGTGTCAACATTAAATCCATATTGCATCAAATAGAAATTTTTTAAAAACATAATTGAGATTGTGGATGTATGCATTTTACAGGACTCCAATTTTGTTCTCGTTAGTCATTTAGGAATCATGTAGCGTGATGTCTGTCTTTCTGGGTGGTGTAGTGATCGGCCAGACTGGCAAGCACGTGATTAGCAGATAGCTCTCGTTAGTTGTTGACGAGGAGGCTCCGAATCTTGGCTCAGTGAACTGAGGGGGGTTTTAACAAGTGACTTATTGTTGTGGTTTTCTCATCTTCTCTCCACGCTAATGGTGATTCTTATTTGTAAAGGCCTACTTTGATAATATTGAAGTATTTTAAAATATCAGTTTTATACATATATACATGCAGGTATGGTTTATGATCTTACCAATTAAATTAGGCCGTTAGTAGCAAGTGTGCTAAACTATCGATAGTAATAAAAATGTCAAAATGAGAAGTTTTCCTAGCACTCAATGAACCGACATACAATAATATTGCCTAGCGCCTGTAAACTAGACTGTACCGGACGAGCGCGCTCCAGTCTGGCCACCTCTCATTACAACCAATGTATTCTATTTTATATTTTAGTCGCTCGCTCGCTCGCCCAGTCTGGCCGCCCTCTTAGTCGGTGTGTATTGTAGTCGTCTCGTCGTGGAGTCACTTTGGGATCAGGCGTGATGCTTCTAATGGTCCGGGCTAAATGCTAATTAAATGTGAGGAATGTAACTGGCAGAAACTTGTTTTTATTAACTTAAAAGCAGTTGATTCAGAATAAGAATGTTGTACACACGATACGGCAGCTTGAGATAGATATTTCAACGCGCCACGGGCCGTTTTAATTGAAGATTGGAAGTCGAGTAAAAAATTTGAGATTAAAATGTTGCGGACCATTCTTTCTATAAAGCTGTGGACCGAATGACAATAAGAGATGAATACATCGCAGACCGTTTCACGGTAACGTTGTAAGTTGAGTGAAGAGAGGAGCCTTTAATTCGGGAATATTATTTGAGAGAAATTCTTCTGGAACATTCTGTCTTTATTTCTTTAAGTTGCACCATGTTCTCTTTGTTCCAAAAGAGAGAGAGAAAGAGAGTGTTTTCGAAGTGGTTATGTTTCGCAAGTATTTGCAATAAAAGTGTGGGGACATTTAACAATTGAAAATATAAACTGACGACATAGTAATTGTATAAATATATATATATATATATATATATATATATATATATATATATATATATATATCACCCAGGTGTGTGAAAAGATCTCCTAACACATGTTGATGTATTTAGTTTTATATTCTGAGATTAATATTCATTGATTTAAAATATATTAAGGGTGGGAACTTTCGATTAGAATTATTGTGAAAAGAAAAATCTACTTCATTACAAACACGTAACTTTTTAATAATAGTTCCACGAAGGGCCCACCTCCCTCGGTATAACCCAACAATCAGTAAATCTTTAACACAATAATGATGGGTTTTATTAGAAATACTCATTATGAAAGGTGTTTACATGGTGGACCAACATTTTTAACTCAACAAGTTGAATTAACCACTCCCGTAATATCTCAACATAACTTAACCTAACCACACTCTCTTCATCAAACCTGACCTAGCCAAAGCCAGCTATTAGATATTTTGTCACTACTAATACTCTATTTTAAAAATTAATCAGTATTGATATAAAAATACTTTTGAATATTTGAACGGCCTAGCAGTGACTTAGGAGTGTAAGGTGCTAGACTCACATTGTATTTGGCCACTGTGGTCGTGGAGGTCAAGTTTCAAGACCTGGTTAGGAGAACTGGAGTTTGTTTTAAAAATGTCCTTTTTACCATATTTTCTCACATTTTCTTCTAACTAAAGTGAGTTCGTTCCCTTTGAGACACACTAGCTATCCTTATTTCTTGAATAAGTCCTTGTTATCCCTATTTTAACCTTAATAATAATAAATAATATAAAAAGGATGTCCTGGCTCTGACTCAGGAAAACTAATTTGTAATCCTCGACATGAAAAGACAAAGAATGAAGCAAATAAATTGTTTGTTGTAATTTAGAAGAGCTTTGGTCTAGGAATTGAGGTTCACTTGATTTCACGCAATAAATATAAACTGTATCCAACCCATTCTAAGGGAGGACCCATTTGATAGTATTTCGATTGTTCTAAACCAGACTTTAACAAACATTTTTAATTGCATTGAATTTAAATGACCAATGTATTCTACGTTCCCTTTGTAAATTAAAATTTGGATAGGCTCGTTGGGTTGAAAAAGGGGGGGGGGCCTCGGTTTATGGGAAGGGGTGGGGCCACTACATGAACCTAGCTTTGTGAAAGCCAGTTTACTGACAATAAAGCGCAGTTTTTGTTTGTTGTCTACTAAAATAGTATTTAAAGTGGACTGTTTCTAAACATGCCTGCTTGATAGCAGTTATCACTTAAGGCCGCTACACACGATACAGGTATACCGGATGTCTTAGTGCATCCACACGATACAGGTATACCGGATGTCTTAGTGCATCCACACGATACAGGTATACCGGATGTCTTAGTGCATCCACACGATACAGGTATACCGGATGTCTTAGTGCATCCACACGATACAGTTTTTCTTCTTCAGGTCACAGTTTTTTTGTTTTTGTTTTTCCGTTCAAGTTGTTATTTCAGTGTCGGCTAGCAATGGCATCAACAGACGATGCTTGTTGGCGTGTTGGTAGCGACAAAACAGTGTCAATAACGTAAATTAAAACAAGATATGTGGTGTACAGATCGGTTGAACAGAAGAGAGCGTTATTCACATGTGAACTGGTTAAACCAATTGAAATGTGCACCTAAAGATTGTGTACGACAATAAGTTCATAAAGAAAGAATGAAACTTATCTAATTAGTGAACGATGTGGCGGTGGCAGCAGCAACAACTGAACTGAGGCACCTGCGAACATCGGTACCCATGCTCCGGTACGTCTGCGCAGTTTGCTCGGACGCAGGTATATTGAATGATATTAACTATTAGCTCCGGTACGTCTGCGCAGTTTATTCCGACGCAGGTATATCTAATGATATTAACTATTAGCTCCGGTACGTCTGCGCAGTTTGCTCCGACGCAGGTATATCTAATGATATTAACTATTAGCTCCGGTATGTCTGCGCAGTTTGCTCCGACGCAGGTATATTGAATGATATTAACTATTAGCTTCGGTATGTCTGCGCAGTTTATTCCGACGCAGGTATATCTAATGATATTAACTATTAGCTCCGGTACGTCTGCGCAGTTTGCTCCGACGCAGGTATATCTAATGATATTAACTATTAGCTCCGGTATGTCTGCGCAGTTTGCTCCGACGCAGGTATATCGAATGATATTAACTATTAGCTTCGGTATGTCTGCGCAGTTTATTCCGACGCAGGTATAACTAATGATATTAACTATTAGCTCCGGTATGTCTGCGCAGTTTGCTCCGACGCAGGTATATCGAATGATATTAACTATTAGCTCCGGTATGTCTGCGCAGTTTGCTTCGACGCAGGTATATCGAATGATATTAACTATTAGCTCCGGTATGTCTGCGCAGTTTGCTCAGACGCAGGTATATCGAATGATATTAACTATTAGCTTCGGTATGTCTGCGCAGTTTATTCCGACGCAGGTATAACTAATGATATTAACTATTAGCTCCGGTATGTCTGCGCAGTTTGCTCCGACGCAGGTATATCGAATGATATTAACTATTAGCTCCGGTATGTCTGCGCAGTTTGCTCCGACGCAGGTATATCTAATGATATTAACTATTAGCTCCAGTATGTCTGCGCAGTTTGCTCCGACGCAGGTATATCGAATGATATTAACTATTAGCTCCGGTATGTCTGCGCAGTTTGCTCCGACGCAGGTATATCGAATGATATTAACTATTAGCTCCGGTATGTTTGCGCAGTTTGCTCCGACGCAGGTATATCGAATGATATTAACTATTAGCTCCGGTATGTCTGCAAGCTGAAATAACTGTACAGTTTTGTCATCCACACGTTCAGTTATAACGGACAAGTGCGCCTGAACAGGCAAACCTCACAGGTATACCTGTACGTGTGTAGCAGCCTTAAGGACTGCACCAAGTAGTGATGGGTCGAACTAGCTCGTTGAGGCGAGCAAGCTCACATAAGCTCGCTCACTCAAAAGAGTCGTTCATATGAGTCATATCGTTCACCGCATGGCTGGCTCGCTCCTAATCCCTTCACCCCTTCGACACCAAAACTTGACGAGCGAACGGCTAACTAGTTATCACAATTGCCGTTCCGAGCGTGCCAATCTGTCCCTTACCTTTCATCTTATGAACGAATTAAGATTTATATGTAATTTTTACGAAGCCTATTGCGTTTGATTCTTTAATTTTATTACTTACGCATACTACTTATAATAATTAACCTTAGAATATAGCCTTTAGAGTATAATTCACAAAATTATGTCTATTGATGTTAAGAAAAATAGTTTAATATTGTAGGCAGTGCTGCTATCTAGTAACGATAGTAAGCATCTATAGTTGAGTTTTTTTCTTAGTAACGAACGAAGAACGGCTGAAGAGTCGTGAATGACAAACACCCCTGATCTTTATAATGTAGTGTGTAATGGCGGCGTGAACGACTCGCTAGTGAAGCGAGAGTCGTTCGTTCACAGCTCTCGTTCAAGAGTCGTTCAATTTGAATGACTCGCTCACGAGCGACCCATCACTAGCACCGGGGGATCCCCGCGTTGAATCTTTCCCACGGAGCGTAGCCATTTTGGCTTGAAGGTTGTGGGGCTTGTGTGTACCTTGTCTGAGTTCCAGGGGGTATTCAACACAACGCTATAACTTCTGTCGGTCCAAAGTTTTTCTTAATTTTCCCGACAAGTAACAAAGCTAAAACCTCACACACAAATTACTCAAGTATTATAACTAACCCCAAAATTCTTAAAACTGATTTTTTTCAAAGGGTGGCTCCAATGGGCGGTTCAGCACACCACAATCATGTGACTAGAGTTATAGATATAGTTTATTCTTAAGCATGCCATCTTTATGAGAAAACTATGAAACTTTAAGAAAATAAATCACATTAATCTGGAATAATCATGGACGCCAATCGCGCTACTTCCTAATATGATAAATTAAAAAATATATAAAAATATCAGAGAACAGACTTCACGCTAAGTTCAAGATTTCACCGCCAGAGACAGGCCTAAATCCGTGTGATAATGTTTATGTTCAACCAAAACTTCAAGTTTGAAGTAAGAGAGGTCAATTTTAGCCTAGGTTTGCCTTGACATAGAATATATTCCTGTATTTGCTATTTAGGAAAACGAATGTTTAAAAACCTGCCTCGCACTTATACGTCATGACAAAGGGCATGACAAATATCACATGTTTTCCCGCTAAATTGGAATATTCACGATGACAACTCAGTCAAAAACGAATTAAAGAAACTTTATCGTAGTTGTCTTTCAGTCACATGACAGTTCAACAATAGAATCAAAGTCAGATTCTCTGACTGGCTCGAACCCTACGGAGAAGTGTATTTTTGTCCCCATTAAATTCAATTTTTAATCAAAAATTCATTGATTAAATTGAAAATTGCTTCAGCTTTGGTTCTTTTTGAAAGTGATTTGCAAAAAAAAAAAAAAATCTTAATTCTTTATGATCATATCTTAGGAAACAAACTAAATTTTCATGGTCTAATATGTCTGTACTTTCATCCAATTGTAATTAAAATAGTTGACAACTAGCCCGCTCCGGTGGCCGCAGTGTCTAACGCGCTACTCTCGTGTTGGATTAGACTGCCAATGATGGGGAGATCGAGGTTCGAATCTCGGTCGGGTGTACTTAGGGTGGATTTCCAACGTAGTTTTCCACTCTCCCCCCACGCCTATGGCCCAAAGAAGTAATAGACGCGGTGCTTTAAAAACATCTTGCCACTTATATTTGGCTTCTGGCAGTTATATACCCCGCTCTCAGCCTGCCGCACTCCGCCCGTTCTGTAATGATTGCTGGCGTCTTCTTGGTATTATGGGTACAAATAACTAACCACGCATAAGTTAATTACATTTTCTACAAACCAGCAGTTCTTTGACTTGACCCGATAGTAGGTCGCGACCCACCATTTAGAAAACACTCTTATAAAAGATTCACATTTAGGAACATTTTTCACAAGTGGCGTTACCATTTTATGATAATATATCCATGTGTTCATGGGTGGAATTCGGGGAATAAGGGGTTCATTCCCTCCCCCCCCTCCCCCCCAATATGACTCTTAACAAATTTCTTATGGAACACTCCAGTTCGTCTGTTATAAATAATATACGAAATAATATTATTTCAATTAAGTAACCAAAGTAATTTTAGTGATAATTTATAATATTATGTAATTGGTCTAAAACAACTTTTATTGTAGTTTACTTTGCCGTCAGTATCAATCTGAATCTTTGGCAATGGGTCCAAAGGCTGCTTGTCAGACCCGGTGCACATTGGGCACGTGGATCAGGTCATCGCAGCGGTCTCGTACAGACCCTTGGATGAACCGGAGCCCACGGAGGCGGCAGAAATGTCGCGGGCGTTAGCCGCTCTAAGATTAAACAAGGCCCCCGGACGCGACGGCATCAATAACGCGGTCCTCCGAAAGCTGCCCTTGGAGGCGATTAACTTCCTCGTGGAGTTATTCAACGCCGTCCTGCTCCTGAGTCACTTCCCAGAGCTCTGGAAGCACGCCAACGTCCTCTGCTTTCATAAACCGGGTAAGGACCCGGCCCTAACTTCGTCTTACCGACCGATCAGCTTGCTCGACTGTTTGGGCAAGTTGTTCGAGAGACTACTACTGACGAGACTGACCCGACATGTTTGCGAGGCGGGCATCTTGGTGGACGAGCAGTTCGGCTTTCGGGCGGGACACGCTACGTCTCATCAACTTGTCCGGCTCGTGGAGCAGGTTACGAGGAACTTCAACATCAACAGGCTGACTGGTGCTGTCTTTCTCGACGTGGCAAAGGCCTTCGACCGTGTTTGGCACGAAGGTCTCCTTTTCAAACTCCTCTCCTTGAACCTTCCCTTCTACCTAGTTAAGATTGTTCAATCTTATCTATCCAACCGGACCTTCTCCACTACCTTTGGGAACGCCACATCCCAGGTCAGGAGCATCCGGGCTGGAGTGCCGCAGGGTTCCCTCGTGGGCCCGGTGCTCTTCAGTATGTATGTGAACGACATTCCGAAATCCCCAGACACCAAGTTAGCACTGTATGCGGACGACACGGCTCTAGTAGCGGAGTCGTGGCGAGGGCAGCTGGTGGAGAGGCGACTCCAGACGCACCTTACGCAGTTGGAGGGGTGGCTGACTACCTGGAGAACGAGTATTAACGTGGAGAAGAGTACAGCAGTGCTCTTCACATGGAAAAGAAAGTTCTACAGGCCGGCCCCACTCCGGCTGTTCGGAGAACAGATCAGATGGGCGGACAGTGCTAAGTACTTGGGACTTACGCTGGACACCAAGCTGACCTGGCGACTTCACTGCACAGAGAGACTGACCAAGGCGAAGCAAAGGCTGGGAATCCTAGGCCCACTGCTTAACAGGCGTAGCGCCCTGTCCACAAGGAACGGTCTGACACTGTACAAGCAGCTGCTCAGACCGATCCTCGACTATGCGTGTCCCGCTTGGGGCCACCTGGCGGACACGTATATGAGGAGGATGCAAGCATTCCAGAGTAGGTGTCTGAGGATCATTGTGGACGCACCTTGGTACGTTCGGAATGTGAATCTGCACCGAGACCTGGATATGCCTACCATCAAGGACCACTTCCGGAAGCTGGCGCAGTCCTTCTACGCCAGACTCCCCGGTGCCACCAATCCTCTTATCCAGGGGCTTGGGAATTACGTCATCGACCCTGGGGGATGCCACCGACGTCCCAAAGCCCTGCTCGGATAAGCGAGAAGTGACAAACGTGGTTTGGGAGGCTCTCACACAGCCCCCCATAGAGTAGTGTCTCCGCACGTAACTCTAAAAACCTCTTAGTCGGTTCCCAAAATTTTTCTTTCTCCATAAAAATATTAATTAATAATATGCTTTTTGTTTGTTTCAGTTAACTTCGCGAAATGCGACAATCCGTCTGAGAATTTCCCGAAAACCACACTGTGTGACCAATTGGTCGGTACGTGTTGGAATTTGCTCCCGTGCACCCCTTCAGGGTGCATTAGAGCATGCAATATGAGTCTGGAGTCTGGAAGGCTGCTTGCCATCTCCGACAGCCAATCGCAACTACCTTCGGTTGATGTCTTGCAAATATGACATTTTAATAAATATATGATATATATGTATATAGATATGTAAAGTAAAGTGTTCGTCTGTCTGTAATGATAGTTTTTGTAAATGTATGTGAATATTAAGTTTTCATATTTTAACTAGAGCCTTGGGTGGTAATTATTCACTGGTAGGGTGGACGGGTGACCGTTTGGGCTCATTTCTAGGAATCCCGAATATGCATTCGTGTCACTCCGGTAATACTCGGTAAGATTTGCCACAGTGGACCTCCGCAGGCTCAATGGTTGCCCCCCTCTCTAATAAAAATGCTGAAATTCTGCCTATGCATGCATTAATTGTATAAAATAAACAAAAAATCAATAAAAATGTATTTTTAGATAGTAACGCTGTTCTTTGTTTTAAAAACCACTCAATCTTGCTCACTGGGCTATATTTGTAGTCCTGTGCCTGTCTAGAACCTCATACAGACCTTGTGTGTATCCTATCTTGATGACGTTGACTGACCTATGTTGGTGTTTCTCTTTGTTGAAGCTTGTGACTGTCATCCAATCGGAGCATCTGGCAAGACTTGTAACCAGACTACAGGGCAGTGCCCATGCAAGGACGGAGTGACGGGGGTCACCTGTAACCGCTGCTCCAAGGGCTACCAGCAGAGTCGTTCACATATCGCCCCCTGCATCAGTAGGTCATTCTTGCTCTCTAACCTGTCTTGCACCCTGCATCAGTAGGTCATTCTTACTCTATACCCTGTCTTGCACCCTGCATCAGTAGGTCATTCTTACTCTCTACCCTGTCTTGCCC
Organism: Timema podura; assembly: GCA_033556935.1. NCBI lineage: Eukaryota > Metazoa > Arthropoda > Insecta > Phasmatodea > Timematidae > Timema > Timema podura. The sequence goes on from JAVRXN010000005.1 coordinate 55,821,919, forward strand.
CCTAGAGGTCTTGTATATCGGGATCCGGCCGAACGAAACAAACACATCTTGCGTAACAACTGGGATCCTGTAACAATATGTTACATTCATGTCACAGAGCCCAGAACTGGTCTCGGCAGACCACTGGAGGGGGTCACAACCCCGGGGCCGGACCCAGGAATTTTCAAAAATCTGGCCGTTTTAAAAATATTTGTAACAGTCTGCCGTTGTTAGAAAATAGTTATTTATTTTTAAAAATTCGGCAGAAAATGATCGGCAGCCATTTTGAGTGATTCAAAGCTCCCGTAATAATTATTCGAAATTGCAAAAATCTAGCTAGTGAAAAATTTATTATTCGTAACAGTCTGCCAGTGGGGAGATCACTAATTTTTTGACCCCAGTAAATTAAAATCCAACCAGTGGTCGATTTGTATGGTCCTGAGGGGAAGCACGCTCCCCCAAAATTGCGCGTGCATGCATGCACTGTTTTACTATGAGTAACAGCTCAATATTTTGTTTGCCACTTATTTTGATCAGCCGAGACCGGTTCTGTGACATGAATGTAACATATTGTTACAGGCTCCGGGCTGTTACTCATGATTGTTTGTTTTGTTTCGTCCAACTCCCGGTCTATTGTCTCAACAGTGCAAGTGGATTTTGTGTTTCTCTCAACACACAAAACACATTCTTCTTAAGTTTATGTCAAACATAGTCTTACGGTTAGTTCTGTTCAATAAGTTCTCGAATAGTCTCAAACTTAAAAAGTTCGAGTCCTGAACCCTTTAAAAGCCTGTAGCACGTCTTTCTACTTAATTATGTGTCCTGAGTTTTATTCACAGCAAATTCAAAACATTTATTATCGGTGAAATTTGGGCTTACCATTTCACAGTATGTTATAAAATAGAACAAATATTATATTTGGGCTTATATTTAGGCTCATTCGGTAGTGTCTCTTCCTAAAGTGCCAAGTTTTATTCCCGGTGATGAATCTATGATTAAAAATTTTAAAATGTTCCAATTTTATTATTCCTAAATCAAGGTTATGAAGTAGAGTTTTGTAAGCAAACACATTCTCTTGCTTGATTCTATTAAAAATGGACATTTGGAGCTTTAAAAAAATTAATATAATAATATTTTTGTGGTAAACATTGATAACATTTTATTACATTATTAGTGTTATTTAATAGCTATTGATAATATCTATCAAAAGTGAGAGCTGATGACTTCTTGACTTGTGAGAAAGTATATTATTTAGTAGCCTACATTTTTAAGCTTGTCAGATAAGTCCATTTGTAAGAAAATTGGGTTATACTTCAGATATGTTTATTGCTTGAATGTATAAAAAATACTTATTTGAATAAAACATAATATGTTTAATCATTCTATTATATTATAATAGAATGATTTACTAAAAGATTAAATATCTCCGTTTTTATTTAGTTCTATAAAATAGTTAAACAAAGCGAAAGGATTATTTTAATTCTTGAAAAAGAAACAAGATATCAATTATACATATATTTTTATAAACATATTTTATAACAACTTGGCAACCAAGCCATTTATTAACCCACATCGGTGGTCACATGGTCTAATGCGTCACTCGTCTGGTGCTATACTGGATTTAGGGTGATGGGCAGATCGTCACTTGAATCCCGGTCAAATGTATTGAGGAGGGTGTTTCCTAAATGTTTTACCACCCTCACTCTATTCTAATGTGGATACATTTCCTATAAAATTATTCTGCCCTCATTCTTATCCCATCAGCGTAGTTAATATACGTGTACAACTCAAATGGATGCTAAAAAAAAGCTAAATAAAATAAAAATATTTGCATCCATGACAGGAAAATATTATAGAATACCAATTACATTGAAATAATGAGTAAAATAAAGAAATAATTTGAGTTTGGTCAGGAATTTCCTAAAAGTGTTTTAGCTTAGTTTGTTATCACACTGCACACGTATTATTGACCAATCTTTGAAATGCAAGTAAATTCATGTTGCTTGAATTTTCTGTATTGCCCAAACTATCTTTATGAAAAATATTTATTATAAAGGTTTGCATGTCATAATATTTTCAAATGGCCATAGCAATAAGTACTATATATCATTAGTAAACAATTGTTTAGATTGATATCAATATAATTTATCAAATATTTCCAGTATAATATGTTACATAACAATAAATAGAATTTGTTTGAATAATTATTTGACAAGTTAAATTAATATTTATTATATATAATTTGATAAGCCAGTTTCCGGTAATAGAAATTACGAGGAAGTGACAGAATAGATTTTGACAAACGACCACTCATTTTAACGGTTAAGAGTCCAGGATGTCGGAAAAAATTATAGTTTCTCACGAAAACCCGATTTTCACAGAGAATTTTCAGTTTATCATTCTTTGTTTAGTCACCATGGAAACTGTTATATGCTGCATGGCTGTAAATCTCTAAATAAAATATCTCTCTTTGGCTAAAATTAGTAACTCAATCTTTATTTGTTGGTCCGAACACATCACAATTTTCTCTTTGGATTGAATAACTGAGATACCTAAACTGGGGAAACATTTATTTTTATTGGAATGTTGTTATCGTTAATTCGCATTAAATCAATAATATTGAGCACAACTCAATAATTAAGTTGTTAATTTATGAAAATATTGGTCCATAAGAATAAAATCAAGAAAATGCTTACACTTCACTTTTGAAGCAAATCTTTCAGTATGCATGAATGAAAAATCAGAAGCTCATGCTCATGCTCGCTAAAAATTCTAAAAATTAAAATAGGAGCATTGGCTCCAAGTAAATCCTTTTACTCCTTTTTTCATATGAATAAAAATAAGTAAAGTGTCCTGATTTGAAGCAAATTCTTCAAAAAAGTGATGAAAGAAGAGTAGGCGCCCTAACCTCCAAAGAAAAATTTCAGATATTTTTGCGGTATGTGGCAAACCTTGGATACCAGTCGGGGGTTGCACAAGAGGTTAATGTTCACCAAACGACCGTGAGTAAGACATTTAATTATGTTATCAGATAAAATTATTGAAAAAGATGTTGTGTGGATAAAATTTCCATCATCACTTTAATAAATCCAGAGAGAAAAGGCTGAGTGGCAGAATTGATTTAAATTTTCAACATGTTTAGGAGTTTTATACTGTACGCATATAAAAATTCAAAAACCCAGTGTATATGGTGATGAATATATCATCAGAAAGTGGTTTGCCTCACTAATGTCCAATTAATTTGTAATGCTCGAGATATATTTACAAGCATTGAGGTAAGCTGGCTCTGTACACGATGCAAGAATTTGGAAGAACTCAAATGTAAGGGAGAAATTAAAAAAATTTAAAAACGGCATTTTATTAGCAGATTCAGGAATGGAATTGAACCATGGTTGATGACACCATATTTAAATCCAAATATCAGACGGTGTAATAGAATTCAACAGGCTTTTTAAATCAGAAAGAGTAATAATAGGCTGCTGTTTTGGCCAGTTGAAGAGGCGTTTTCTCATACTGAGTACCTGAACCTCATTTGAAAAAATATTAAATATTTGTGTTATGTAATTTTGAAAAATATAGCAAAGTATTTGGCTAAAGACGATTTCACAGAAGAGGATGGGCATGATGATAATGATGAAGAAGGTATTTGAAGGAGACGAAGAAGCACAGGGTAGACTGAGGATCAGAGGACAATAAATTAGAGAACAACTATCCAATTTGATTGATTCAATAAATTAATTTGATGAAAAAATAACTTAATTTCTCATAATGTATTTTCAGTTTCAATTGAGTTAAACCATTATAATCTGTATCTGATTCCATTTTTGTCTAGGTAAGTTAGGTCCCGTAACTCAAATTTGGTTGAATTAAGTTTTTCTAACAGATCTATTCCGTTATTAATAAAATCAAAATTAATCACACAAATGAACATATTAAAGTATTACAAATACAATTTTAAAATGAAAATGTAAATTATTATTCTGTTATAAATTATAACCACAAAACTTTTAAAGGAGAACAGATGATTGTGAATGAAATAAAATTGGAGCTAATTCTTCAAAAATAATGAGCAAGCTGTTGAAGTAAAAGGTGAAGGTTATTCATAAAAAAAAAAAAAAGCAAACGCTTTTACTTCTAATTTCTGCTCTGGAGATTAACCTTTTACTTCATGCTTTTACTCACAAGGATTTGTTTCAGTTTTATTTTTACGGGCCAATGTCTACGTTTTGTTTCGTGCATGAAAAAATTATGTTTAGATATGTTTATTGTTTAGGTATGTATTATAGCTGAAAAAGGATAAAATGTTGTTTAAATACGTTTAAGTATGTATTATAAGCTAAAAAAAACGATAAAATGATCTTGAATAATGTTTAAAAAAGCCATTTTAACTATCTAAGTATAAGATTTGGTGTTAATTTTGTTCAAAAATGGGTTTTGATGTTTATTTTAGCAAATAGCAACACAATACAAATACGTAAGTAAAGCTGCGTTTTCATTTTACTGCTTGATTTTGAGGATATGATATTTAAAAGTAATGTTTTGTGTACCCTATCTATATTTTCACATTCTTACAAATACAGTAAGTTCAGTTATGTTTCCATGTTGATACTTAATCTTGAGGGAATGATAATAAGTGCGTAATGTTTGAGTACCACATCTATATTTTCACATTCTCTCTTTTTATCTCACACTCTGTCTCAAGGTCTCACACACTCTCTCACACTCTCTCCCCTCATACACAAACACACACATACACACACTCACTCTACAAAACTCTCTCTAATATAATCTTTTCTCATTCTCTCTCACACTTTTTCCTTTCTTTCTTTTCTCACTCTCTACCATCACATACACTCTTTATCACACAATTTCTCTCACATTATCTTTATTATACTTTCTCTCTTAAGCTCTCTCTCGAACGTTCTATCTCTTGAACGCTCTCTCACAAACTCCCTCTATCTTAAACTCTCTTCTCTATCTCAATATCATTCTATTCTATTTATCTTCATCTCTCTATCTCACTCTCTCTATCTCACTCTTTTGTCTCTATCGCCTAACTACCTTCTACTACTCACTCCTCAAACACGCTCCTTAATTTCTCTCTCTAACTCTTTCTCAAACTCTCTTTCTCACACGCCCTCACATTTTCTCTCTTTTTCACAAAATAGGTCCACCAAAATTCTAAACTATCTCTTTCTCTCTCTCACACACAAACACACATACTCTCTCTCTATTTCCCTCTCACACACTTTATCACGCATTCTCCCTTACATATTCGCTTTCTATCTCTCAACATTCTCTCACTTACTCTCACACAACTCTTTCCCTCTTCTCCCAGTATTAATTTCTCTAACACATCCACATACTCTCACTATCACTCGCTCACATCATCTCCCTCTCTCTCAGACTTACACACTTCCTCTCAATTCTTATTTCAGTATCTACACCACTTTCTCACACTCACACTTATCTCATTTTCACTATCACATTTTATCACTCTCTCTCTATCATATATTTTAATATATATTATTTGATAAGCCCATTTTCAGTAATATAAATTACAAGAAAATGATTGAACAGATTTTGACAAAGAACACTCATTTTATAAATTAGGGAATCAGGATGCCGGTATAAATAGTGGCCTAAAACTAAAACCCAATTTTCCTAGCGAATTTTCCAACTTTTCCTTCTGTGTGGACAGTGGTTTATCTGTACAATCATTCTTTGTTTACATCACATGGAAACCATGATTTGTGTATATCTGTATATTGGTAAATGAAATATTTGTCTTTGTTTAAAAATAATACCAGTCCAATAATAATTGTTACTTGTGTAGTTTGGTGCAACAAATAGATAGAGATCTGGGAGAGGGGTCATTTTAAAGTTCTCATCGGGGCATAGAAGGGGGAAAATATACGTTTTTATTCAAATTACAACTGAAAACTAAATATCTAAGTTGATAGCTGACGAGTAAACTTTTAACTAAGATGTGAGTGAGGGCTTATATATAAATCCTTTCCCGATAAAATGTTTAAAATATATTTTAGTGCAACCGATATCGTTATAATTGCTGCTCAATCGTGGGGAAAATATCTCAATAAATATCAATAAAAATCCATAGCACTATAATCTGCAGCCATCACTGAAACAATCCACTAGTAATAAGTTGAATACAGTACTCTAAGGCATATTGTATCACACTATTTATTTATAACATATCTGTAAGCCGTAAGGTTGGTCCATCTGATAAGGGAGAAATAGTCACTATTGGATTGTCCTGAGAGATTTGATTTCTCTTGTTCGCTGATTGTGCTCTCGAAACTGAATTATTGATCCTCAATGGCCAAAACCGGCTATGAATCAACGTTATTTTTTGCGTGGGCATCTTCTCTCTCGTCAAGTTCGATATATCGGTCGGAGATTGGAGAGTATTTCAACAATCTAGTTATTTGACAGAAATATAACAGAGTATGTAGTATTTCAACAGAGTATTAACCTTGTTAATATTGGTACAGACAGGACCTCAGCAGGACTAACAGTTTGCATTCAGGAGAGTTGACTACCTTCTGGAGTGTTGAAACCCATAGCAGACATTCAGACATCTGCAATATTTTAACTCTTGTTTGCTACTTTAAAATATGATCCAAACCAGTGTTGAGTTTAAAGTTACCAAGAGAACTTTCTGCCATAAGCAATCCTATATACTGAGCTTAAATTAGTATTTGTATAGTGTTTGAACGTAAAATCAGCTCATTTACAACGACGTTTCAACAAGTTTCCACAACTCTATTATTAAGTTAAGGTATATTGTACATAAAAGAAACTAAATTTATTCTCCCCCAAACCAATAAGTTAATTGCGATCATAGCAGAATATCCTAAGTTATTTGAGGATTATCTTTGTGGATTTGAAGTTTCAGAGCCGCATTTTACTAGACATTTCTTGGTGTGAGACTCTTTGACTTCAGGAAGATGTCTTTAATCGATTCTCTCTTATGTTTAGCTTTGATTATTTTGAGTTATTAGCATACACTTGTGAATCTACTAATTATCAGAACTATTAATAAACTAAATTAGATCTTAATAGACACAACAATATTCCCCCATCCTTTAATTCATCACTGGTAAAAGGAAACCCAAACATCAATTCCCTAGGTCTTATGAGAATGTTCGTTCTTTCACCTCAATTTGGGCCGGGTTACATGCATCATGAGCCCCAAGAGGCGTTGATTGGTTGATAGTTTAATCCTGAGGGTAAAGTACCTCTCGAATATTCTTCATCATCATCATCATCAACATCATTAGGTCATCAGTCTTGCGTTTGGTTTGATGCAGCTCTCCACTTTTGTCTATCCTGAGCCAACTTTGTTAACTTTGTACTTCTACTGCCAACATATTCCGCTATCTGATTCATCCACTCCAATCTTGTTCTCCCTCTGGAATTTATCAATTCCACATCGCTTCTATAATAATTAATAACTCTAATCAATTATGAATTACAATTATCTTCTTCAGACTAACATGTCTCATTATATTGCACACCATGTTAACTCTTTTTTGCTCTATACTTTTCCAAAGTTTCTTTTCTTCGTTTTTTTCTAGTACTTCTGTATTTGATAATATATAATATATTCTATATAAGTTACATACATATTATATATATATATAGCCGGAAACGGTTAATTATAGTCATAGTTTTATCCCAGTTGGCACTTTCTGGCAGTTTGTCAAAATCCACAGAATCGCAACGTCGCGAGAATGTGAAGACGTGGAGTCAGGGACTATTATGATGTATATCAGAGCTTTCTAATCAGAATATACCGTTTTGTATGATACCAATCATTAATTTTAGCATTAATAGATAATAAGATATAAAATGTCGCCTATTACTTAATCACAGCTAACGATCGCTAGCGTAGATCATAATATAAATAGAGTACAATAATAACTGAATGTAACAAACTTAGCTAAGACCAGGCTTCAACTTAGCCGGAGTTTATATTGAAATTAAGGTTTTTTGAACATTTGGATCAACAAACAATGTTATAAGTGAATAAATATAAAAGTGTGAAGCTGTTATAATCATATTGTATGAAGTGTTTGTATGTTTTGTTTGTAGAGATTCCTCGCCTCTCGCCCGCACAGTTGTCAGTTGGTGACGAGAGCACTGGACCGAGTGGACCTACAGGTTAGTCATCTCAATAGTAGTCGTACTGCACTAGGACATGACAGTCACACTGTGCTAGGACATAATAACAGCCACACTGAAACATGATATCATATTTTACTACACTAGGTCATTCATCGGTAATAATAAACTCGTCTAGTTAATAATACTATTCACATCGATCTATGACATAATAATGCTCGCACTACAATAAGGTAAATATAGTAGGCCTAATATTAGTTAACCTAGTATAAATGTTAATATTATTTTTTTAAGTGTAAATATACACTACATTCCATTTATTCTGAAAGATTGACGAGTTACAATATGGCCCTATCCTCTAGAGTCTAGGCTACACCACAGTGAAACCATGAAAGGTAAACTTGTCACATTTCAGGGTAAGCTTGCCACATTTCAAGGTAAACTTGTCACATTTCAAGGTAACTTGTTCCATTTCGAGGTAAACTCGTCCATTTCAAGGTAAACTTGTCCATTTCGAGGTAAACTTGTCACATTTCAAGGTAAACTTGTCGCATTTCAAGGTAAACTTGTCCATTTCAAGGTAACTGTACATTTCAAGGTAAACTTGTCCAATTTCAAGTAACTTGTCACATTTCAAGGTAAACTTGCACATTTCAAGGTAAACTTGTCCATTCAAGCTAAACTTGTCACATTTCAAGGTAAACTTGCCACATTTCAAGGTAAGCTGTCACATTTCAAGGTAAACTTGCCATATTTCAAGGTAAATTGTCACATTTCAAGGTAAACTTGTCACATTTCAAGGTAAATTGTCAATTTCAAGGTGAAACTTGTCTACATTTCAGGTAAACTTGTCACGATTTCAAGTAAAGCTTGTCAAATTTCACGTAACTTTCAATTTTCAAGAATCTTGTCTATTTCAAGTAAAACTTTGTCAATTTCAGGTATTGTCATATTTCAAGGTAAACTTGTCATATTTCAAGGTAAACTTGCCACATTTCAAGGTAAATGAAGTGTGTCTTGTGTTTAATAAATATAACAAATAACTACCGTAACTTTACAAACTTCTATCACTAGATCTGTGTTTGATAAGCAATCAAACCAATGATGCAATGTCTTTGTAAACCCATGCTTTCATCAAAGTTGAAGAGATTACATTATATAGGTACTTAACCTCAAAGATAGAGTCCTGACGTGGTAAAAACAATATTTATAACAATATAAATGTACAGTCGCAACGGTTAGTGACGTATTAATCTAGTATTTTGAAGGAGATAACTTGAAAACAAATTGTAGAAGAGCAGCTCGTGAAGACCCCAGGGATTAATCCTGTGAAAGCAGCAACCCTCAGCGCGCTTGTATGTTACATCTGTGTAATTTAATCAGATTATTATTTGTCTCCTCTTTGTTCTAGTCCTCATCACTTTTATCCCCCTCCTCCACTCTCTGGTAATAAACACGCTCTATTCACAGGTTGTTCTGTGTTTCTCGCGTATCATTTTCCCCGTCTCTCTCTAAAACATTGTAGATCCACCACGGCTTACAATATTGACCAATCACATTCTTTATGGCATATGACGTTTCTGCAAATTGCTTGTACAGTCCTAGGCAAAACCTCAAAGCTCACAGTCACAGGGGGAAAAAAGGATACGGTTTTTGGTAGCAGAGGAAGTTATTTTGAATTCAATTCAGTTAAATCTTGAGTGTTGTAACGTTTATGTTTTTAGATGGAATAAATTAATTAAATCGTTTCACTCTATTAGAATATTAATTTCTTTTTGTGGTGGATCCAATCGAATTGAAAGAGTTACTAGAACATTACTATCTTTCACGTATTTTGACAACCACCTCAAAACAAATTGAGGTATTGAATATCTTATTTCATAATTTTAGAAAGCATTTTGTAAAATATCTGCTAAGAAGAGTTTTAGATATTAATATTTTGGTAAGAAATAAAAAATAAAGTCATGATAGCTAAATCTTATTGCTTTACAAAATATTTGTGTTCGTATCAAGAAGTCAAAAAGAGTATACTTTGATAAAATAGGTTGGTAATATAAAACCTGTTACAAACATGGCATTTTTGTAATGCACTATACTTGAACTATCATTATGCTTGATGCTAAATGCTAAAATAGCTCGGACAGATGGAACGACAATAATTGTTTAATATAAATTGTTTTAATCCCGCATTTTACTACATGTACTAGTTACACTACTGAACTTGTTAGGGATGAGTAGGATTGAATTTAAAGAACGAGTTCCTGAATTTGTGTGTAGGGAGAGTGAAAATTTTTTAGTAAAAACCATGCTCATTAAACCCAACAAGGATTTGAACCCCGATCAATTATATATTATTGTCAATTATATTACGAGAGGGCCTTAGACCATGCAGTCAACGAAGAGGGTTTTAATATTTTAATTTAACAAAACCCTATTGAACTTTATGAAAAGATATATTTGAGGATTATAATTACTTAATTAAACCTATAGTTGGATTATTAATCGACATAATTTCAATTTATAAATGTTCAACTTTACTCTGCTCACAAGAAACCGACAAAGCCCTACTATTTGGTGTAAGAAGTGCTTCGTGTCTAAGAGTGTTAAGTGCTATACCTTCTCCTCACACGAGCGAGCTCTCTCAGGAGGTAATTATAGAGAGAACAGATTAAATTTACAAGTTAATGGCGCGTGTTCAGTTTTCTGTAACCAGCTACCGGTGTGTCCATTACGTCAAGATATGTAACGCAATATCTCGCCACCACTCCGTGGAAAAGTGACACGAGAAACATGGGATGAGATAGTTTTACAAATTGGCAACATAAGAAGTAATTTACAAACTTAAAAAAATATATATATATTTGAAACCTTCCCGCTTAGAGAAAAACCTGCTAGCTATCCAAAAGGAAAATGCACTTAACCTAATAGTTCATTCAAGACATTGATGAATGTACGAAGATTTGACCCTACCAGCTTGAAGCTCATAAATTACCGCATCAGCCTCTTCCCCCCCCCCCTCCCCGTTTTTTTTAACAGAAGAAAGGCTTTTAATTTGTAGCTAACACTAACTAGTCTAAAGTGTTTAACGTTATAACTCTTTTTTGATCTAGAGAATTTTGAACTCACCTCCCACTTATAGGTTTTTTGGAAGGGGATAGAGGAGCTCTTGCCTGTGGTGACTCATGGGTAAGTCACCCAAAATAGGATTACAAGGGATATTTCTAACATAATATTACTATTGGTGCAGGAATATTCCAGACAAGTGCAAGGGAGGGATCTACAATGCCTATTACCTACCAATATTGACGTACGCTGCAGAAACGTGGGTAATGAAGGAACAGGATAGAAGCAGGGAGAGGAAATTATATTTCTAAAAAAGCAGGATCAGCGTGACAAAATTTGACAGGATGAGAAATGAGAGAGTAAGAGGAATAGTAAAGGAAGGTTCAGTCCAGGACAGGAGAGAGAGGCACGACAAGGTGGTATGGTCGTGTAAGAAGAACGAAGAGGAAATAATGCACAGGAGGATGTTGGATATGGAGGTGAGAGGCTGAAAGGAAGATCAAGGGACAGATGGATGAAGGGAGTGAGGAGGAGTGTGGAGAAGAGAGGAGAGGACTGGCCACAATGCAGAGGGAATATGATAGAAGGAAAGGAGGCGGTGAAGAGGCTTATGTTTCAAAGAGACCGAGCCAGTGGCTGGAAGCTGTTCATGATGATGATGATGATGATTAATATTCAAACCACTTTTTTCTAAACATACCCTGATAATCTTAAGAAATACTCTGATTATTTTAAGAACGCCGAATAAAACAACAAAAATAAATTATATTGTCGGATCGGATCAGGAAACTATGCAAATATTTAAAAATCACAACATAGCTGGATTTTCTATTTATTTGTATGATTGTATTGAGGTATGTTTGACTGATACGCGCGGCAGGGCACGGGTTGGATGTCATTTATAAAAAATACTTTCAAAATACACAGTGGGTCGATACAAGGAGATGCACTTTCCCTGTTATTTTTTAATCTAGCCTTAGAGTATGATATTAGGGTAATGCAAGAGCGTGGGGAAGGGTTGACATTAAACGGTATTTTGCAGCCATTAGGATATGCATATGGTTAAGCTTTATTGGGCAGTAGTAAGGAAGCTGAAATTTTACTAGAGGCTAGTAAGGAAATAGGTTTAGAAGTGAATGCTGAAAAGATCAAGTATATGATCACAAAGAGAACACAGATTAGGGACGATAATTTAGAGATTACTGCAAACAACTTATCATTTGACAAGGCTAATGAGTTTAAATATTTAGGAGTCATTTTAACTAGTATTAACGATATTAGATTGGACATTAGTAAAATAATACACTCGGGAAATTCATGTTATTACTAGGTCAGTAAGTTGTTGACTTATCACCTGCTCTCAAGGAATGTGAAACTCAGAATATTGAAAACAATACTTTTACCAGTTGTTCTCCATCAGTGTGAAACATGGTCTCTTACCTTACACGATGAAAACAAACTTAGGGTGTTTTAAAACAAGGTGCTTAGGAAGATATTTGGTTCAAACAGGGATGAGGCTACTAAGGAGTTGAGGAGGTTACATAATGATAAGTTACATACCTTGTACTAATCACAAGACATTGCTAGGATAAGCAAGTCTCGTAGATTACAATGGGCAGGACATGCAGCGGGAATGGGAGAATCTATAACCTTGTTCAGGGTAGTGACTGGCACTGGCAAACCCAATGGGTAGATACCATTGGTAAGACCTAAATGCAGATGGGACGATAGCATTAGAATGGGCCTAAAATAAATAGGGTGTATAATGAGATGGACTGAATAGAACTAGCTCAAGATAGGGATAGGGTGTAATGAGGTGGACTGGATATAACTAGCTCAATATAGGGATAGGTTACGTACTTTTGTGAGTGCTGCTATGAACTTACGAGTTCCGGTTGCCATAGAGTAAATAAATGTGTTTATTATCCAAACAATTAATATAGTTTAGTTTATTTTACATAAGGGCCTAGTATTAATAAATCAATTCACTAATAACAACTCTACTACCGTATTTTTAAAACCGTGGTTTATTAAAGCATTTTGATCTGCACAATTAGGTTATGTGTTGACGTTTATTTTATTATTTTGAGGAAGCTTGAATTTGCTCAGCGATCAGGCACACAATAATACTTCCTTTACTTCCTGACTGGGCCATCGGGACACCAGTAGATATCCCGGTGGAATGGTGTGATTTGGGCCAGTGTAGCTACTTTAATCTAAAATAAATAAATCCATTAAATTCTAAATGATTATTTTCATTAAATTTAATCAAACCTTCTAGTGAGTAAGTCTGAAGGTGCCCGGAATACATATTTGGTGAATATATACGATGTGATCAAATGTAAGCCTGTCCCGTTTGTTGTTTCTTGATGAAGTTGCCTCAAGCCTAATACGTATTTGGAAACAATGTTGGCCAACATGGGAAACAGATAGTTGTCAAACATTAAAGAAACGTTGTTTCGTGCTCAAACTTCATTGAGGAAACTTTGTTTTGCGTCCAGAGATCTGTTGAGTGCAAGATGTCTGTCCACACAAAGGGCCTTTCAAATTTTGTCCAATTCATTTAAACCAAAAACTTTTCATCTACATCATTCTAAACATTTATTTTTTTAGTCCTCAGATGTCACATCCCCCAACAGTATATTTTTTATTATATATTTATATCAGTTTGGGGGGGGGGGGGTTTCGGCTGTCCACGGCATGACAAATGGAAATATCAGGAACTGATGCACTCGGTGTGAACATCAGCCTCAGACTGGACCACTTTGCTTTTTGCCGGAAATTTTTGGCAAATACGTCCAGATAGCAAACATTGTTTCTTGTAAACCTTTAAAATAGATTACAAGAAACATGTTTTCCTCACTGGGAAACACAAAGGAAGTTGGGAAACTGTTTTTGAGACAAGAGCAACATGATGGCATAATATGTTTCCGAAAAAATGTTTCCAAGAACTTTAAGCCAAACGTATTAAACATTTGTTTCAAGAGGATACATGGCTACTAGCTTTTAAATCTACCCAAATAGTGAGTGGAGGACTATTTTACAAACTTTAATATTTCAAAAATAGACTTTCATATAATTTAGAAGCATTTTTTTATCATGTCAGTAGGAAGTAGAAGCTGGTGTTTTAAGTGGATTGAATAGCAACGTGATGATCGATAATGTAGCTGAAATAGCCTAGGGATTACATTTACTAATAATAAAAATATAAATACTTCACCTCACCACTTCAGTTTACACTGAAACATATCTTCAGTGTTATTTATGAAAGTATGTTAAGGTAGGGCTATAAGTGCTACGAGAAAAGTTCATTGTTTTTTCAATTTTTATATTAAGTCTAAAACTTTTTTGGTCAAAAGAAATCAATTTTATTATTTCTCCATTAATTCAATTTTCTTCACATGGTGACCTCATCAGTCTGTCGAGGGTGTCCTGAAATTCAATGACAACTTTTTCTTTTGATTTAAAAAGTTTCTCATCTAATGCTGCTATCCTCATTACAGATATTCAAAAACTGTTAATATCACCTTTTCAAGAAAACTAAGCTATATTTCTACTGGAGCAATATTTTATTTATTTTGGCAAAAAAATTATATAATTCTACAAAAACTTAAAACCACTTACCTTTTCTGGCGTCCCCTACACTCCCACCTTCAGGGCCGTCATATTTGTAGCTCCGGGCCTCTTGGAACCGGCCAGTGTCCACCCCTGCTTACTGACCTATTTACAACGGAATAAGGAAGCACTTTCCTAAAAAAAAATATTCTTTTAGCACTGTGTCTTACTACTAATTCAGGTTATACACTTGTTTACTAATTACGCTAATGGTTTAAGGGATTGGGAAGGCTATATTTATAGGAAGTGTACCCAAATTTTCGTGGAGGGAGAGTGGAAAACCAGTTTAGGAAAACAACCCACAGTACACCTGACTGAGATTTGAACCTCAATCTTCCCGTCATCGGAAGTCTAGTCTACTGCGAGATTAGTGCCTTAGACCATGTTTCCACAGAACTGGGTTCTTTAAAATCTCCTCGTATTATTCCTTTTATTAAGATAGCTTAAATAACAAAAATTAAGCCCACTGACAATAAATCATATTAATAATATTTAAAAGCATGTACAGCAAGTACTTGGTTTACACGGGTTCGAGTGAGGACTTTTAGATATGCGGAAGTGGTACCTCCACGTACGAATAGCAAGGCCATCTATCAATCTACAATTTAAATAATAATATATGTCGTTCCTATAAAACTGATAAACATCTGAGAGTATCATCGCCATTTTGTTTGTTTCACCCGCGGTGCAATTTATTTTCTCGTAGTTTTATTTACATAAGTAGAACCTGTTTAGCTTTAACGATCCTGCTAAACGATAATATATGTCATAAATACATTTTATTTAAGCAACATTCGACTAACGTGGTTTGTCAACTTTGCGGGGGAACGTCCGGAATGAATTATTCACGTAGCCCCAAGACTTACGTCATATTTTTTTTCTGTGATCCATGTCTTGCCACCCATCCGGGCCAGACACACATTTACACTACTGAGATAAGGATAAGAAATCTGGGATCTTAAAGGAAGTTTGTCCGAATTTTCTTGGATAGAGCGTGAGAAACCATTTAGTGAAAGCCACTTCAACACGCCCAACTGGGATTTGAAACCTGACCTCTCAATCACTGGCAAACTAGAGAGTACGAGAATGACGCTTTGATCAATGTTACCACTGGTGTGGGTGGTTATTATTATTATTATTATTATTATATTTTTTAGTACCACGTCTTTGTACCCGTTTGGATTGTCCACATGTTTTACTTTTTATCTAAATTTTTTCATAGGCCTATGTCTTTTTAATATAATTTCATCTTACAAATTTGGATAGATATATAAAGGAGCTGGATATATTTTTTATGAAACAAACAAACTAGTTCTTTGTCAAAACAATCAACTTAATAATCCAAATATATTTAAATAATTTTTAATTTGTATTTTAGGAGGAGGACCCATAAGTATGTGTCCAATCATTTTCTGTCTTTATTGTTTACCCGTGTCAGTTACGATTACGTTATAAGTTTTAATTCGTACATTTCCCCACAGTTGGAATATGTTTGGGGTGAGGATTTGGAAGTTTGTTCAAATGAAGGGGCACCACATACTTGAAGGAACATTTTGATGGGGCCAAAGGATACCACTAATAGGGGGAAAGTTTCTTAATAACGAAAGGGGAATACTTTTGAATTGAGAATGGAAGTTTATGAACGAAAACTTTCATAATTGAATATTAATTCTTTTCCAATCTTTTCATTCGAAGTTGTGGATTATTTTTTAAACTTTAAAATAGTCTACAGCCGTAACTTACAGACTCTTCGTTATATTTGGGAGAGTTTATATTTTATTATAATATTATCTTAGGTTTTAAGATATTGTCAATACAATTTTTTTTCCAAACTAACTTTGCTTAGCAACATCTAAAATGTACAGTACCTGCAATGAACTTGTTACCAAGCTAACAAGAATACATTTTTGTTATTACTGTAGTTTTTCTTGTAATAAAATACATTCATGGTGGATTCAAGTAGATAATGTGCATATTATTTTGACCTGAGGATCTCATTAAGTTAGTTTTGCAAAAACTTAATTTCTCAGTAGTTATATAAAACAAATACAAAGAGCTTCTTTTAAAATTAATAGTATTTATAATTTTCTTAGTACTATCCCTCTCAGTCATAGTATTACTATTAATAAAATAATCTTTGGCTTAATTTTAGTTGGCTAATAAGTTAACTTAATTACTATAGTTTCAGGAACACAGGACACTGGGAACTTAGATCACATATTAAGGGCTGATTTTTTAAAATAACTGATTTATTTGTTGAGAGGACATTCGTATCCTCTTTACTAAACAACTTTTTCTAAAGTAAACATTGTTTGGGATATTCCTTAACATTTCCATTGCTATAAAAACACTTAAACGAATTTATTGAGGTTCAACAATTTTTTACTAATGAATTATTACGTAGGATGTGCTAAGGATACTTTCTTAGCAAGCTATCATGACAATATCCTGGCCAGCAACAATGAATCCCAGAAAGTACAATTATAATCCCAGCTCAGTACTAATTGCGCCTTCAACTAACGTTCTACTCCATCTTATTCACCCAAATGTGGTGCAGGAGAAGTCTTGATAATATCACGTGTCAGACAGGGTGACAACTGAACAAGTACTAACAATACTTGGTGAGAAGGGAACCATTTTATTATTTGGCGCAAAGCAAACTGGATCGGACACATCCTCAGGAGGAACTGTCTTCTGCACGACGTCATAGAAGGAAAAGTTGAGAGAAAGAGGAAGCTTAAGAAGAAGGAGGATTCAAATATTTGATGACTAGAAGGAAATAAGAACATTCTGGGACCTGAAGGAGGAGGCAGAGGACAAGGTGCTTGGAGGTCTAAGTTACACTTACAAAAGGAATGGACCTGTCGTAAGACAGAACACATCTGTTTGGCTCAGTTCTGCGCACCTTTAACGAAGAGGAATATTGCGCATACGTAGCTGAGCGGCAGAAGTCCCCAGCGCCAGAACAATCCAGATATGGAGAAGTGTCCACATACACGCGTCATTCCTTTCCCCCTTCGTTTCCCATCTAGGTCATGTTCCGCCACTAATCGTGTATAGTGAGATGTCTGACCCGAGAAGAGAACTATCAATATAAACCACGATATAGGACAGAACTTTTTTGAAAGATTGTAAACATTGAACGGCAGTAGCGGCTGTTTTTCTTCAAAACTATTCTTTCGGGTCATTAACTTAGTATTTTAAAGTATTTCACTTATTTTCTCTTTCAAAATTAAGTTTTGGTTTTATTACCAAATCATGTTAAACTTAACTAACCACAACTTACTTACAGAAAGTAACATTGTCTTTGGACTCATAAAGTCCCTTTGTTGAATTGAAATCTAACATATTATTGATGTCTAGAGAGTTTTATTTCTTCCTACAGCCAACTGTGAGAAATTAGTTGTTTACTATGATTGTTGTATATGTATATATTAGCTCCAACAAACACAGAACAATAAATTTTTGTCAAGGTAATTGTGCCCTTTTTCTTGTTTCTTACAAAATAAACTTCATGAAATTCTTCCACGTAAACTTCTTAACTCTACCCTTGAGCTTGAGCGGCTAATAGCAATTGTGTCACCCTCATTGGCGGGCAATAGGACTAGATGGCATGTTCTTCTAGTATGGTTTGTCGGTGACGGTGAGGTTGAAACTAGAATCCCAGCCGGATCTTCTGAGGTTGTATTTTACTAAATGGTTTCTTACTCTTCCCCCCCCCCCCCCACCCCCCGCAAGTGCGAATACATTTCATTTAAATTCTATCTTCCTGCTCTCAACTTCGTTGGAGTTATTAAATACGGACAGTCGAGGTAGATAGCAAGACGTGGTGCAGAGATAAATAAAACCAAAATTGCTTTAACTATAATAGTTTAAAAATCAACTCAAATACAACAATCAGACCCCAGGCTATTAATTTAATGTTTAGGTAAATTTATCTAATTTAATGTCCCAATATTATATTTTAGGACCTAGTGGGAGTCGACCCTATGTTTACTAGGTGTGCTACCAACTGAACCAAAAACAGGATATTCTGTAGAGTACAAACAAACTAAAGTGACTTGAGTCGTTTCTGCTCCTAGCCGCCCCCCACGACATGAAGAGATACTAGTCTAACACAGATTATAAAATATTACACACTGTATACAATAAGAAGGAGGGGGGGGGGAGAAGTGAGGGGAAAAAAAGTTTCGCTTAGAATTAAATGGTTACGTCCCCACAAGGTAATTGCTTAATTAAAATTCAAGTCTGTCCATTAATAAAATGGAAACTGCATTCCGGTATCTCAGAAGAAAGAGGGTTGGCTACCTGAGCCTCGAGGGGGCACCTCCCCCTCCCCCCTCCACTGTCTATTGCACACACACAGATATTAAAAGAGACGCAAACTTTTATTAAGTAGGTACTTAATTATTTTTTTAGTAGAGAGTAAAGAATTTCCCCAGATTTAACAAAATAAAATGGTAACTTATTCCGATCCGATGGCCACCGGCAGACGAGCGTATGACAGGTCTGACTTTGACAGAAGAGGGCGGCCATTTCCGTATGTTCCGAGTATAATGTTGTTTTAACTAAATGGTACTCGATTATCATTCTAAACGGATTTTGGGTAAGTTCCTTAAAATACTTCCTCCTCATTCTGGTCCCTTAATTGAGACTGGTACCTTATTGGAGTAGCTTTGTGAATATTAGACCTCGCTCTCTCCATTAAAAAAAAAAAAATTAAGAACATTATTCTAAGAATTATGTCATGTTTTTATCGTTAATACAGTCTTAACATTTTCTCTTTGGATTTCAAGTTTAAACATCTCCTATAATAATTTCGCCTTGGATTTGAACTTGATTATTTTCCCTTGGTGATTAAGGCCCATAATGATATACACGCACCTATGTCTTAGCCTGGTTATAGTCTGCAGGGTCCTTGCTTGGCTCTACCCAGCTTTATCGTTGCTACGCTAATGATATAACATAAGGTTTCAGCTTGCAGCCACTTGCTTGCAAGCGACGGCCAAGAAAAAAGGCAAGGTGTAAATTTGGGAAAAGTTGCAACACTGTTCAAACTAAGCGTACCTAGATGTGATCTTGCAAATAAAATATAAAGTAGTGAACGCACCCTCAAATGAATGCGACAAAGCACATCGTTGTCCACAAATTTACTAACTAAACCCATGGAGGCTGTTAAGAAAGTCCACATTAACGGAATGTGTTATTTAACATTTTGCTCAAATATAAACTCATTGTAGAAAATAAAAATGTGGCGTGGCTGTGTCATGGACACGGCCGTATGTTGTACGTGAATACGTTTATGTAACAGCTAACGATTAAAACTTAAACGAACATCGTAGCTTCTCCGAGTCAAAAGTTATACTAATTGCAAATCTCGATACGCAGCAAAATAACCTCAAAATGGCGGCGCTTCCCCCTCCACCGCGCGCGATGCGTCACTGTTCTCGCTTATCGTAATGAATTCTTTGATCCTTTAGCTATCCAGTGGTATAATTTAATTTTGGATGTAGAGGAAAGATTCGAAACTACAACACCAAACTGTATCCCCCGATTTTGTTATCATTAGGTTTTTTGGATTGCCCCCGTATGGTAGCAAATTTAAAGACGTATTCACGTCAAAATAACTAATGCTACATCAATCCACCCAAAATGTGTCTCAAATTCATCGCCGTGCCCGGTGCTATGAGGGATGAAATGTATTTAGAAAGTTGATTTTATTTGTGATTATATATTATGTTTCCAATTGATGCTTGTTTACTACCAATGCAGTACAGTATTTTGTCCTTAAAGTCACAAAATAGTTTTGTTAAAATATTACAATAACCTATTCACGTTTAGTACTGATCGTGATTTCAAAGGCTTTAATCCCCAAACCTTCCGGTTCCATTACTTGAGAGGTTAAGAACCATTTTATGCAATCCATTTTTGGTTATCTTTATTTATTAAATAAACATGGCGACTACTCAAGCAAGAATCAAGACTCCCGAGTGAAGTATTTTCAGCTGGGTATGCGCAAACAGATGCGTGGTTGACCAGGTTTGTCGATCCACGGATTCCCCAGAGTATTACCCACAATGAAACGTGAATACCTGGCCTAGCAAGCAAGGTATGGTTTATCATTATATACAGAAAACAAAGTAATACTAGATTCAATAGCTCATTATATTAAGAGCGAAAAAAACGTTCACATGGATTAAGACGTTAGTCTCCCGATACGTGTTAGAATTTTAAAAATACACCCGGGGTACCCGATCGGTTGCTTAGAAGTGTATATTCAAATTACTTTAGATGAGCTACTAAACAAAAACTTTTTGAGGGGCTGGCATATTGAAACGTATAACAATATAGAAAATGTCCAGTATAAACATGTTTGGCCTAGGTTCATATAATGTCCTTGTCAAATTATGTTAAAATATTTTTGAGTGGCCACCATTTGGAAACGAATAACTAGATCGAATAATCATATAAATACGTTGTTCAGCCTAGGTTCAAAGACAATTTTTTTTTTTAGAAAATTGGTTCACGTATTTGACAGCTATCTTGGAACAAACATCCGGACAGACAGACAGATGAAATGCCAAATAGTTAAGTTAAAACAAGGCCTCGTTAAGTTTGGTCAAAAATCCATAGTACCTTATACTCCAATTATGTTTTTAAAACACTTTAATTAGGTACTTCAAGAGGTACTCACTTTAAAAGAAAATTCCTTGTTTTTACCAACCCGTTCGTGCTATACGCAATTCCTTGCTTCTCCTGTTGGAGTACAGCATCAGGATCCAACTCTGGTACAATCCCTTCTAAAATAAATTCCTGGGTAAGTCCCTGTACTGTTGTGTGTTTATCTCTTCAAGATTATTAAATATAATTTACAAACATGCACTTGAAAGTGTAATCTTGTCATCTCTTTCATGTTGTGTTTTAATCATACTCATGCAACGCTTCTATAAGATGTTCTTTTGTTCTATTTCCTTTGAGACTTTCTTCTCTACATCGCCACAATCTGCAACGACTGTGATATTCGTCCTCCGGTGTGTGTTATTTAATAATTATATACAACAAAACTTTCCTTTATACTGTAGAATAATAGGTGGGAGATTACATCTTAAGACTGTTAATATTATATGAATTATTTTATTCCGAGTTTGTTTTACTTAGTTTAATTGTTTTGCCCCTTTATGGCTCTTTATTTGTTATCTAACTCCTCTAGACATTTATATGTTACACTTACACTGGTAAATCAAACTAGAGAAAGATTATTAGTAAAGAAAGACATTGGCCCGAAAAGATAATAAGGTAAATGATAATTTTTGGTAGAAAAACTAAACTTTCAGCGCCTGCACTTACTATCTCTATCTAAGCACATACCTATACTGTTTTATTGGTACTAGGGTCAATAATACGTAAAGTTCACCTACTGATAGGGCCAAATGACCATTCTTTAACTACGTTTCCATCTTGAAACATGTATCTAGATTTATAAATAGATAAACAAATTTGTATGAAGATTGACGCTTGTTTCTGGAAACATGTTGAGGAACATATGGCATGTCTATTAGACTAATGTACCCAATGAAACAGTGGTGAAGATGGAGTCAGAAAAGAAGATAGTTTTGTCCACGGTGCGTGTCTGGATCATCTAAGCGGGAATGAGAAGAAAGGTTGGCACTATGGTGGTTGAAGAACTTTTTATCAACAATGAATTATTTGAAACCTCTACTAGTGGGGAATTAATTTGATTTTGTTTCTTAGATCTGTATCAAACTACAATGTAATGCTAATTTGTACTTGCATTTTTCATTACTTTCCTCGCCCGCTTCAGTGGGAGCACATACTAAGGCAGCAGTCTCGTCTAGTCTGGTTTGGTTTTCTCATGATTATAAAATCATGGCTCGAATCCTGGCCGGGTAAACTTAGGAGTTTCCCCCTAAATAGTTTTCCACTCTCCTTCCACGCAAGAGCGGGTACACTTATTTTGAATTCTATCTTTCTAACACAAGCGTGTACATTGGGAGGGTGGAGGGGATCAGAGAGGTTTAGGTCCCCACTAAACATACCTGCTGGTGGGAAACTTATAAATCCGCAGAACCGATCTCAAGCGGCAAAAAACAAAATTATTTCACATTAAAATATTTATGGCGTTCAACTTTAGCAGGTATACCTAGTAAATATTCATCCTCTATGCACAATATGCTTGCATGGTTCTGACCTGACTAGGTTTGGATTTTTGTAGCACTGCCTTTGGGCTTTCCTCGTATCGTACATGACATGGAAAAGTGTCACAACTAAAAAATTGCAATATGTACTCAGAAGTGACACTGTTTCATTGTCACCTGCCAACCAGAACAGCGACACAACTTCTCTCTAGCGGTTACTATTAGAAATGAAAATGTGTCTCTTTACCACGTTGGGAAATATAATCCTGTGCGTCTTCTAGAATCTAGGGGTATCATATCAAAATTGCTATCTCGTCGCTTGTGTCACTTTTCCATGTGATGACGATATTATAGGCCTCTATATATGTCTTATTACCTGTTCAGGTTATACGCTTATGTACTAATTACGGTAGTAGTTTTAGGGATGAGAAATGTTATATTTATAGGAAGTGTACTCACATTTGTGTGAGGGAGAGTGGAAAATCCTTTAGGAAAAACCACCCTCAGTACACCCGACCGGGATTTGAACCCCAATCTCCCTGTCACACGTGAGTGATGCCTTAGACCATGTGATCACCAAAGCAGGCAATATAATGTACTAGCTGCACTAATAGTATTCACCTTCCTTATACCTATATCATTAATAGAAGTATGTTTATATCTCAGATGGGTAGTAAGCCGTAGGGCCTACAGAACAACTGAAATAACTGCTACATTTTAATATTTAAATAACCATTTGTTGCACAAATTATTAATTTTCAAGAGAAACAGAATATATTTGAATGGTTTAGAAAACGCGACGAATTTCCCCTTTATTTTTAAATACAGTTAAAACAAGTATTCATCCTGTGATTAATTAGCAAAAAGTATTTCACCATTTCCCCCTTCACATTTTGCAGCTCTCTACGCCCTGTTGCAGGAAGAGCCAAGGGAATTAATTGTCTTCTTATTTATCCTGGTTTTAAACTAGGAATTCCTGGAATCTAAAACACATAGAAAGATAGACAAAGTTACTGCGATTATTAGATATTATGTGTTGTTATTTGAATCAAATTCAAGATTAGAAAGGCTATAGAAATATTTACAAACAAATATTTTAAACATTTTAATTAATGAAATATTTCTGTGTAAATCTTTATATTCAATTTACATGAGAAGTGACTTAAATTTTAAGTTTTACCCGAAAAGTGTTTAACTACAGAAAATGATTTGAACTTTGATACCATAATTATAATGGTGGCTTATTTCAGTTTAAATGAAACGTTTGTTCGCACTTAGCACTTGTTTCAAGCACTCTCTACGTACTATGTGTCTTATTACCAACCTGGGATATCCACATTTTTACAATACTAAGGTAAAGAGTGAGGAAGGTATAATTTAAAGGAAATGTTCCCTCATTTGCGTGGATTAAGAGTGGCGAGCCATCTATAGGGGAAAACACCGCAATACAACCAGCCGGGATTTAGACTTTAACTTCCCAACCACCAGCAAAATTTACAAGTAGAAATGTGAGAGGGGAAAATTTTCCTATATTTTTTCCGGAAAATTTTCAATTATTATTTCTGTAAAATAATTTAAATTGATTAAATGGAACTAATGTAATCGAGATATGTCAACGTTTGTATTTAAGATTAAGTTCTCCTAAGGGCGTTAACATCAGAAACATCAACAAACAAGCTTCGGTGGCCGCACGGTCTAATGCGCTACTCGCAATAGACTAGACTGCCGATGATACGGAGATCGGTGTTCGATACCAGTCGGTTGTGCTAAGGGTGGTTTTCCCTAAATAGTTTTACACTCTCACGGGTGCAATTCCTCTAAATTCAACCTTCTTAATCTCTAACAAATTAGCGTAATTAGTATATAGTCGTAATACCCGAACATTAGAAAGACGCAGTGCTGAAAAAAAAAGTAGTAAAGAGCCACATGAATGTAAAACTTTGTAGACCCGTTATGTTCATAATCTTATTTCACTTATTTATTACTAATACGATAATTAGAATAATTTTAAGGATAGCCTGACATTAGTCTCCCCCCCTGTCCTCCATGCTTCCTAACTACCTCTCCCCTGCCCCTATACCCCCTTCTTACTACCCACTCGTTTAACACACTATATTTTAAAGTATTAGACCCTAGGAGCCATCTCTACAGTTTAACACCTCCACCGCAAACCGCCACTGCAAAAATTTTACGATTCAAAATTTCCCGGAGAGTTTTCATCTCTATTTACAAGACGAGACTGACACGTTGTACATGTGACCACCGTTGTGGTTGATACACTTTGAATACAT
The DNA here is from genome assembly GCA_033556935.1 of Timema podura. Taxonomy (NCBI): domain Eukaryota; kingdom Metazoa; phylum Arthropoda; class Insecta; order Phasmatodea; family Timematidae; genus Timema; species Timema podura. Next base: position 55,847,171 of record JAVRXN010000005.1, read on the forward strand.
ACTTAAATTACACGATGAAAGTTAAATTAAATTCCCTAAATACGTACACATAATGTGGTTAAGGAGTGTTGACATTAATAGGAACGCGAGATTCAGAACGTTTCTGGAAAATAATGTGTGAGGATGTATATGGATGTGTTGTTTGATTCAGAGCTTCTGGGATAGAAACAAAATTAATACATATGTGTGTAAAGTATTATTTTAAATGAAAGCATATTCACACACCACTACATCATCATCAATGAACTCAAGAGAAACTTGTAAATATGGCCATAGATCTGGCTGAGGACCATGACACAATCTGGCAGAGTAATGGCCAAATGGCAGCTGTAGACTAATTGGTTTAGCTATGTCCAGATGTAACTAAACTGTTAATCTACTGTAACAAAGCAACCTATACAATCTGGCAGAGCAATGGCCAAATGGCAGCTGTAGACTAATTGGTTTAGCTATGTCCAGATGTAACTAGACTGTTAATCTACTGTAACAAAGCAACCTATACAATCTGGCAGAGCAATGGCCAAATGGCAGCTGTAGACTAATTGGTTTAGCTATGTCCAGATGTAACTAGACTGTTAATCTACTGTAACAAAGCAACCTATACAATCTGGCAGAGCAATGGCCAAATGGCAGCTGTAGACTCATTGGTTTAGCTATGTCCAGATGTAACTAGACTGTTAATCTACTGTAACAAAGCAACCTATACAATCTGGTAGAGCAATGGCCTAATGGCAGCTGTAGACTAATTGGTTTAGCTATGTCCAGGTGTAACTAAACTGTTAATCTACTGTAACAAAGCAACCTATACAATCTGGTAGAGCAATGGCCTAATGGCAGCTGTAGACTAATTGGTTTAGCTATGTCCAGGTGTAACTAAACTGTTAATCTACTGTAACAAAGCAACCTATACAATCTGGTAGAGCAATGGCCTAATGGCAGCTGTAGACTAATTGGTTTAGCTATGTCCAGGTGTAACTAAACTGTTAATCTACTGTAACAAAGCAACTCTATAAAATTCGGTATATAATAAAATGCGAAACTTGGGGGATGAATAATTTTAACTACGGACAAGATATATATTATAGTCGAATAAATTTAAAAATGACACCCGGACACGAGAATTGAGCCCGAGACTTTTGACAGCATAAAGCCACAACTGATTCACTGGTGGCTGTGGCATCAATGATAGCTTTTAATAGCCGATGATATCCACACCTCCATCACATAGACTCTGCCTTAAAATATGAGTGAAGAATTACCCTGAGCATGAGACGATACCTGGACAGCTCAGTGGTAACGCATTGGCGCGCTAATCCAAATGTCTCGGGTTCGGTTTTCGTGTCCAGGTGTCATTTTTCAATTTATTCGATGTTAATCTAGTATACATTTAATAATCAACTAAATTGTTAAACCTCAATCCAGTTGTTTCCATGCTCAGCCTAAGAAAAACGTTAAGGGCTCGTCGTTTAGTGCTAGGCCTATTACTTTATCCCTAATCCTAGGAGAAAGGAAGTATTGTGATCTTCAAACCAATCTAATTCGAGATTTTGATGGATATATACATTTAAAAGTGTAATTTTCGCAATGCCGCTGTCTATCTGTGAGTGCCTGTTCATTAGCTCAGAGCCTAAATCATTTTACTGATCGGGCTGAAACTTGGCATCTAATCTTTTCACGAGGGTATCCCAAGATTTTTTTGAAAAATTATAATATCACCCCTAAAATTAAAGGTGGTTTACTTAAGAGTGAACAAAGAAAACCTATTTTTTCACCTTAAAAATGACTCAGAGGGTGATTTACATTAGTGTATATTTTACCGTTAAGGTAATAAATTAATTACTATGCATAATGACCAGTTATTTTCTAAAGTAACCGATATTAATGGTTAATATGCTTAGATACATGCAGTTTATCATTTTAACCGGTTATTTTACATAACAACAAAACCTATTTGGCTGAAGTGATAAATTATATTATTCTGAAGGTTAGGTTAGGTTAGGCTAGGTTAGGTTAAGTGAACAGGTTCCGTATCAAGATAACACCACACATCCGCACTCAAGATGGACCTTAATTGATACACACAACTGAAGCCACGTATGACTCATACAGGGATTCAACCGGTTCAAACTTCCACAAACGTGTGATGTATTATTTAAACCAGAGGGTGCTGGTTATCATGCATAATAGCATATTAATGTGAATAATTTTACTACAACATAAACAATTTATCACATTCACCAGAAGTGTTGGTTATTATTCATACAATCCGGTGATTAGGTATATTAACCTGATTTATCAAATTAAGAGTAACATATATAAATCTGCAATTTTGAATCATACTCACAACTCTTTTGATATACAATAAAAGAATCACTACACAGAGTTAGGTAAAAGGGAGCTGAGATTTTAAAACTAATACATCCTAGATAACCATGAAAGTACCGCCCCTGGTGTAATGGTTGGTTCAACTGGCTACGAGCCTAAGGGTCTCGGGCTCAGTTACCAGCTGGTACCTTGGGTATTTTTCCCCAAAGGGGAATCACCCCAACGGTCACCAGAGTTTGATTAGTTATGCTTGAGTTAGGTATAAGGCGATTAACCCTTTTCATTTGGAGTAGAAATGCAGAGCCATGGGAACAATCGGTTATCTTCAAGAATTTTTATTGTTTTACAATTTTCTTTTCGGAAACGGTTTGTTCAATAATAGAAGCATGTTTATTAAGTTATACTTTTTATATACACACATGCTATATAATTTTAATAGTGATCAAATATCAATAATTTTGACATTTTTCAATAGAAAACTTCTGACTGCATAACAAAAAATAAGAAAATGTAACACCTAATAAACATTGATACATTATCTTAGAATAGGTTTTGAATGTACTTATATTTAAATTTCACTCGTTCTCGAGATAAATGATATTTCCAAACGGATGATTTTTCCGCAAGATCTCTTCGGTAGCTAGCGCCATCTACGTTTTCCGTGAGCCATCTGTTCTTGTTGGCGCGGAAGGATACTTTGGTCTGTTGTGAAGCCACGCCACGCCTTTCACCCTCCCACCCACCATCCCACAAAATATATTTTATACTTGAACTCGACAGGGCCAAGGGCCTTTAGTGTTTCCACTGATTCCACACCCTCAAATTTACTATCACCATCATCTCATATCATGGGGACAAAGAAAGATCCTTCCGCGTAAAGGATGTACGATTAATACATTCGAGCATCCCCTGGGCTAAGTATGCCTACTGGCTAATCTTTCCACAAACTGGGCTACGAGTGATGTAGCCCAGACACGCAATATTACTTTTATTAACATAAAAGTAGTTGCGGAGATACGGAAATTTCGCTTCTCTAAAGTAAATTAAAAGTCATTTTCATGGGAAAATGAAAATAGCAATTTTAGTTATAATTTTAATCAACGCCTGGATACGAATTTTACTCAAAATCGTTAGAGCCGATTTTGAGTAAATAGATTTTTACTCTTTTCACTTTTTACTAAACTACTCTTAATGTTAGGGTTAAACAGACACACAGACAGACGTAATCACAAAAACAACTTTTTGGAAGAAGGGGGTCATGAGACGTCGACATCCATCAACATCTTGGGTTAGATTTTTATACGGTCGCAATACTTTACCTTTAGTGTTCGAAAAGTATATATATATATTTGCGTATAACTTGAAAGTTATTGGTTTTATAAAAATATGTTTCGAATAAAAGATTTGTATTATAAATAGTCATACATATTTTCAATGATAAGTAATTTCATATCTCAAATAGTTTCGGATATATGATAAAAATTGGAATTTATGCATAAGACCGGAACCCTTAAAGTCATTTTGCCGAAATTTTGAGAGTAGCCATTTTGTTTGGAATATTTATAAATGGTTTGAAATGAAATTTAATCAAAATCGTTAGAGCCAATTTTGATAAAATTGATTTTTTTCTTTTCACTCTTCAGTAAACTACCCTTAATGTTAGGGTTAAATATCCAATTCCAAAAACTCCTTGGGGCAACCCTATGAAAACCCTAGATACCAAGTTTTAGCCCGACCAGTAAAATAATGTAAGCTCTAGTCCGAGGTATAAGCAGACAGACGGAAATTCAAAAACAACTTTTTTGGATTTGGGAAAGGGGGAGGGGGGTCATAAAACGCCGATATTCATCAAAATCTCGAGTTTGATTTTTTTACGAAAACAATACTTTATCTGCCTGTAAGATAGCGTGATAGTAATATATCAGACAATACTACCCTATATTACTCATATTACTTATATTACAATATAATTTTTTTTATTTAGTACCGCGTCTTACTACCCGTTCGGGTTATACGCTTAAGTACTAATTACGCTAATGGATTAGTAATTGGGAGAGTTGAATTTAGAGGAAGTGAACCCGCATTTGCGTGGAGGGAGAGTGGAAAGCCATTTAGGAAAAACCAACCTCAGTTCACCCGACCTAGATTCGATCCTCGATCTCCCCGTCCTCGGCGGTCGAGCTCAACACGACTAGCGCGTTAGCCAACTACGCCACCGAGGCGGGTCCAATAGAATAATTTCTAGCTATTCTTTACTTCATTCTACTCGCTACTTTACTGATGAGTTATTTTAGAAACTCCAAATATATTGAAAATGTTTCTAACGATTTTGTTTAAAATATATATTTGGGGAGTGGTTGACATGAGAAAACTGTATACTTGGTTTTCGGGTGTTAAATTCGTTTAAGGTGGGATGGCAGGGGATGCGAAAAAAAGCTAATGTTTTTGTAGTTTTTATGGCAAAATATTTTTTGGCCAAAATAAATAAAATATTGCTCCAATAGACAAATGGAACTTAATTTTCTTCCCATGGTGACCTTGAAATTTCTTGAATATCTGTCAAGGGTGTCCTGTAATTGAATGACAACTTTTTCTCTTCATTTAAAAAGTTTGTCATCTAATGCCACCATGCTCTTGAAAGATATTCAGGAACTGTTGAACTTGTGAAGAAAATTAAACTCTGTGTTTGTACTTGAGCTATATTTTAATTACTTTCACCAACATAATGTTTTAATATAAAACCTGCAAAAACACTGGAGTGTTCTCACGTTCCCTTCCATACCACCATGATGATTGGTTTTTAAAAATGTGATATCTTTTTTTTTTTAAATACTAACGATATGGTTCAAATGGTTATTTGTTAGGTTCTTTACTTATAGATAATTATATATTTGTTTTGCTTTTATTTTTTAATTTAGAGTATTTACTGATTTTTGTAAAAATTTGATTTTTTTTTTTAAATGTCTCTATTAATTTTGTTCTAAATGTTACATGATCAACAATGTTTCTAAAATAAATTAAATTAAATATAATTTAATCACGACAAGTTAAAGAAAGTTTTAAGTTTTTCGGAAGAGGCCTTGAGGATTTAGTTCAAAATGAGTATCTGGGAATATTTTTTCATGCTTAGCAAGAATACGATTTTATTTTTACAAATTAAAAAATAATTTTGCATATTTTACGAATATCTTATTTTTTTCTAATTTGAAATTTGCTAAAAATGTTTGAACAATTTGGTTTAAAATGTATACAAAATGACTGTCTATTGTGATTAAAGAGTTAAAGAGTTTTCAGTAAATTTAAGTTTTTCTCATAAAAATGAGAAAAACTTAAATTTAATTTTAAACTTAAACTTAATTTTAAAAATTTTCTTCCAAGCTAAAATACATCATATGAGAAAGACTTTTTGATCGTCTCGTACCATTTATTTTCCATTTTGTTTCTGTAAAAATATATTATTTTGTTTCACTTATCCTATCCGTTTTATATGTAATCGTTTGTTTGTGTCCTCAATATGTTGATATACACAAGGGCTGGGTACTGTTTGTGTCCTCAATATGTTGATATACACAAGGGCTGGGTACTGTTTGTGTCCTCAATATGTCGATATACACAAGGGCTGGGTACTGTTTGTGTCCTCAATATGTTGATATACACAAGGGCTGGGTACTGTTTGTGTCCTCAATATGTTGATATACACAAGGGCTGGGTACTGTTTGTGTCCTCAATATGTTGATATACACAAGGGCTGGGTACTGTTTGTTTCAAATCTTTATTTTATTTTATTTATTGATCACCACAATGACTTTGGAATGGATTTTAATGTAAGTAGTGATAAATTGAGTTCCTAAATCATGGTACTGGTGTGTTATTGTATTTTATAAAAGAAACACTTTTTTACTCAAAAAAAATGTAACCAACATAATTAATAATCAAATAGCCGATGCTATTATTTATGATTTTTATTGAGGAATTCTACATCTAAATATCATATTCTGAAAATAATTAATGTTTATAAAATAATTTATATAAGTAAGTTGTCGGTCTTTGTTTAATGTCAGTATTTTAGACACAACAAAAATTAGTCATCAAGGGAGCTATCTATTTGCAAATTGTATCAAATCCAACAAACACCCCGGTGCACTATTTTTGAAAAATGCCGACCCTAATGAAATTTAACCTCCTCTCTTATCCCTTTTGTGAGTAATATCTGTGCGTCCATTATAATCTCTATTCTCATTATCAGATGTATCGGCTTCCTTAACAAGCTCATCCCTGGTTGAGTACGTTAGCAGTCTGATTCAATTATCTCCATCTTGAGACACAGTGCTTGCGTCTTAAACAGATTAGCGCTCGGAGTTATTAACCTGCCTGCTACAAACTTACCTAATCTTGTGTTGGAGTTACTCGAGGGAAAGTCTGGATCTCAATTACACCTGAGTGACGTCACAGTCTTCACCACTACCGCGACCGGCCGGAAACAAGGATGCGATATACATGGGTGGGAAGGGTTTTCTCAAGTAGGATCCACTACAGGTATTTATGTGCAATTTTTAAACTCTGGCCGGGTACCCATCAGTAGGCCTTTAGTCATTTGGCCTAATGTATATGCCAAATGGCTTTAGGCTGACTTTGGGCCAACTGAATTTAGATCAACTGACTTTTAGTGCCTACTGACTTTAGATCAAATTACTTTTAGGCCAACTGACTCGTTTAATTGACTGTACAACGACTGCTATTGTTATTGTTTGAAAATAAAAATTTTCATGATTTGAGAACTGAGACGATAAATTAGTTGGAGTCTTATTTATATGAACCGAATAGATTAAATTCTGAGTATTCACAAAATGAGAATTAAGATCATCAGCCGCTATGGAGATTTCATTGTCACTATTTCATTTGTATCTATCTTGAGCTAGTTACATCCAGTCCCCTCATTACACACTATCCCTATCTTGAGCTAGTTACATCCAGTCCCCCTCATTACACACTATCCCTATCTTGAGCTAGTTACATCCAGTCCCCTCATTACACACTATCCCTATCTTGAGCTAGTTACATCCAGTCCCCTCATTACACCCTATCCCTATCTTGAGCTAGTTACATCCAGTCCCCCTCATTACACACTATCCCTATCTTGAGCTAGTTACATCCAGTCCCCTCATTACACACTATCCCTATCTTGAGCTAGTTACATCCAGTCCCCCTCATTACACACTATCCCTATCTTGAGCTAGTTACATCCAGTCCCCTCATTACACACTATCCCTATCTTGAGCTAGTTACATCCAGTCCCCTCATTACACACTATCCCTATCTTGAGCTAGTTACATCCAGTCCCCTCATTACACACTATCCCTATCTTGAGCTAGTTACATCCAGTCCCCTCATTACACACTATCCCTATCTTGAGCTAGTTACATCCAGTCCCCCTCATTACACACTATCCCTATCTTGAGCTAGTTACATCCAGTCCCCTCATTACACACTATCCCTATCTTGAGCTAGTTACATCCAGTCCCCTCATTACACACTATCCCTAGCTTGAGCTAGTTACATCCAGTCCCCCTCATTACACACTATCCCTATCTTGAGCTAGTTACATCCAGTCCCCTCATTACACACTATCCCTAGCTTGAGCTAGTTACATCCAGTCCCCCTCATTACACACTATCCCTATCTTGAACTAGTTACATCCAGTCCCCCTCATCACACATTATTCCTATCTTGAGCTATTTCTATCCTGTCCCTGTCATTACACCCTATCCCTAGCTTGAGCTAGTTCTATCCTGTCCCTGTCTTTACACACTATCCCTAGCTTGAGCTAGTTCTATCCTGTCCCTGTCATTACACACTATCCCTAGCTTGAGCTAGTTCTATCCTGTCCCTGTCTTTACACACTATCCCTAGCTTGAGCTAGTTCTATCCTGTCCCTGTCATTACACACTATCCCTAGCTTGAACTAGTTACATCCAGTCCCCCTCATTACACACTATCCCTATCTTGAACTAGTTACATCCAGTCCCCCTCATCACACATTATTCCTATCTTGAGCTATTTCTATCCTGTCCCTGTCATTACACCCTATCCCTAGCTTGAGCTAGTTCTATCCTGTCCCTTTCATTACACCCTATCCCTAGCTTGAGCTAGTTCTATCCTGTCCCTGTCATTACACACTATCCCTAGCTTGAGCTAGTTCTATCCTGTCCCTGTCATTACACCCTATCCCTAGCTTGAGCTAGTTCTATCCTGTCCACCTCATTACACCCTATTCCTATCTTGAGCTAGTTATATCCAGTCCACCTCATTACACACTATCCCTATCTTGAGCTAGTTACATCCAGTCCCCTCATTACACACTATCCCTATCTTGAGCTAGTTACATCCAGTCCCCCTCATTACACACTATCCCTATCTTGAGCTAGTTCTATCCTGTCCCTGTCATTACACCCTATCCCTAGCTTGAGCTAGTTCTATCCTGTCCCTGTCATTACACACTATCCCTAGCTTGAGCTAGTTCTATCCTGTCCCTGTCATTACACCCTATCCCTAGCTTGAGCTAGTTCCATCCAGTCCCTCTCACTACACCCTATCCCTACCTTGAGCTAGTCCCATCCAGTCCACCTCATTAAACCCTATCCCTATCTTGAGCTAGTTACATCCAGTCCCCCTATCTATTTCAGGTCCATTCTAATGTTATCCTCCCATCTTCGTCTAGGTCTTCCCAATGGTTTCTTCCCATTGGGTTCCAGTCAGTGCCCTAAACCAGGTTCTAGATTCTTCCATCCTCGCTGCATGTCCTGCCCGCAGTAATCTACGAGACTTGATTATCCTAACAATGTCTTGTGATTTCCAATATGACGCTTAAGATCAAAAGAGTTTGACACACCTGCTGTGAATGATTCGGAAACCAGTGTTACTGCCTTAGTCTGTCCGGTATTTGTATTTCATCCAAAGTGAAATGAGAAATTGATTGAAAACAAAAATAGAAGGTATTAAAACGTCTGGTGGGGGAGACCGGTTGCTCTTTAGAAACCCATGTCATGGTTCAGGGCAGCTTACCGTGGTCTGCACTAGTTAACTTCCTGAAAAGCCCTGTCCCGGTATATATTTTTTCCTTTCCCTAAGTCCTTGTTGGCCTGTGTTCAAGGACCCCTCAGATATCCGACCGTGAATTATATCACCCCCCCTTTCGGGGGGGAAATCCCTTCGAGTGTGGAAATTATTCAGTGAGTAGGATTTGCCCTCAAGAAGGGGCTTTAGCGCTGCACAAATAATCACCTTCGTCCTCTTTCCAATCTCTCTTCGCTCTGTGTACAGGATGGCCGCCATTCCAAGAGCAGGGGAACTCAAAACATTCGCTTTTTATCTTCAGCTTTAAGGGGGGTGATGGAACGAGAGATAAGATTTATATATTTTTTATTTTTGTGACAAAACTTTTTTTACACTATAAATCAAATGTTTCTAAAGTAAATAATTACTTATATTATTGCATTAGGAGCTCGAAAATTCATTGCCGCACATACAAAAGTATGCCACCTATCCCTATCTTGAGCTAATTCTATCCAGTTCCACACCTTCAATTACAATCATATCCCTATCTTGAACTATGTTATATCTTTCTATCCAGTCCACCATCATTACACCCTATCTCTTTCAGGTCAATTCTAATGTTATCTCCTTCCATTTGCGTCTAGTCTTCCACTGAACTATTTCCATTGGGTTTACCAAAAAATACCTGAAAATTATTTTAGAATCTTCCATTCACTCTGTATGTCCTGCCCACCGTAATCTACGAGACTTGATTATCTTAACAATGTCTGGTGATGATTAAAGGGTATGTAACTCATCGTTATGTAGCCTCCTCTACTCTTCAGTGGCCTCATCCCTTTTTGGACCAAATACTTTCCTAAACACCTTGTTTTAGAACACCTTAAATTTGTCTAATCATGATGTAAGGTAAGAGGCCACGTTTCACACCTATTGAGAACAACAGGTAAAATGATAGATGTATAAAATAATCTTTCAGTAGATACTTTTTTAATTTTTTCTTTCCCATGACCCCTCAGGTAGAGGAAGTATTGTTGTACCGTCCTTAAATTAATAGGAGGTCCAAAACACAAAAATAAAAAATAACAGGAAAAAAAGGGCAATAGGAGTGAGTGCTTGGAGTTCTATGCTTTGAAAACATTCAAAAACCAGAAATCCGCTACTCCCACCAGTTGCGGATACAAATATTGGTGCAAACGACCTCACAAAGCTTTTTAAAGGATGATTTATAACTTTCCAAAAAAGGTTCCTAAACTGAAAACTTAACAAACAACATATACAACATAGATTAAAGTTACCTAGGGCATGTGCTTTAGTTAATAATCATGATTTCAAAGTTTATTAATCAGATCAATCTTAAGATAAACAAATAAAGTTACCTAGGCAGTTGCTATAGTTATATATTCAGACTGTTCAAAAGGTATTTATTTATCCATGATTCAATCTTTAGAGAAAATATATAAATATATGACAATGTTGATAATAGTTAAAGGAATTTGAGACATTAAAGGAATATATAAATAAACAATTAGAGAAAACCTCGTATGTTTTAAATATTACTACACAACTTGCACAAGTAGTTAAATCGCCGTTATCCTAAATAAATCACGAGATGTAATAAGGCGTTAACTCAATAAAAAATCTTAAATAGGTTTACTTTATACAATACTTAAATCTGAAGATAAAAAAAAAAGCATATAAGTTAATCCGAACAATATGTCTCACCAATATTCAAGAAAATACTATACCACAAAGTTAAAAAACCACAGATTATGCAATATAAATAATATAAGTTTCCCATAAATGTAATTGATTAAAAATATTTAGAACTGACATGTTTTGAGAAAATCTTAAAGTTTCCACGGAAATATTTACATTTAATGTTCACAAAACTGAATACCCCAATATTCACTAGATTTAGTCTCATTCTACCGATAATATCTTTATAGTCGATCTCAATTTGTTTACTTCGCTAATCCACAAAATGATCGATCCTAAAATATGAATATCTCGACCCTGCAACTAAATAATATTTGAAGTGATGACAAGTTAATCTTACATAATTTTTGAAGTTTAAATTAAATAGCCGAAAAAGGAATTTTGAATAAATTACAAGTGAAATAAGAAATATTATCTAGCCCAAAGTAAAGTAGATTTACATATGTATAAGATGAAGCTAACTCACAGCTCTAATCTAGCCAATCCAATAGTGACTCTTCATAGCACAGACGCCACTATATATATATACGATATAACCCAGAAGATGGAGCGACGGAACAAAAGGGTAGGGGTGGACATCTGGAATATTCGGGAAAGAAACATGCGCATGATAATATCGTTCTGGATCTATCGGGACAGTTCCACCTTCTTCCGTAACTAGGGGTGAGCAGCACATCTTCACCATCGAAGTTCTTTGTTCTTTGGCACGCCAGTATCCACAATAGACGTCCAGTATTACGATCAACATGTGGCGGGTGGTTGTGTTTATTCGTGATGTTACGAGTGTTCCTTTTGACGCTGCTGGCAGTACTGGGGTAAGTTTAATCATAATTTCGTCCACTCTTGCAGCAAAATGCTACATTGTGATCGTCAAAAAAAAATCGAGATATAGATTTATGTTTACGTTTCATAGACCGCTTAGCCCCAAAAAAGTGTTTTCGAGATGTTGTTATCTGTCAGTATCTAGATCTATGCCCGAAACTATTTTACTGATAGGACTAAAATTTGGTGTCTAGGATATCGACAAGGTTCGCCCTAGGATTATTTATAATTCTATACTAAACCCTAAAATTAAGAGTAATTTACCTATAGAAGAAAAGATTGTGTGTAGATCAGATTTAACGATTTTGATTAATTTTCGTATATAAGTACTGTTTGCTATTACAAACAAAATGGTGCGTCTCTTTTATCCGGAAAAATGACTTACATAAGCAGATATCTCAAATTCTGAGCGTATCTCCGCAACTCTTTGGAATACGAAATAGCTTACCATTACAAGATTGTAGAACTCTTAAAATTTTAAAACTTTTAACTGGAAAATATGTTTTGAAATGAAGGTCTGGGAAATGGAGAGTTGATTGTAATGCTCTTTGGTAAACCGGGGTGTTTCTTTTTATCACTATATGTTTCTGTAAGAGTTTATATTATGTCATGCAGATTCTTTAGTAGAATGCTGTACTCTTTTTTCCATTATGTATATGCAACAATGTATATTATTTCGTTTCATGTGTCTTACGAGTTTTAAGTATAGATGTCACGATACCTTTTTTCTTAATTCCATTTCTCAAGTTCAGCCTCGATTTTTAGATTCTCGATATCGACTCTTGAATATTTCCTATTTCAGTATTTTTCCAAGCTTCCGACCTCATATAAAAACATATTTATTCAACTTTATTGTAAAGAAAAAATACCAAAAAAATGTATATAGTTATAAAAAGCCATTCATTTTTAATTTTATAAAAAAAGATCAATTTTATCACTTTTAAAGCATTTATACATGATTAATAAAAAATTAGCAATTATAATAGTAATTATTTATTTTTACCTACAAATAAGACTTTACTGAGTCAGATATTTAATATGGTTAAAAAAAAGTGTAAAAACAATTGTCGAAAGCACAAGTCTTTAAAATTCACAAAATAGCGTTTTTAACTGAACCAAAATATATCAAATAACGGCAAATAAACAAATATGATAGAAAATTGATTACTACTCATTCTGAATTTTGCCTTTTTCTTAGTTGACAGTAATTTCATTTAGAGCTAAAAAATTGAGGGTATCAAAGTATCCAAGAATCGAGTTAGACATCCCTAGCTTTAAGTCAATATCTCCATTTTTTTAGGTTAAGGAGTGAGAAAGCCTGTTTGGTGCACCGTACCACTTTCTACATACGGTAAATTAATCTAAACACATCTTGAATATTTGTCAAGGGCATTGCGGAATTTTATTGGGACTTTGTCTCTTTATTTAAAAAGTTTGTTGTCACATACCATTATATGTGTAGACTATTATGTGTAGTGTAAGGCGTGTTTGTATAATATTGTGTGTTCTGGATTGTGAATGACAAAACGAGTGTAGCAGGTTGTTATTATCCTCTAAACAAATAGAATAGAGGAGCTGACCACATAAACATTGTCAGCATTCCTTAGGTAGACACCAGGCCAGAAGACAGGATAAGAAGTAGGGATCCAACCATCGTGGCTGACTAATCAACAACGTAGTCAAGGGGTCATCTCTGCCCGATTCGGGACTACACGGGCTAGGACGCCGGTTCATAAGTATTTGTGGTAGAGGGCTACCACTCGAGCACAGGGTATCGTGGTTCGAAAACCTTGTAGGGATCAACTAGGAGTCAGACAGGCCTATTCCTAGCAACACCTCATTTTGTCACAAGCTTCCGAATATTATTCATGTTCTTTCATCCAGATATCAATATAAACATCACATTTGTACTACGGATATAAGCACTAATAATAACCTTACAAATCAAGTCTTTGTCAATCACGAACCCACAGATTCATATAAACAATCACCTCCACCTATCCTCTGGCAATAGCACATACTGACAGAGAACAGGCCCACGATAAAGTTGTAGAGAGGGGGTGGGGTGGCAGTTGATAATTAAACTTAACGTGTCTATTGCATCAATATTTGATTTATTTTGGCATAAAAAAATATATTTTTACAATAAAAACCGGCAAAATACGGGATTTTAACTAACACTCCCTTCCATTAAATAAAGTATTTTCCTTCGCTCTTACACAACCTGCATTGGTGGGCGTGCTGACGAAACGTCGGGTTTGTCCAATCTGGCTTGTCGGTGACAGGTAGGTCAGAGTTCGAATCACGGCCGAGTGTACTGAGGGTGTTTGTTCCTAAATGGTTTCCCTTTATCGCTCCACTCAAATTCTGGCACGTTTCCTATTAGTTCCACCTTCCTCATCCTAACGCATCAGTGTAGTTCAGTGGCTTTAAATCTTTTATTTCTGTAGCATGTCCATTCGTCCACAAACCTTAAAGCTTGATAATTTAAATTAATGAATTAATTAAAATCTTCATCAATATTCTTAGTAGTGTTTATTTAATTAATTACTTAGCTTAAGAAGTGTGTTATTTTGATTAAAATCTTATTCAAGCTTATTAGCTACATACTTTACATATCAGATTACAAAAATCAATAGGTACTGTACATATATTTTAGCTAAGTAAAAACATTTACAAACTTCGCATATCACTTATATCAGTGGTTCTTGGTTCTTGACCTTTTATTATTCGTGGACCCTCTAATTATCCTAAAATATTTTCGTGGCCCCTTAGTTTTTACTAATATAATAATCATTAAGACTTATTCTAAAATAGTTGCTTCATTTACTGACTATAACAACAAATAAAAAACATAAATTAACTTACCTAAATGTAGTTAATGGAACTCTGCGGTTGAACACTTTCCACTAATTTGGTCCATTCTTGTTTCAATTGTATTACTTAATGCTATTCCCATTTAGAAGTCTATTCGGAGACGATTTCACTGCTTCGTTTTAATATTATCCTGTGGAAAAAACCTTTTCAAAATAAGTAGAAAAAAAGGGCAGCAAATTTTGAATGATGATGCTAATCAGATGAAGATATTCACTCCGGATATGTATCCAAAATGGACCAAATTTTTCTTCTTGAAAACGGAGATCAGACTTAAATCCTTTGTTAATTCTAACAGTGTGTCCTCATCCGTAGGTGATAAATTGGTATTTTCCTGGTTATTACATGGAGCTTGAATCCACAATTTTCTGCTATCAAGTTCATTACTCAGAAAATATTTATCGAATTTTATATTAATTTCTGGAGATAACATTTATTAAAGAATGTATATGCTGTTTTTCAAAGGTAAAGTTGCTGTCTGAAATTATTTGCGAATAGTTCGAAAATATTTCAAAAATATGTATTTATATTCTTTGAATCTATTTTCATTTTCATCTCATTTTCATCGCTTTTATTTTACTTTTCAACGTAAAAATGGTAGATTGGTTTCCTTGTAAAGATAAATTTATCTGATTTAAAATAGAAAAAATATCCGCCAAATATGAAAGTTTTGCAATCCAATTCCTACTATTGAAATAAATGTCCAAACTGTATTTTTTATCATTTAAAAAAATTTCAACTTCCATTTTTAATTCTAATTAACGGTCAAGAATTTTCCCTCGCGACAATCATCTAATAATTTCTGTGTGAAGTGGTAGCGAAGTATGGCCGGCACCAACTTCTTCACAAAGAGCAGAAAATAGTCTAGAATAATTAAGAGCATTTGCTTTAATAAAATTTATAATTTACACTAACCATCTCACATCATTTAATTTTGGACTAATTTTTTTAAATCTAAAATTTTAATTTAAGATTATTGCCTTCAGTAATAAGCAAATAAATTCTTAAATTATTTTCGAGGCCCCCCCAATAAACCTTTCATGGCCCCCTGGTTAAGAATCACTGACTTAGATAACATTTATTCACAACCTGGACATAAAAGGAAAGAAAAAACATTACTTAGAATGCAAAATTATTATTTCAATGGAAATATATAAAATACTGAACTAGCTGAATACTGAATGAGAGCCCTGAGTTGGTTTCAGAGAACACAGTTTTTATATTAGTTTCAAATTAGATTATCTTGGAGCAAATACAAAGTTCAACATCACTGAATAATTCTCACGTCCCCCCAGGGGTACACGTACCACATGTTGAACCTTCCCCCCTTGTGTAGTTAAATGGGAAGGGCCAGGTTGGGTGGTAAGACGCAAAGGATGTGAAATAAGCTAAGTCCTCTAGCATTAAAAACAACAAACTAAAGGTCATGACATATCCATATTCCCTTCTACTCGAGTGGACATCTTGTCATGCAGAAAAGAACTTGAACAACAACATTCTCAAGATCATTATTCGATGAGATCCCACTGATAAAAATATAAAATTTAAATATGGTATCAGAAACAAATAAGGGGTTGGTTGCACAGATATCATATTGATTCTTCAATCATTGGTTTGCCAATTAGCTTGATCCTAGACCAATAAAAGCGTGGGTTGCAACAAATTTAACTAAGGATCAAAATATCCGATCAACTGACCATATATTTAATCAAATAATCAAGTAAAACAAACATGGCAATGCTGTAAAAAACACTCTATTTGGAAAATCTTATTATTAAATTACCTAAATCCATACATAACGTTGGCTATATTGTATAAACTATACATCTCTGTTAGTCTAGGCTGCCTTTTGTCTATACAACGCGTATCTAAAACATTGCATCAAACTTTGGCAGGCTATTCCTTGGGTGAAAATAGAATAATTCACATCAGCAACCTAGGGTCCATCGTGAATAATAAGGGTGGTATACACCCCTAAAAATAGAGCTAAAAACTACTGTTGTGTGAAATATTATGAAAACTGCTTAGGGTATTACAACGAATATTTGTATACTACTTATTGAAACATTGATCATTAATAAACTAAATGTGCTTTTAACCGTTACCCACCCCAATCATGTAAAAGGGGGGGTTGTAAGACTTTTTTCTGCAATAAAATATGTCAGAGTAAGTATTGCCAATTTTGACTCAAGATTACAAAACATGGAGTAAAAATTAACAAAATAGGTGTCTTGGAGAAACTGTCTATCTTTTCCCGTTTCCGAGATAATCATGCATGTTTGAGCTCAGAGACAAATGTATCTAACACAGCTAGCAACACAGCTATACGGGTGGGAGCTCATTATGCTGCCCACATGGCACCTTGTATCAGCAGAGCTGGCACTAGCTTCGCCGGCAGACGGCGGCCGCTCGGTCGATATAACTCGATTGAGGGCTCACATCATGGAATTGTTTTTATTAATAAATACACACAGTAAAATAAAATCAATCCGAACCCTCAACACAAATTTTACGTTTCTATGATTAAAGAAAAGCTGCTTTGGATCTCAACCATTCTCTATAACTTCATTGTATGGACACCATAAAATATGAGTCACGCTCAAATTAAATATTATATAAAATACACAATTTACTTTTATTGGTCCCTTAAATAATAATAAGGATGCAAAAACTAAATCATTTGTTAAAACTTGTAGATTATGTCATTTATTAACATTATTATCGGAGACTCAAACATTTGATAGGAGATAATTGGCTGGTTAGATCGACCAGAGAATTGATTGACAATCACATCATAATATTGTTAATGTTGAATATGAACGCAATTATTGTTCCCTCGGTGGTATCGGGGTAAAGTGCTTGCCTCAGGACCCTATATTCGTGGGTTCAAACCCAGCCGTGGTCAGCGGATTCTTCTTGAGCGATAAAAATCCGTAGCACAACTTCCTTTAGAGTAAAGCCGTCGGTCCCATGTCGATTGTGACATGTAAAAGAACCCTGGAAGGTATGTGAAAATACCTTTACTGGCAAAATTGATCGGCTCTTTCACTCTCACTCATAGACATTCTAGTGTGCTGATATTATCAGTTGGTTCAGAAAGTGCAAGTTAAATACTTCAAATAAATAAATAAATACATTAAGAAATATATTACTGTTTGTACAACCGGCCCTTAGTTTATCTGATTTTGTAAATATATAAAGCAGCTCTAATCGCTCTAAATATTTGAATCGTTATATTTTTTGAATATCTTTTTTATTTTTTTTATTTAAAAACTTATACGTCTCCTCTGAGTATCACCAGCATTTTCAAGTCAAAAAGGGAAAATTATAAATATATAAAATATAATGGGATAGTTTGGCTTACTCATTAATATTAACAGATTTATTAACTCATCATAAATATTGTTTAGCAAATATACTAGTACGTTATTTAATTCATAATAGCTATTATATAATTGATACATTTATACATTTTATAGGCCTACTATTTTATAAACTACATTGTCGTATACAAAGTATTGTATTATAAATATTAATTGGTGTTTATTAGATAAGTGATAATTCATTTAATATTAATGATACTATATACAATATATTATATAAATTATATAAATTATATAAATTAAAAAGTATAAAAATGTACTATGCAAGCATTTATATTATATAACACACTATATTTGAAAAAAAAAATCGTTTTCCTTTATTAAAAAAATGTGTTATTTAAGATTAAAGCTTGCATAATACATAATTTTTACTATATAATTTATGTAATTTATATAACATAGTAGTAATATTATAGTGGACTTTATACAAGAATCTATAAACGCTTCATAAGACCTATTATTATTAAAGACTTGAACTTTTCGGTAAATAAAGGTGGGCCAAAGTGTGGAGATAAATGTTGAAAGGCGATGATAAAAATTCTGAGAAGTGGTTGAAATAAATGGTACGGCACACCGCACAGACTTTCTCTCTCTTTCTATAAACTCGTAAGATTTCTGAACGGAATAATGTACATTGTATCATCACCACTCCACATAAGAACACGCATAAAATAATATACAATGATATAGAATCAATGAGAAAAGAGGCGCATCTTTGTCCACCTAAGAACATTTCAAACAGTTTAATGTCTTCCACAAGGGTCAACACTTCGTATTAAAATTTCGATTTATGGTTAAAATTTTAACATTTTAAAAGATGTTGCAGATCTTCAAGTCATCGCATTGATATTTAATTATTCATTTATACATTTTGACCAATAAAAAATGTAAATATTGACTATTGAGTCTAAAATGGAGATAGATCATTGCTATGCAAACATTTCTCCTAAGAGATTTAAGGAAAAATAACATACTAATTTTAGATACTTATATTTAATTACTCTATGGCATTGGAGAATTATTGCGTTAAGACTTAAGTAGTATATGTTTACAACTAAAGCTCACAAAATTGTATTAATATATTTGCAAATATCTCAGAAACTGCTGTTTTTATAAAAATATATGTCAAATAAAAGTTTTTTATTTCTAATAGTCCTACAATTTTGCAATGATAAGTTGTTTAGTTTCTCCAATAGTTGTGGAGATACGGAAATTAACGCTTCTGTAATGTACCCTAAAAATCATTTTCATAGGAAAATGAAAATAGCCAGTTTATTTATAATCTTAATCAACGCCTAGATACGAATTTTAATCAAAATCGTTTAAGCAGATTTTGAGAAAACCAAATTTTTCTCTTTTCGCCCTTCAGTAAACTACCCTTAATTTTAAGTTTTTATATACACACAGACAGACGGCATTGCAAAGACTATTTTTAAGGGTTCGGGGGTCATGAGACGTCGACATCCATCAACATTTCAGGTTAGTTTTTCTTACGGTCGCAATACTTAAGCTTTAATGCCCAAAAAGTTAAAAATATATATATAATTGCGTATATATTGAAAGTTATTGATTTTATAAAAATATGTTTCGAATAAAATATTTGTATTATAAATATATATACATATTTGTAATGCTAAGTAATTTCATATCTCAAATAGTTTCGGAGCTATTATAAAAAATGTTAATTTACGCATCAGACCGGAGCCCTTAAAACGATTTTGCCGAAATATGGAGGATAGCCATTTTGTTTGGAATATTTATTTATGTTCATAAATGAAATTTAATCAAAATCGTTAGAGCCGATTTTGAGAAAATCGACTTTTTCTCTTTTCGTCCTTCAGTAAACTACGCTTAATTTTAAGTTTTTATAGACACACAGACAGACGGCATTGCAAAGACTATTTTTTAGGGTTCGGGGGGTCATGAGACGTCGACATCCATCAACATTTCAGGTTAGTTTTTTTTTACGGTCGCAATACTTAAACTTTAATGTCCAAAAAGTTAAAAAAAAATCATATTATTGCGTATATATTGAAATTTATTGATTTTATAAAAATATGTTTCGGATAAAATATCTGTATTATAAATATATATACATATTTGTAATGCTAAGTAATTTCATATCTCAAATAGTTTCGGAGCTATTTAAAAAAATGTTAATTTACGCATCAGACCGGAGCCCTTAAAGCCATTTTGCCGAAAAATTGAGGGTAGCCATTTTGTTTGGAATATTTATTAATGTTTATAAATGAAATTTAATCAAAATCGTTGGAGCCGATTTTGAGAAAATCGACTTTTTCTCTTTTTGCCATTCAGTAAACTACCCTTAATTTTAAGTTTTAATAGACACACAGACAGACGGCATTGCAAAGACTATTTTTAAGGGTTCGGGGGGTCATGAGACGTCGACATCCATCAACATTTCAGGTTAGTTTTTCTTACGGTCGCAATACTTAAGCTTTAATGCCCAAAAAGCTAAAAATATATATATAATTGCGTATATATTGAAAATTATTGATTTTATAAAAATATGTTTCGAATAAAATATTTGTATTATAAATATATATACATATTTGTAATGCTAAGTAATTTCATATCTCAAATAGTTTCGGAGCTATTATAAAAAATGTTAATTTACGCATCAGACCGGAGCCCTTAAAACGATTTTGCCGAAATATTGAGAGTAGCCATTTTGTTTGGAATATTTATTAATGTTCATAAATGAAATTTAATCAAAATCGTTAGAGCCGATTTTGAGAAAATCGACTTTTTCTCTTTTTGCCCTTCAGTAAAGTACCCTTAATTTTAAGTTTTAATAGACACACAGACAGACGGCATTGCAAAGACTATTTTTAAGGGTTCGGGGGGTCATGAGACGTCGACATCCATCAACATTTCAGGTTAGTTTTTCTTACGGTCGCAATACTTAAGCTTTAATGCCCAAAAAGTTAAAAATATATATATAATTGCGTATATATTGAAAGTTATTGATTTTATAAAAATATGTTTCGAATAAAATATTTGTATTATAAATATATATACATATTTGTAATGCTAAGTAATTTCATATCTCAAATAGTTTCGGAGCTATTATAAAAAATGTTAATTTACGCATCAGACCGGAGCCCTTAAAACGATTTTGCCGAAATATTGAGAGTAGCCATTTTGTTTGGAATATTTATTTATATCCATAAATGAAATTTAATCAAAATCGTTAGAGCCGATTTTGAGAAAATCGACTTTTTCTCTTTTTGCCCTTCAGTAAACTACCCTTAATTTTAGGGGTAGATATCCAATTCCAAAAACTCCTCGGGGCAACCCTATGAAAACCCTAGATATCAAGTTTCAGCTCAATCGGTAAAATAGTTTAGGCTCTAGTTGGAGGTACAGACAGACAGACAGACAGACGGAAATTCAAAAACCACTTTTTCGGATTCAGGAAGTCATGAAACGTCAAAATTCATCAAAATCTCGAGTTCGATTTTTTTGACGATCACAATACTTTCTCTACCTGTAAGATAGAGAGAAAGTAAAAATATGTAGTGTATGCAGTATGCCTATATTATAACAATAAAAGTAGGTATATAATTAAATATTCACCATTAACTGTAAATAATTATTACTTAAAAAAAGAGAAAAATACCATTATATCCGTGAAATTAAATTCTAATTAATAATTTGAACATTGAAAAAAAAAAAATTACTTCACAAACGAGCAAATATTTTTCATCAACCATGCGATTTTTTTATTTTTCAATTTAAAATGTTGAAATTCCTGTATTAAATTTTAATTATGTTGTAATAACATAATAAAACCAATAAACATCCAATTTCTTTGAAATTCACGGTATGAACAAAGGTTTGAAAACAGATTCCAAAGTTGAAAAAGTTGTTTGAAACCTAAAACAACCGTTTAGACAATTTTTTTTTTAAATCGCACTTTTTTCGATCGCGAAAAGTTCAGGTTTCTTTCTCCCTATTATCTGTTAAAAATTTGTATTTCCAATACAACCCAGTTTATTTGATAGTAGCAATCAACCGATCGCCAAGAAAAGATTGTGTTTCCATACATTTTGAAGTTGTGTTCGAGAAGGAACATATTGCTTTTTGTTTTTATGAAGGTTCCAACCACCAGTAGACCAGCGAATAGACCGACAGCTCTTCACCGTTTTGGT
This sequence comes from Timema podura, assembly GCA_033556935.1. NCBI lineage: Eukaryota > Metazoa > Arthropoda > Insecta > Phasmatodea > Timematidae > Timema > Timema podura. The sequence continues at coordinate 55,869,519 of JAVRXN010000005.1, forward strand.
GACACTCCGGAGACACTCCTGTTATTGTTTTCGTGAACGTCGAGTCCCTTTACGACGCAGCACATCCACAACGAAACTCCCTCGACGAAAATTTCGAACGAAATGAAAGCAGCCAACTTTAATCTTTCGAATACGAGAGACGAGATTCTGTTTGGTTTTTATGATAAAGGGTAAGGGGGAATAAAAAAGGGCCGTGCAGATCGAATAAGGTAATGCCACCCAGGTCAGTTTGTGATATCAGCCCGCTTTCCCCTACACACTCCTCTACACATACGTACACACATGAGAATTGATGTGGGAAGGGGAACCAGACAAATTGGTCGAGTGGAGGATAGTAGGCTATTCATCACAATGCAAGCAGAGTATATATTATTAGCCAGCCACCTTCTAAACTGGTATTACATTCTGAATTGGGGAGAAAATTTGCTACTTTAAACCAAGAAACACGTTATTTTCTCTTTGATTCAAACCGTATCTTAGTTCATTATCTTCAATAAAGATGGCAGAGCAATACAGTTTATAAATAATCATTATAATATATTATTTATGCTTAATTTCTTGTAGCGACAGTGGAGCATTTTTTTAAAACTGTCGTAATTAACTTATTACAAAGGTAATAAAATTTTGTTTTTCTTGTTTCCTTCTGATTCACATTTCACTATATGATTTTAGCAAATTTGTTATAGGGGGGTCACCATATTCCCCCTTCAAAAACGCTAAATAATACGGTAATAATAAATGTTCCGTAAACAGAATTTCCCTACTAGTCTACATGTTGTACTTTCCCACATTTGTGAGCAATGGCGGCATAGCTACAATACTGTAGATACAGAGTGAAGTGATAATTCACTCCCTCCATGTTATTATCGCTACTACAGTCTTACTAGTAGTTCTGTGAACAGTAGACCTCGCTACCTCCATGTTATTATTGTTATTACAGTCTTACTAGTAGTTCTGTGAACAGTAGACCTCACTCCCTCCATGTTATTATCGTTACTACAGTCTTACTAGTAGTTCTGTGAACAGTAGACCTCCCTCCATGTTATTATCGTTATTACAGTCTTACTAGTAGTTCTGTGAACAGTAGACCTCGCTCCCTTCATGTTATTATCGTTACTACAGTCTTACTAGTAGTTCTGTGAACAGTAGACCTCGCTCCTTCATGTATTATCGTTACTACAGTCTACATAGTTCTGTGAACAGTGACCTCACTCCCTCCATGATTATTGTTACTACAGTCTTACTAGTAGTTCTGTGAACAGTAGACCTCGCCCCTCATGTTATTATCGTTACTACAGTTTACTAGTAGTTCTGTGAACAGTAACCTCGCTCCCTCCATGTTATTATCGTTATTACAGTCTACTAGTAGTTCTGTGAACAGTAGGCCTCCCTCATGTTATTATCGTTACTACAGTCTTACTAGTAGTTCTGTGAACAGTAGACTCGCTCCCTCCATGTTATTATCGTTATTACAGTCTTACTAGAGTTCTGTGAACAGTAGACCTCGCTCATGTTATTATCGTTACTACAGTCTTACTAGTAGTTCTGTGAACAGTAGACCTCGCTCCCTCCATGTTTTATCGTTACTACAGTCTTACTAGTAGTTCTGTGAACAGTAGACCTCGCTCCCCCATGTTTTATCGTTACTACAGTCTTACTAGTAGTTCTGTGAACTGTAGACCTCCCTCCCTCCATGTTATTATCGTTACTACAGTCTTACTAGTAGTTCTGTGAACAGTAGACCTCCTGCTCCCTTCATGTTATTATCGTTACTACAGTCTTACAGTAGTTCTATGAACAGTAGACCTCGCTCATGTTATTATCGTTACTACAGTCTTACTAGTAGTTATTCTGTGAACACGTAGACCTCCCTCCATGTTATTATCGTTACTACAGTCTTACTAGTAGTTCTGTGAACTGTAGACCTCCTCCCTCCATGTTATTATCGTTACTACAGTCTTACTAGTAGTTCTGTGAACAGTAGACCTCCCTCCATGTTATTATCGTTACTACAGTCTTACTAGTAGTTCTGTGAACAGTAGACCTCGCTCCCTCACTGTTATTATCGTTACTACAGTCTTACATAGTAGTTTAGTGAACAGTAGACCTCGCTCATTTGTTATCGTTACTACAGTCTTACTATATTCTGTGAACAGTATACCTCCCTCCCTCCATGTTATTATCGTTACTACAGTCCTTACTAGTAGTTCTGTGAGCAGTAGACCTCCCTCCCATCCATGTTATTATCGTTATACAGTCTTACTAGTAGTTCTGTGAACAGTAGACCTCGCTCCCTTCATGTTATTATCGTTACTACAGTCCTACTAGTAGTTCTGTGAACAGTAGACCTCGCTCCCTTCATGTTCTTATCGTTACTACAGTCTTACTAGTAGTTCTGTGAACAGTAGACCTCTCTCCTCCATGTTTTATCGTTACTACAGTCCTTACTAGTAGTTCTGTGAACAGTAGACCTCGCTCCCTTCATGTTATTATCGTTACTACAGTCTTATCAAGTAGTTCTATGAACAGTAGACCTCGCTCATGTTATTATCGTTACTACAGTCTTACAAGTAGTTCTATGAACAGTAGACCTCGCTCATGTTATTATCGTTACTACAGTCTTACTAGTAGTTCTATGAACAGTAGACCTCACTCATGTTATTATCGTTACTACAGTCTTACTATGGTTCTATGAACAGCAGACCTCCCTCCATGTTATTATCGTCACTACAGTCTTACTAGTAGCTCTGTGAACAGTGACCTCGCTCCCTCCATGTTCTTATCGTTACTACAGTCTTACTAGTAGTTCTTAACAGTAGACCTCGCTCCACTCCATGTTCTTATCGTTACTACAGTCTTACTAGTAGGTCTGTGAACGTAGACCTCACTCCCTCCATGTTATTATCGTTACTACAGTCTTACTATAGTATTCTGTGAACAGTAGACCTCACTCCCTCCATGTTATTATAGTTACTACAGTCTTACTAGTAGTTCTGTGAGCAGTAGACCTCACTCCCTCCATGTAATTTATCGTTATACAGTCTTACTAGTAGTTCATGTGAGCAGTAGACTTCGCTCCTCCATGTATATTATCGTTACTACAGTCTTCTAGTATTCTGTGAACAGTTAAACCTCACTCCCTCCATGTTATTATAGTTACTACAGTCTTACTAGTAGTTCTATGAACAGTAGACCTTCCTCCATGTTATTATCGTTACTACAGTCTTACTAGTAGTTCTGTGAACAGTTGACCTTACTCCATGTTATTATCGTTAATACAGTCTTACTATAGTTCTGTGAACAGTAGACCTCGCTCCCTTCATGTTATTATCGTTACTACAGTCTTACAAGTATTCTATGAACAGTAGACCTCGCTCATGTTATTATCGTTACTACAGTCTTACTAGTAGTTCTGTGAACAGTAGACCTCGCTCCCTCCATGTTCTTATCGTTACTACAGTCTTACTAGTAGTTCTGGTGAACAGTAGACCTCGCTCTCCTTCATGTATTATCGTTACTACAGTCTTACATAGTAGTTCTATGAACAGTAGACCTCGCTCATGTTATTATCGTTACTACAGTCTTACTAGTAGTTCTATGAACAGTAGACCTCCTCCATGTTATTATCGTTACTACAGTCTTACTAGTAGTTTCTGTGAACAGTTGACCTTACTCCATGTTATTAATCGTTAATACAGTCTTACTAGTATTCTGTGAACAGTAGACCTCGCTCCCTCCATGTTCTTATCGTTACTACAGTCTTACTAGTAGTTCTGTGAACAGTAGACCTCGCTCCCTCCATGTTCTTATCGTTACTACAGTCTTACTAGTAGTTCTGTGAACAGTAGACCTCGCTCCCTCCATGTTCTTATCGTTACTACAGTCTTACTAGTAGGTCTGTGAACAGTAGACCTCACTCCCTCCATGTTATTATCGTTACTACAGTCTTACTAGTAGTTCTGTGAACAGTAGACCTCACTCCCTCCATGTTATTATAGTTACTACAGTCTTACTAGTAGTTTCTATGAACAGTAGACCTTCCTCCATGTTATTATCGTTACTACAGTCTTACTAGTAGTTCTGTGAACAGTTGACCTTACTCCATGTTATTATCGTTAATACAGTCTTACTAGTAGTTCTGTGAACAGTAGACCTCGCTCCCTTCATGATATTATCGTTACTACAGTCTTACAAGTAGTTCTATGAACAGTAGACCTCGCTCATGTTATTATCGTTACTACAGTCTTACTAGTGGTTCTATGAACAGCAGACCTCCCTCCATGTTATTATCGTCACTACAGTCTTACTAGTAGCTCTGTGAACAGTAGACCTCACTTTCTCCATGTTATTATCGTTACTACAGTCTTACTAGTAGTTCTGTGAACAGTAGATATTGTTACCTTCATCTTATTATCGTTACTACAGTCTTACTAGTAGTTCTGTGAACAGTAGACCTCGCTCCCTCCATGTTATTATCGTTACTACAGTCTTACAAGTAGTTCTGTGAACAGTAGACCTCGCTCCCTTCATGTTATTATCGTTACTACAGTCTTACAAGTAGTTCTGTGAACAGTAGACCTCGCTCCCTCCATGTTATTATCGTTACTACAGTCTTACTAGTAGTTCTATGAACAGTAGATATTGTTACCTTCATCTTATTATCGTTACTACAGTCCTACTAGTAGTTCTGTGAACAGTAGACCTCGCTCCCTCTATGTTATTATCGTTACTACAGTCTTACAAGTAGTTCTGTGAACAGTAGACCTCGCTCCCTCTATGTTATTATCGTTACTACAGTCTTACAAGTAGTTCTGTGAACAGTAGACCTCGCTCCCTCTATGTAGCAATCCCACCCAGAGGAGGAAAATTTCTCACTAAATTGTATCTCTGAGGATTTCCCATTGTTTCCAAATCAATGTGATTGCATTTCTCAAACATCCTCCCCGTTCCCATTCACCTCTCGACATGTCCGTTAATGGCACATGGGTTAGCATTATAAAGTTTCTCCGACGTATTATGGGTACACATGAATGCATTTAAAATACAAGAAACCACAGTCCTAGACTCAGACCTTGATTTATCACACACATGTTCGGATGTGCAATAGAAGAGTTGAGTGACGTGTGGAAGTGGCAACATACTCGCCTTTCTTGGTCATACTGTATAAAACTGAGTAGGCTATAGTCTCAGTTTCATAGGAAGTCCATTATTTGAAAACTGGAGTCTCATGTGTTTTTGTAGCATCGCCTCTTACTAACTTTTCAGTCTATACACCTATGAGCTTCTCACCTTCAGCAGTCTAGTTCAACACGAGTGTAGCGCGTTAGACCAGTTGGCAGGTGTAAACTCATGTTACCACAGTGGTGTGTATAAATACAGTTATTACAATTGTATTTATATTCAGAGTCCGTTTAACTAGTAATATCAAGAGGAATTGTGCAGTAATCCTTAAAGTGTTATTGGAAGATTTTGATGACTTTTTTTTATCAACTTTTTAACTATTAAATCAAATAAAACATACAAACTATACAATTCCAAATTTTAGTGACTCTCACTCAACGTTGGTAGTCTAAAGTTGGCTTCCTGTAAAGATCAGGATTTAGCTGAGTAGCCTGATTCGTTTTGGAAGACCTTATATCCTATCAAAATATTACTATACAGTAGGGTTCTTCCACGAAATAAGGACTTCCAGAACGGGCCTCCGACCAAAATTATAGTATGACTACGTACAATTGTCATATTAAGGACCTTATCTGACAGCTAGAAAAGATACTAGATCTACTTTCACATGTTCATACATCGTCATGTGAATAGTAACATGTTATACATTTTGGCTGTAAAAGAGTATTTTTTAATTTTTTTTTAAATGGCTCAGTCTATTAAAATTGGACTGTAAATTTGTTTCATTGAAAATGAAAAAATCTTTGTGGACTAGTCTTATTGTTTTAATTAAGTATTGTAGGGGTTAGAGGGGTAAGGGGTGTAATATATATATTCAGAAACTTTTGTTTCCAATTACTTTTTGATGTGTTTGATATGTTGAATACTGTATTTGTTGTTTCAGACAGAGAGCAGTGCGGCAAATGTTGGGCAGGTACCAGACGACTCAACCTTAACAAGTATTGCCGCAGAGATTATGGTATGTATGGACTTGTAGTTGTATGTGTTTACTCTGTGCATGTTAAAGGAAATACCAATAAGTAAAAATTTATTAACATAGTAATAGTGCTGCTCTCTGGTAAACATCTAGCTAGTTAAGTAGAGTATCTGCTGCTGCCATCTATCAGACATGTAGCACCGCAATTTAATGGATACAAATCAGAATAGATACAATTCCGAATTTTGTGGATATAATGAAAATAATTATAGTGGATACAAATCAGGATTTTTCTTAAAATCGTTTATTTGAAAACTGTCTGACTGGAGACCATTCAGAATGGATACAATTCAGGATTTAGTGGATATAATGAAAATGGATACATATCAGAATGGATACAATTCAGTGATCTCGTTATAAGAGCTCATGTCCAGGTCGTGTTATGTTCCAGCCATCATGAGCAAAGTTGTGGAGAGGGAAACAGTGGAAGATTGGGTCAAGTTCACAATGAGTGTGCAAGCTGTCTACAAGAGAGCCAGAGAGTCCAGACTGAGGAGGGGAATACATTCCTGTGGGTCCATATGAAGGACTTGGCTTGCAAGTGTCCCAAGATTAAGACTAACAAGTTAGTACACTCAGAATACCTTAATCTCTGATGCAGGAAACGCGTGTATATTAGGGTTGCCAAATCTCAAATGAAATAAATGGTACGGCGCACCGCACAGACTTTCTCTCTCTTTCTATAAACTTGTAAGATTTCTGAACGGAATAATGTACATTGTATCATCCCGACTCCACATAAGAACACGCATAAAATAATATACAATGATATAGAATCAATGAGAAAAGAGGTGCATCTTTGTCCACCTTAGAACATTTCAAACAGTTTAATGTCTTCCACAAGGGTAAACACTTCGTATTAAAATTTCGATTCTGGTTAAAGTTTTAACATTTTATAAAGTGTTGCAGATCTTCAAGTCATCGCATTAATATTTAATTATTCATTTATACATTTTGACCAATAAAAAATGTAAATATTGACTATTGAGTCTAAAATGGAGATAGATCATTGCTATGCAAACATTTCTCCTAAGAGATTTAAGGAAAAATAACATACTTTTTTAGATACTTATATTTAATTACTCTATGGCATTGGAGAATTATTGCGTTAAGACTTAAGTAGTATATGTTTACAACTAAAGCTCACAAAATTGTATTAATATATTTGCAAATATCTCAGAAACTGCTGTTTTTATAAAAATATATGTCAAATAAAAGTTTTTTATTTCTAATAGTCCTACAATTTTGCAATGATAAGTTGTTTAGTTTCTCCAATAGTTGTGGAGATACGGAAATTAACGCTTCTGTAATGTACCGTAAAAATCATTTTCATAGAAAAATGAAAATAGCCAGTTTATTTATAATCTTAATCAACGCCTAGATACGAATGTTAATCAAAATTGTTTGAGCAGATTTTGAGAAAACCAAATTTTTCTCTTTTCGCCCTTCAGTAAACTACCCTTAATTTTAAGTTTTTATAGGCACACAGACAGACGGCATTGCAAAGACTATTTTTTAGAGTCGGGGGGTCATGAGACGTCGAAATCCATCAACATTTCAGGTTAGTTTTTTTTTACGATCGCAATACTTAAGCTTTAATGTCCAAAAAGCTAAAAATATATATATAATTGCGTATAGAATGAAAATTATTGATTTTATAAAAATATGTTTCGAATAAAATATTTGTATTATAAATATATATACATATTTGTAATGCTAAGTAATTTCATATCTCAAATAGTTTCGGAGCTATTATAAAAAATGTTAATTTACGCATCAGACCGGAGCCCTTAAAGCGATTTTGCCGAAATATTGAGAGTAGCCATTTTGTTTGGAATATTTATTAATGTTCATAAATGAAATTTAATCAAAATCGTTAGAGCCGATTTGAGAAAATCGACTTTTTCTCTTTTTTCCCTTCAGTAAACTACCCTTAATTTTAGGGGTAGATATCCAATTCCAAAAACCCCTCGGGGCAACCCTATGAAAACCCTAGATATCAAGTTTCAGCTCAATCGGTAAAATAGTTTAGGCTCTAGTTGGAGGTACAGACAGACAGACAGACAGACGGACGGAAATTCAAAAACCACTTTTTCGGATTCAGGAAGTCATGAAACGTCAAAATTCATCAAAATATCGAGTTTGATTTTTTTGACGATCACCATACTTTCTCTACCTGTAAGATAGAGAGAAAGTAAAAATACCAGTCACCTTCCACAGGGAAAATTTTCTTTTAAGTTCATGCTTAAGCATGTGGGTGCATATGTCATAAAAAAAATGTTACCAATAGTAAAAATATATTAAATACTGTTTATACATGTAATGTTTTGAAACCTGAATTAGTTTGTTACAAGTAATAGCCATACATATGTTAGCTCTAATATGTATAACACAATGTTACTTCTTTTTTTAAGAAACTTGTATTTTGTGTTTGAATTTATAACTTTCAAAACATTATTTTCACTGATAGTGAACTTAAAAGATTTTGCACATGATAGTTTTAGATTATAACACACACAAAGCTTTGCTTTGACAAGTTCAACATCAAATGGATTTCTCTCAGGGGTCTAGATATTATTAATAATGCTGAAAATTATTTCAACAAAAGAATTGGGGGGTTGGGGAGGGGAAGAGGGGATGGCAAAAGCCATTTGAACCACTTTAAGAAGCTGTGGGCACTTTATAGTTGATAAATTATCTATGTCTAGGAAATGCTTGCACCACTTTTTTTATGCTGCTCATGTTTTAATTTTTAAAGGCAGTGAAAAACTTCTTTCAGGAGACAGATTTCATCAAAAATTTCATCTTCATCCAGCTGAAGTCCCTCCCATCAATTCTCCAACACTTACAACTTTCTCAAGTGTGGGTGGAGATTTATCAAGTTTAAAACATTACATTTGTTTGAGTGGGGTATTTTCATGGTCAAACCATTCCTCCAAGTATGCAAGAGCTCTTTCATACACTTTTAGGGTGACCCTTCTTCATAGGAAATTTCCCACCAACGTAAAAAAAAAATACCGGCTTTCTGCTATAATTTATGTTTTACCAACCGGCTACCGGCCCTAGAAAGAAAACTGATTTAATTACTGGTCATTTGGCAGCCCTAATGTATCTCTGAATCTATTTGTTGGGGATTGAAGTGTGCAGGGGAGAAGGAGATGAGGATGGCGAGAACAAAGACTAGTGAGGAAGAACTAAATACTAACACCTGTTAGTAACCTGTTGTAATTTAAAAACAACCATTTGCTTGTTGTTATTAAAATGAACTAGTTCAAATAGTATGATTCCTTGATGTCACAGGCCGAGATGAGACAATTTTATAACAAATGGATACATCTGACTGATAGAAAAGTCTCAAGATTTACTTTCACCTTTTAATATCAAGTAACAATACCTATCTTTAAAATAGCACTAGTAAAATAGTAGAATGTTATCAATGTTGACAGAAAAAATAATTTGAAAAACATTTTTATAGTTTAATAAGGAACATAATGATATGAATAGTTAAGAAAATATATGTTATATTTTAATGAAATAAATATTATATGATTGAATTTTAATATGTAAAAGTATTTTCACGAATATGATAAGAAATTGATCACATAGATCAATTCACTAGACATGAGTACAATACCAGCAAACAACTAAACCAGTCGTAAATAATTTGTGCAGCGTAAGCAGCCGTTTATAAGAAACAGAGGACTAAATAACAGATAGGAAAATACTAATTCTCAAAAATCATACAAATTTTATTTTAATTAACAATTAATATTTATACATTTATTCTTCCACTTAGATTAAATATAAATGTTTTATTATAATAAACATTGAAATATAAAAATTGTGTATATTCTGGTCTTGATATTTTTATTTAAACATCTAATATTTTGAATGTGCTGATTTATATATTATCTTAATGTTTGTATTTTGAACATGTCTTAAAAGTTATTTTTAATTGTTTTAAATCATACTTGTAGATTTCACAGTTTTATATTTATTTTATTTTGTCTTGCTAGATTTTATACCATTAAAATTGATTTTTTCTACATTGTATTTTCAATTATATCGTATACATTCCATTAAATTTATAATAGAATTATATTTTCTTAGCTAATGGTGTGGCATAGACAACAATATTTCAAAATTTACTATTCAGTAAAAATATATTAATAATAGTTTTATTGTAATACTTAGAAAAGGCGAATTTGATTTCTATCCAAATGTAATATTAGCTCAGGTTAGGGGACAGGGGCGGAACTCTAAGACCCCTTAATTTACTACGTGCTTGCAATAATTCTTATATATTATAATTTACAGTTCAATAATAGTATATCTTTATTTTAATTTAATGTAATATTAGTTTAAATTTCAAGGCTAAGGGTTGCGGAGAGAGAGAGAGATAGCTCAACCCTCAAGGACCCCCCTCCCCTTCCCCCTTCTACTAAACCCCTAGCTGTGCGACTGGGCTTTCTGCATGCACAGTATATTAATCGACCAATGCATATTAAAACATTAATATGGTTCGACAATTGAGTGCTTCACTGATATAATAAAACACCTTCGAGTTTCCATTTCAACAATCACAGATACACGTAAACCTTGTTGCAGATCTTATTTGATCCTGGGGAAGGAGAAGGAAGGCGATCACCCCGGATTGACGGTGAGCCAACGCTCCATCGTTATCGAGTGGAAGGACGAGTGGCACAGGCGAATGAGGAGGTTCCAGCATCGCTCACGCAAGTGCAACTAAGGACCCATAAGCTGCTGTCTTTTCCTAACAGGAGAGGGTCGAGTCACTATCCCAAGTGTGGCGTCGCCACAGACACGGCTCATGCATGTCATCGAACACATCGACAAACTTGATATGAGTCGTAGTAAGTTCATAAAACATTCGCTGTGTACACACATTAATGGTGTGCCATAGGCCACTTGGAATCATGTCCAAGAAAGAGAAGCTTGATGCATTACTTAAGTATGCTTAACTTAGAGAAATAACAATATTGGTTAAGTTAGGGGAAGCTTGTGTAAATAGTTTCATTGTTTTTTTAGCCCCAATAATTGATTTTAATATTTTACTGAAACAGATACATCACAATATATTATAAATTATATAAAAAAAACCTTCACAACATTATGTTTAGCAAATTCTATATTTATTTTACTGTTTGCTTAATTTATTTTATATAATTTCCATTTCCAAATTAAAAAGTATAATTTAATTTTAATACCAGCTTTAAATTGTGTCAGGATGCAATGTCAATGCAAGGATAATATTTTACTGTCACATATTCTAAGGCATTACTATTTATATTTGTTTGGAGTGTGTACAAACTATATGGCAGTGATTGCGGTGGATGGAAGTTACCAGAACAAAGTGACAATTTGTGTAACAAATGTGGCGCTCATGCTATGAAAGAAAGTGTCAAGGATTGATAATATAAGTATTGCCATAATTTATTAAATAAAATATATTAGAAACTGCGCTACAATACCCATTCATAATTATGATGTAAATTAAATAATGTTTTCTTGTCTACTAGACTATTATTCAATATTTATTATTTGGTGGATATATATGCTAATTGTATAATATACTAAACTAATGTAGGTAGTGAATACTTAATTTATCTAAAATTGCTATTTAATATGGTAAATGTAATGTATTCAGTAAATGTAATGGTGTAATATTGTTATTTCTTAATGACTTAAGGGCATAGCCATGTTTGAATGTGGTGTATGCGATGAATGTGTGATATTTTATAAAACCGGCTGAGTGTTGTATGTTTTAATTTTAAATGTAGCCTACCTATTTACTAATTGAAGGGTAAAGCTAAACCTCCCTACAAGTCTGTGAGTTACATTAGAGCTATAAAACATTTACAATAGAGGCTTGAAACAAACCTGTTTGGGCTGTGTCATAAAGATAACCACTTCATTGTTACGCTGACATTCCTTGTCATGGTCTTAATACTTACTTATTTTTATGACATTAGGAACTCCACATCTCATTGCTGCACTAACAAAAGTATGCCAAATATCACTATCTTGGGCTAGTTCTATCCAGTCCACCTCATTACACCCTATCTCTATCTTGAGCTAGTTATATCCAGTCCACCTCATTACACCCTATCTCTATCTTGAGCTAGTTTTATCCAGTCCACACATCACACCTTATCCATATCTTGAGCTAGTTATATCCAGTCCATCTAATCACACCCTATCTCTATCTTGAGCTAGTTCTATCCAGTCAACCTCAATCACACCCTATCTCTATCTTAAGCTAGTTCTATTCAGTCCACCTCACTACACCCTATCCCTATCTTGAGCTAGTTATATCCAGTCCACCTCATTACACCCTATCACCTATCTTGAGCTAGTTATATCTATGTAACCTCCAATTTCCTTATAAGAACATGGACATTTTAAGTTCATACAAAATTACAATTCAATAATTAACAGCTTTTAGCTTTGAAAGAAATTTAATTATGTTTAAAAACTAAGCTTTTAGTCAACACTTCATCAAAAAAACTACTCATAAAGTCATTAAGTTACAAATACTTCCCAAGTATGACATTCAAATAGTGAAATGTGTCAGACATAAGCGTTTTTTAAAAGTAATTCAAAACCATTGGGATATCTTTTTATCATTACTTGTATTGATTTTTTCTAAATTATCTTGTCACATGTCACCTGTATACACATCACTCAAAAAACTTTTGTTGCATAGTTATGGCTTTGTTTTATCAAAAAGAACATGTTTAAAAGTAGGTTTCAAAATACCCGAGTAACCATGTAATCTATACACATGTACAAAGAAAGTTCTATGTTTGAATATGTTGCAGTTTTTTAATCTCAATGTAGCTCACATGAATAATGTAAATGTTATTAAATGGTTGTGACAAAGTATTAAATAAAATAATAATGAGGCTCGGTGGTTAAAACTATATTTAAAAACATGCGAATTGGAAAAACTATGAAAATATTGATTAATTAGTAAAAATACAAGAAGAAAGAGGGATTAAGTCCGTTAGACAGTACAACACACAATATTGACATTCTCTAAAAAATTTTAAGACAACTTTTTACACAAACAGTTTTCACGACAGAATAATCAGTGATATTTCAACTTTTTAGTCTTTTATCAAACACAAAGAAGAATAAAAGGAAAATAATGCATAAAAAGCTAACAATGATTTAAGCTTGGTCCATACTCAAAAAATTAAGAATAAGACATTATATGAGAAGCACACATTTTACAATACATTTGTTTTTGAATCCTTTAATTCATAATTGAAATTATGTTTAACCACGCATAAATATTGGTAGAAGGGTCTTTGAGCGGTATAACAATGTTAAGTAACTTTACTGTGGATATTAAAAGATCATAGTTTATAGCTATTATTTGACACCTTAGCTCAGTCAGTAGCGTGCCTATCTACTGAGATAAGGGTCCCGGGTTTGATTCCTGGCATGGCTGAAAAATGTATCGTTGGTGAAATGTGGGTTTACCCTTTCACAGTGATGAATTAACGGGTGCCTGTCCTAGTCAGCCGGTAGTGGAGAATACATGGCTTGAATAAAAAACTGACCCAGGCCAAAGGCTGGAAACAATAATGGATGTAAAAAAAGTTTATACCTATGCAAGATTGAATACAAAACAAATACATTAAAATTAACCAAAATGAACTTGCGATTGATTTAAATGATCTCTTTCCATCCACGGCTCATGAAAACACAAGAATAAGCTGGAGTTGTAAAATAGCAATAATTCTATAATTTTTAAACTATATAAAGAAGATAGGATAAATCATTATTAAATTATTATGTTTAGGTTCCCTTTATTTGGTAAAGACTAAAAAGGACAAAGTATGATGGTAGCCATATGTTTTAAACTATGATTAAAAAAATTATTCTTCTAAGTGTATAGCCTGAATAGATAGTAAGACATGGTGCTAAAAAAAACTTTTAAAGAAGATGTCGCCACTATGAGTTGAACTATTAAGCCTAATTATTTTGTCTTTGCTCGGTCTTTGTTTGTTAGTTTGCATATTTTTCTCAGTGTCCATGTTTTCAGTTATTAAAGAGCAGGGGTTTGCAACAGGTCTATTGCGACTGGCAAGTTAATTTCAAGGTCATTTTGGATAGATCGTGAAAGAAAATTAGGCATTAAAAACTGATCTTTGATTCTTTAAAACTCACAAATATAGTGCAAGATGGGGCAGGTGATTGGGGGTCGCAGGCCGTTCACACGTCATTGTCATCATCATCATCGTCACCATGTGAACCGCAAATTCTTTTTGAAATAATGTTCCTGATTAAACAAGGTTGAAAATACCCACGGGAATATTTAAGGTTTTGATTGTTATCAATAAAGCAAATGCATACACTGATTAGGCTACAGCTAAACAAGTCACTAAATTAAATAAGAGGATACACACACACTTAAAATGGAATTAAATTAAATAAACAAATTAATAACCATAAAATACATTATGACTCTTCAAATATTTAAAGCAGTTACTAATAATGTTCATTATCAACACAATTCACAAGAACAATCAATGTCTCATTCACCCATATCATTAACAAAGTCCTCCATTGGTCCCCAACACATTGATCCACATATGCCGCGCTGACCTGAGATCCACAAACACCCGTACACGTTGTACTTGCCCCAACACGTTGACCCGCTGCTGGATACGTTCGATGGGAATAAAGAAGTCACACCACCACTGGTCCCCCCGTACAGCACACTATGCTGACATGCGTCTCGTGAATGCTAGACTCCCAGGCATGCTAACCCAGACACGCTGGTCCACTCAACTAGCCTCAACTAAGATTGGAGCTTTCTCGCAGACCACCGACTATGTATATATAGGGGTCAAAGTTAATAGTCTGGAATCCTTCATTTCTAGACTACTTTACTGGATTCAAAGAAAACCAACACAGACTCTTCTAAACATGTCACTTTCCTTTCAATTACACTCCCCCTAGCTGTGAGGTTGTCTGCAAACCTGCTAAACAAGGATAGAGAGACAGAGTATCCAGACGAATGACAAGCATGTCGAACCTGCACTGTTAGCAGTTGGACAATAATCTTGTTACAATCTTAAATAGCCTACTATTTAATCTGCGTAATAAAAAAATAAGCAAAAGTAGAGTGGTGGAATGATGGGAGGTCACGGGAGTTTTTATAGGTATGTAAGTCGATCAGGGCCCAAAAGGTTGCCGACCCCTGAAATAGGGTATAGATGAAGAGAGATATAAAGGTTTAGCATTATAGTCATTACTGAATCCATTTCAACTAGAAATGCTGCTGAGAAAGTACAAACAATTATAGAATGTGACAGAAATCTGAAAGTCCCATCTATAGATGAATTATTTTAAAGAAAGGTGTTATTAAGCTGCTTTGCTTGGTATAGTCTCAGGATAAAGCTATAAATTAATGATTCAACAACACCAAAAAGGCTGCTAAAAATATATGTAGGAGGTGCTCTGAAAGGTGGATATTAAAATGTATTAGTGTTAATGTATACAGTTTATAACATATTTTAGACAATCCTCGTGAAATCAAGTTTTGTTTAATCAGCCTGGAATAAAACAATGGTTTCATAGTTGTAACTCAACAAGTTGTTACTCAATTATATAACAGAAATACGAGCAAATTTAAATAAGTGTAAGCTTATGATATAATAAAGAAAACATATTCTAACTTAAATTTAATTAGTTGGTAACTAATAATTAATTTAATATTTTAATACACTTTAAGATTGATTTAATAAGCTTTAAGATTATTTTAATAAACTTTAAGAATATTTTAATAAGCCTAAGAATACTCTGATACACTATGTTAATTATGAGCACCAAGTAGGCTTTAACTAAATTATGATTTAGAAATTTAAAAGATTGGAGCCCTATATTTAATCAAATGGGCTGTAAAAATAAAAGTCTATAAAAATATTTTAAGGAAAAAAAAATTTACAAAGTGTATACCAGTACCAAGTTTGGTCTAGATCTGTAAAGTTTTTTTTTTCTTTCGAGTTACTGACCAATTTTCTCCACTAATTTATTTTGTTTAAAATTACAGGTATTTTAATTCAGTCTAAATTTTGCGACATCCAAAGTAAACTTACACAAACTTTGAGTGTCACAAAATTATTTATTTCCTTTAGGGTAACAAACATATTCAAAATGTGTTGAATACTAAACACACTTGACCCAAAATTAATGAATTAAAAACATTAAAAAATATTTATAAATTATAAGTGAGTGTACAAAGTTTGATCAATATGCAACAATTAATTTGGACCCAAATGATTGGAAAAGAGATGTTAAATAAAGATGAAATATAAATACTTAAAGAGTTGTCTAAAATGCTAATAGATAAACCTAAGCGAATGCTTTACTTAAAAAACACCTTGAAATACACCACTATCTTAATAATCAACCATACATAGAGAGTTAACAAAGAACAAAGCGAGGGATTGTGCAAGTGAATATATAAACTATAATAACCAACAATTACCTCAGGTAGGGTCTTTATGAGAAAAAATCACAAATACAGATATATATTTTACATAATCAACTAATAAAATAAATACGTACTTTATTTATATATTTTATGTTACTTTATAAACATTTTTTGCTTTTTATGTAAAGAAAAGTATTACGCTCTAATACAAATGTACTTTTAACCTGCAAATATAACTATGGTAGACAAGACAAATCGCGCTACCTCCTGCTAGGAAAAATATATTATTATTATTATTATTATTATTAGCACCGCGTCTTACTACCCGTTCGGGTTATACGCACTTATGCTAATGTGAAATGGTAGGGTGATTGTGAGATGAAATGGAGGACCTACAGTTTAACGTGGAATCCGAACCACGGTGGAGGCCTGGCATTCAGGAAAAATATAAAAATATGAAAAAACAACAGAGAATATAAGTCACGAGAAATCTGAAATTTCACTTGTGGGAGTATAACAAACTAATAGGAATATTCCAATATGTATTCAATCTGAATACTGTCAGTACAGTACTGCGGCCCTCGAGCCAACAGGAGACAGAAGGGACTTTGTTGAAGATCCCTGACTTAAGGTGTGCAAAAGTATATTTTCCTAAGTAGTCTAGACCTTTTGTTAATCCATTAAATTGACAAATAAAACTTAAAATTACCATTTACACCATTTTAATTTTATTCATAAGTCTCTAAAAAAAATAACTAAAACCTAGAAAAATAGAAATCATATCTTACAATAAATGTTTTCATAGCCAAGTAATTATGTAGAGAATTTTGTTGCAAATCTTGACTTTAAATTGTATTGTATGAATGTATGAGAATATTGTACAGTATTACCAACATGATTCCTGAGATTACCTGTATCCCACTCTGAATGCAAGTTCCTAAACTGCTACAGTGTTGCCATAAGTATAACTAAAAACTGTATTAGAAATAGACCCCTCTACATACTTGAATAGATAAAATAAACTACCTTGAGTATTATAAAACATAGTGAAATATAAATGTGATGTAAAATTAATGTACTTACTAAGGTGTCATTTTTACTTCAATGAGAATAATTAAATCTCTCAATGTAAACTTTTGTGCACATTTATTTTGTGTCTTACATCAAAACATTTGGAACAAATATAATACCACTGCACTACTTTGTAAACTTCTACTTTAATAATTCAAGGGTAAATTATGTTGAATAAAGTTGAGTGTGTGATAAAGTAAGCCCGACTTTCTTATAGAAAAAAACAACTAAATTAATGAACATTCAAATTAATTCTCATTATTTTATTATTTATTATTTTAACATTCACGTGTAAAATATTACAAGCCTGGAAAAAGTAAACTGCATTTAAAAAACAATTATTTTTCAAATACATATCAATAAATGCTGCAATAAGAATAAAATATACTATTTTATATTAAATCTAAATAACCCACTTATAATCAATTAAATAATTATTAAGGCCTAAAAATGACATAGAGAAAAAAAAATATTCACTTATTAGAATAGTAATACCATTGCATCCCTTTCTAACTTTTTTAAAAAGGATTGTTTCTAACAATATTTATAGTAATTTGAACAATATAGTGCAGTTATCACAATCAAATTTGGTGTTGATATGGCTCTAGATTAAAAAAAATATACAAACATATTTTGCATTGGCTATTGGCACTTATCTTAGTAATCATAAAAGAGGTTATAGAAGTTTGTGAATGTCTGCTAAATTCCTATATACATATAATAGACATTACATTTTTATAGTTTATAATAATTCTTCTATTTTGAGTACATGTACAAATTAATGTTTTCCTTAGCTTTGTTTTATTTTATGGAAATTAATTATATAAGTATATTAATAGTTTATATGTTGCATGTAAAAAGCACAATCAATAAGTTTATTTTTCATTACAGAGGTTGTGATACTTTGTAATATGTGGATTGGAACTTGACTTTTATGAATATAAATTTCTCAAACAATTTTAGTATACACAATAATAGATTTATATCAAAACAATTGAATTTCTTTTCTACAAACAAAAAAAAACTCTAAGCTTGATGCTACATATGATAACAAATAAAAGCTATATTAAAACTGCAGAGTTTATATATATGATATAATATTATCGTGCCTCTTTTATCTCTGCAGATACAGAGTAAACATTACATTTTATGGTTTATAATTTATAGACATTTTATTTATAATAATTATAGACTATCTAAAATATATTAATAATGAAATAGGATAAATAATATTAACGCTAGTCTACTTTTTAAGCATGATATCACTTAGCATAACATAACCAAGGCAACATATTTGTGTAATCTACTTAAATATTGTTATTAAATTGATCCTTAGTTCATAATATATAATATTATATATAATTTGAAGATATATTTATTTTTGGCACCATACTGTATTCTTTAATTAAACAGTTTATTATATTGATAAATAAGAAATGACTGAAGCAGAGTTTGAGAAAGCATATTTTACATCACACTAAAATTAGCATTTATTTAACTAAAATTATTAATATCTTGAAGGCCATCAAGTGTGTAGGCCCCATTTTGTTTGATTTGACATACTGTGATTCTAATAATTTTACATGTCATCATTGTATTTTAATAATCAATAGTAGGCCCCTACAGTAAATACTACTCTGTAAAAGATATAAACTACCAAATTCATACAATAAAAACTGTGGGCAGTAGTTGATATGATTAAAGTTGAGTCTCTTTAGAGCATTTATTTTTAAGAATGCAGGACAATAGTACACATATTATATTCTTTTATCAGTGACTTGACTTGTTAATACTAAGCAATCTATACTTCAAAATAATATTCTAAAATAATGCGCAGTTATTTATAAGAACAGATGAACGGAAAAAAAAACTAACAATGTAAATGTTTTAACTCAACATTTCTCATAATAAAACATACACAAAAAAATTGTGTGTATATTTGTAATTATCTGGGATCTCGCACAAAATATTAGGATTGTAATCATAATTTTGTTTTATTTTTAAATCAAAAAGATGGCACAAAGATATGTTTTAAGTTATTTTACTATACAAATGTATTTTATTTATATTTTACTAACTGTCATAAAGATGGTATGACATTTAGGCTTATATTTTGTAAATAAAAACATAATTTAATGATATAGCAATTTATTGGCTCTAAGGCTGTTCAAGCTAGTTTCTAATTGCTTCTAACAAATGATTTCTTTTTGTTTGGAAACCATTTTATTCCAAAGGTTAACAAACTTTTATTCAAAATAAGATTTATTGGGGACCTTGTCTAGTGTTTTCCTTGCTATATAAAAATAATACAATATTTATTATTATTTTTATTATTAGCACCACGTCTTACTACTCATTTGGGTTTTACGCACTTACACTAATGGTAAGGTGAGATGAAAAGGAGGACATACAGTTTAATGTGGGATCCGAACCACGGCGGAGGCCTGACATTCCACACATTCACAAGATGTGATTAATACACGTCTTGTCAGAGGTGAAGGAAGGTTTGGTAATCAGATAAATCTGTGCCGGGACCGAAGATACAAAATTTATTGAAGTTTTAATGATTTATTACTAAAACTTTAGTAAATAGGCGAATATATTAATTTTTTATATTACAATGAAAATGTTAAGGAAAGTACTCAACAATGTTTATTTTAGGGATAAAGTTCTATTAATCATATTGTATAAAATGGTTTCTAAACAAAAAAATTAAAATACCAGAAATAGTGAAGCCTAGTTTGAATACCCAATCATTGCCCAATCATCTGAGCCCTTATCTATTGAATAATTCCCACTAAGCTGAATTTTTGCACACATATTTATTTAAGCATTGTAAGTAATGTCCAAAAAGTCTCCATCGATATCATGTTCGCTTCGAAAGATATTCAAGATCAAAGTTCACAAAAATTGTTTTTCATGGATATCTCGCTTCGTATTGGTCAGATGACAATTATGACTAGTATCAAAACTATAGAATAAAAAATTCTCTACAAAAAAGGTCTTGTACATTTTACACATACGGGCAACCGCTATGGCACATTTTTATTTTACATGGTTTACCCGATAGGCCTAATCCATGTTTTGAAAAAGATTCAATATTTACACAGCAATTATGACTCTTCCTCGTCATTGTCTTCAATATCTGGCACTTCTTCCTCTTCATAATCTTCAACCTCTTGACATTTCCACCACTTCGTCTTTTTCAGCATTACCTTCCTCCGATAAAATTTAGTGTTAAACTTTCGATGGGGTTCATTATATAGTTTTCTGTTTTTTCTATGTTTATATCAAGAGAAGTGTGAGGAGAATCAGCATCAGGAGAGAAATTGAGGCACGACTGACCATAACAATGACCAAAAATTATGGAGCATGGCAATCCGATTTCTATATAGCCACAGTTAGACCCACAACCTTTTGTACAATTACAAAAATAACGAGTTGAGAAGTACATCCGGCGCAGGTGCTAGTGAAGTAATTATGGGCTCCAAAAAGTATCATTAACTACCCATTCCACACTTTAGGGTTTAACTCATTGCCCAACCAAGATTGTCCTGGTAGTACACATAATAAAGATGCTGTTCAGCAGCTCCAGCTGTTGGTGGGAGGGATGATAATTTGGCAGGTGTTTTGAGAGTTGTCGATTTAGCGAAGCTCTGGTATTGATAGTTATCAATAGAAACTTCTGAGATTGGAGCTTCATACATTGCCAAAATAAAATGTACTCCATTTTACACAATTACATTTGGTGCGCAATTTTCTTGCTTAAATATTTCTGCTGAATGCTGCAAATCTTGAACTCTCAAGCAACTTCAGAGCTTTTACTTTTCCTTTATTAAAGAGTGCAGATGTCGTATCATATTCTATTAGAGCATGAAAAACTAGAAGGCGCTCTTTACAGTGAGGAAAATTGTCGATACTAACAGAATAATATATCTTCGTCTCAACTTTTCCTTTGCCCAGCTTGAGGAAAAAAAGTTGTTTATGTGCGTGAGTACGTGCTAATAGAATGCCGTGATGCAATTCTTTCAAATGTAGTCTTCACGACAATCAACATTGATAGTCACTAAATTGACATTATTTAAATTTTCAATGTGTCTATTCCTTCTATTAACACTAGCACCTTTAAGGGCTTGTAAGATTCACCCAACAACCACACTATTACCTTCCAAGACTGATTTTCCACAAATAAAACAAATACCCGCCAATGGAATTATTGTTTTGAAAGAAACGTCCAAACTTATCGAGAACTTGTTTTAAACAGAGTTGAAAAGGACACGAAGTACTGGTTTCGGTATTTTGACGTATAGGCTGACCCAGGCAACAGCAATGCCAGTTAACTATCTACTGCAATATTATTATTATTATTATTATTATTATTATTAGCAACCGCGTCTTACTACCCGTTCGGGTTATACGCACTTACGCTAATGTGTAATGGTAGGGTGATTATGGGATGAAATGGAGGACCTACAGTTTAACGTGGAATCCGAACCACGGTGGAGCCTGGCATTCCTCACATTCACAAGTTGTGATTAATACACGTCTTGTCAGAGGTGAAGGAAGGGTTTGGCAATCAGATAAATCTGTGCCGGGACCGAGGATTGAACCCCGGACCCCCAGCACAGAAGTCGACACCTTACCCTAGACCACCAGGTCACCTACTGCAATATTAACAAACACAGTTCAACTAATGTAGATAATGCGTATACATATCAATTTGTATGTCTTATAAATTTAATAACATATAAGAGAAATATTATTTGTAGTAGACTAAAAGGAGTGGAGTTTGCGCCTTGCATTGAACTTTAGTAGTGCATTATTTACAAAACAGTTGCCCAAATGTGAAAAATGCATAAGACCTTTTTTGTAGAGAATGTTTCAATCTACAATTTTGATACTATTCATAATTGTTGTCTGACCAATAGAAAGCGAGATATCCAAGAAAAGTAATTTTCGTGACCTTTGACCTTGAATATATTTCAAAGCGAACATGATATTGATGGCAACTTTTAAGACGTTACTTGTAAAACCTAAATAAAGGTGTATGCAAAAATTCATCTTGTTGGGAGTTACTCCGCGAATTGATCCTTTTTGAGCCTTAAATGACTGGCTAGTAAGCAAATGTTTGAATCATCTTCTTTAAACTCAGTTAATGAGCTCTTTAGATTTCAATAATAAGCATCACATTGTTTGTCAATCTTGTCATAGACATTGTCCTTCAATACATAACTTGTTGTGGGGACTGTTAATGTTAAAAACAAGATCAAATCAGAAGAAAATTTTGTATTATATGTACTAAGAGTATTATACCATTTTTACAGGGAAATAGTTCTGAGTATCTTGATATATTCCTTGAGTTCTCTTCTAAACGATTCCTTCTGCTAGCTTTTAGTTAGCAACAAATCAGAATATGTTTTATTAATGATTGAGCTATATTTATCAACAACTCGTCATAAGATTCTACAAATGGTGTTTGGAAAAATTTGAAATAAACTAATTTGTTACAATTTTTATTCCTGTGAATCAGTCACCTAATAATCACATCATGAAATCTAAAGTAAAATTACAAAATTTGTTTTAAAATCTTATCAATTTCTTAATCGCTCACCAGTAACAAATGAGAGACTAGATGAATAGCTTATCTATTACCTAAGCTTTCTTTATTTCAGTTCCCAAAACATATATTGTTTTGTTTTAAATTTGAGTCATTATGCATTTTGATTTTTAAAATAATTCCTAAATTCACATTGTTGCTGTTGGGTGAATCTTCTTGGCCAGTGAAACTGGCCACTGGCAATCAGATCATTAAGAAGTATTTCTGGTCTCGCATTATCTATTCAATCTGCAAATATGATAAAATCTAATACTTCTTGACAAATTTCTGGTAAACCTGAATATGTATTATAATTTATTTTTAAAGCATTAAAATTGCTTGCCCAGACACAAAAAACCAGAAGCTCAGCACTTTTTAACACAGTTAATTTATTTTTAGAGCTTTAAAACTGTTTGCCAAGACACACAAAACCAGAAGCTTGGCATTTTTATAACAGTTAAAATATAATTTCTGATGTATTTAATATGCTATTTATTGACATACCTTTAAACCATGATGATGATGACGGTGATAGTTATAGCAACATAACAATAAAATATAACATCCATTAAATTGTGTTGTCTCCAAGGAGTGGAACATATTTTTGCAGTTACTGGACACTTATTTTTATTCGTGTTCCTTACAAAAGTGAGTAGAAAATTTACAATATTTTGTTCATAGTTTCAAACATGAATTGCATGCAGCCAAATGGGTCTACATACAAAAATTGTCTTTTGTGTCTCCCTGATTATTTATTAAAATTATAAACAACAATTACTAATGTAAGGAAAGAGGTGTTGTAATTTATTTGTGAAATGTATTTTAGAATAGAAGTGTAAAATAGAAGAAAAACAAGGTGGATCCTCTCAACTGTGTATTGTTTTAATAATGTGAACTGTAAATGTTTCATGAAATAAATCTCACAAGTTTTATTGTCTATTGAACCTATCCTAAATTTTTAAGAAATATAAAATGGCAAAGACTGATTATTATATTATTATTATCATCATCATAATATAGTTTCCCAAGATTTATAATATGCTTGTTGCTGTATGACCGTTCATCTCTTTAACGCTGTCCAAGCTTCCTTGAGCAACACGCAACATGCAGGCCCCATCCTCTGGTTGACTACCTTAAATCTAGCACAGACACAACACCCAACCCCTTGGCCGTTAATTTATCACCGTAAAAGTGTAAACCTGTATTTGATCAATGATCAATTTTCCTGCCATGCCAGGAATCAAACTCGGGACTTTAGCTCAGTAGGTAGCCACGCTATTAGTATTATTAGCACCGCGTCTTACTACCCGTTCGGGTTATACGCACTTACGCTAATGTGTAATGGTAGGGTGATTGTAAAATGAAATGGAGGACCTACAGTTTAACGTGGAATCCGAACCACGGTAGAGGCCTGGCATTCCTCACATTCACAAGTTGTGATTAATACACATCTTGTCAGAGGTGAAGGAAGCCACGCTATTGACTACGTCAAAAGATACAAACATAAAGAGAAAAATAACATCTGCATGCACTCTGTCAGAAAATACTGTAGTTAACTAAACCATAAATAATGTTTTATGTAAATATTGAATGAAAATCAAATTATCACCGCTTTCTAATAATTACCTTGACAAAACTAAAAGAAACTGTGGGAAATTGTAGGAACCAGAGCTGTGGGGTCAGAAGCAGTCTTGGGTGGAGTCAAAGTTGGTAAAAATGTTTCAGCTCCAACTCCAGCTTCACAATCAAAACTTCTAATATTTTACAATATATGGTAAAATATGAAAATAAATTTAGGGTGTTCGAAAACAACGTGCTTAGGAAGATATTTGGTCTGAAAATGAATGAAGATAGTGGGGAGTGGAGGAGGCTACATAATGATGAGCTTCATACCCTGTACTAATCACCAGACATGGTTAGGGTAATAAAATCTCGCAGGTTACGGTGGGCAGGTCATGCAGCGCGAATGGGAGTATCTATAACCCCGTTCAAGGTATTGAATGGCAAATCCAATGGGAAGACCACTGGGGAAGACTCAGACGCAGATGGGAGGATAACATTTGGATAGACCTGAGAGAGATAGGGTGTAATGAGATAGACTTGATAGAATTAGCTCAAGATAGGAATAGATACCATACTTTTGTGAGTGTGGTAATTAACTTTCAAGTTCCTAATGCCATAGAGTAAGTAAGTAAGTTGGGTAAATATATTATTTTAATTTTATACTTTCTATATTATTTAGGACCAATATTAATTGTAGTTTTAATTGACAAATTTATTCATATACACATTCACAATGTCAAAGAAGTTCCCCATGAATTAATCTGTATTGAAGCATTTTAATGTCATAAATTTGTTATTACTTATTAATATAGATTAGCAACTTCTGAAAGAGTAAGAGTCAAAGGCTTGGAGTAACAACTCTACAACCCTGGTAAAATCCACTCTGTCAGTTATGAAGTGGTGGGAGCTTGACAAATTTTTATCAGAAAAGTTTTACAACTATTAAATAGATCAATTGCCACTCAATGACATTGAGTTATTTGATAATTTTCATTCGTCGGTGTCCATCACTAGTTTCAGTTACAGCTTGGTCCCTGAAAATATAGATGTGTAGTTAAATTCACTTCATCGCTGAATACATAAAAATAGAAACACCTGATCAATATGCACACAAATTGCGGTAATTGTGACAATTTAATATACTAACATATTTTGAAATAGTTAAATCAAGCTTAAAGAAGTTAAAAACCAAAATAAATATCAAGGGTTCAATCATGGAGGGGGGACGGAAGCCCACCCCTTGCTAGCAAGGCATTTAAAATCATGTGGATTGACAACTTTTATATAGAGCAATGTCTCCTGAACTGTGTTAGGGTATTCAACATATCGGTGAGTGTTATTGATCATAAAATAAGGATTTCAGAGGTATGCAATGAGTGTTATTGATCATAAATAAGTATTTCAGGGGTATGCAATGAGTGTTATTTATCATAAAATAAGGATTTCAGGGTATGCAATGAGTGTTATTGATCATAAAATAAGGATTTCAGGGAAATGCAATGAGTGTTATTGATCATAAAATAAGGATTTCAGGGAGTATTCAATGAGCCACTAGGTAAGTTGAGCACAGTGCACCAGTGATAACAGCTCCATCTGGAGAGTTCCATTCTCATCCTGAAGCATGATGGGCTGAGGTATCGTGTTAATATGGGAATCAGGCTATGTGCCTTAAAAAAATGTATTAATCTAAAAGTAAATTTCATGTTTCACAAATATAATGTGTGGTGTGTCAGTTGTGATGACAACCACAGCATCATCAATTCGTCTGGTTCACAAGTGAAAAATAAGCTGTTTTTAGATATTGCAAGTTGAAAGTTTTTATCCCTGTGAAAAATCAGGTTTTTGCAGTAAATGTTTTAATTTTGGTTTAATGTCATAATCTTACCTTTTAAAAGTAGTTATGTAGACAATATATATAATACTTTTAATTCATGCTTTTAAGTGGAATTTTTCTGACTGTTTATTAATTAATAACTAAAATCGAACATGAACAAGGCCTTCAAGAGTTAAATTAGTTTTAAGTTTAATATTTATCAAATTCAGAGTGAATTTTTTGGAATTTATGTACTCTAGAAGTTCCAAAACTTATTATTAATACGTACAAGACGACAAATTCTGTTTGGGTTCAGCGGCTGACCCGTATTAGAAAAAAAAAGGCACATAAAGGTAAAGTGGTAAAACTTTTGCTATTGTGATTAGGCAAGGTTGTATGGAAAAGGAGAATAGTTTGTCATAGAATGAATAAGTAAGAAAGAAGAAATGTGATGGAAAGTAAGTGAATAAACTAAAATAAAAATGTTTATTTAAAATTAGGCTCTATGTACTATTTGTCTTTTGAATGTTATAAAGACCACAGCTAAACACAGATGATACATTCATGTAGACTACACACATAAGTAAGGTTTTAATAAACAGCCCATAAACAATAATAATAGCTTATTGATCTAGCTAGCCTTGCAAATACTGATTTTTTTTATTCCCCATAGCCAGCATATTGATATTAATTTTAAAGAGGTTAGCTACTCATCTTAATGTACACATATCCTAAATTTTAGGCTCATCTAATTTAGTTTGCCAGTAACTGGGAATTCGAAACGCAAATCCTGGCTGCCCATATTTTGACATACAAAGACCGAGAGGCAGTGATAATACAGAGCAGATAAACCATCTATACTCAGTCCCTGAGGAAAAGTGTGAGACAATAGACAGTAGGACCCAGTTACCATTATAGGAATTTCACCCCTCCCCCCCGTCCCAAGTAATAAAAGTGGTCAAAGCTACCTATTATAAATAATGGTGGAAACATTCTGCTATGAAACACAATTTAGTTAACTCATCCCCAAATGGCACAGGGAATAATACAAAGCATTGGAACAATTACTTCTACAAATTGGATTTAGAAAATTGAGATTACTCGCTCTTTGGGACACCAAAAAGAGACAACATGACACCCGTCAGGTGGCATAACACACTGAACCGTAAATTGTAATCAAAGACATATGCATGTCATAGTACAAGTTATTAAGCTTAACATGCTATAACACTATAGTACCCAAGTACAAGCAAGTACAGCAACTTGATACAATAACATTAGTCCTGAGAGTAAGCTACTCCTGAAAGAATTGCAAGTTTAAATAAATGAATCAACAAGTAAAGTGCCAGCCATAAAACTGAACATAATCTCAACAATAACGTGATACACTCAAGCAAACGTCCAAGTGTATTCAAGATGGAAACCTTTAGTTCCCTAAATAATTGTCTACGCCCAATCAACGATACCATCCATACTGTCATGACATTAGAGAAGTGTTAAGTAGGAGGAGATGACAATCAGTATGTAACAGCATGTCCTCTTGAGCTGACTGGGGTGGGGAGTTTCATGTGCTTGCGCGTAATGTTCCTCCCTTTTCCTCAAATCATCCCTCAAGTTGGAGTTGGTAGTGTGGTTTGAATGGGCCGTTTGAACACACCACCGGTTCGTGAGTAGTGACAGGAGTATGCATGTAAAAAAAAATGTGGCTTACACTAGCAGAGATCATGGTATGTAGAATCAGATTGTCAGCAGTGGACTATTGGATGGTTTAATGGGTATATATTGAGAAATTGTGAATTAATGTATGACCTATTATTGTAAAGGGACTTATCACCCGCACAAATATCTAGCGTAGATTCTTTCCCTCCAATCGGTGCTTTAATTTACATGTGCACACACGTATTTTCTTAACTGTGAATGGTAGACTGTTAAACTTGGTCAAAGAAAGTTAAAGTTGATCCAACTTACCCGCCTCGGTGGCGTAGTTGGCTAACGCGCTAGTCGTGTTGAGCTCGACCGCCGAGGACGGGGAGATCAAAGTTAGAATCTCGGTCGGGTGAACTGGGGGTGGTTTTTCCTAAATGGTTTTCACTCTCCCTCCACGCAAATGCGGGTTCACTTCCTCTAAATTCAACCCTCCCAATTCCTAATCCATTAGCGTAATTAGTATTAAGCGTATAACCCGAACGGGTAGTAAGACACGGTGCTATAGTATTGATCCAACTTCTATGAGTCATAAGTAGTAAGGACTTATTAATAAGGACTCAGTGACCAGACCCATCTGCAGTTTGTTTTTATCATCGCATCTTACTACCTGTTCAGGTTACAGCCATACATGATGGTAGGGGTGAGGAAGGAAGTGTTTTATAGATAATCTACCCACCTTTGTGTGGAAGGAGGGTGAAAGCCCTTTAGAAATAGAAACCCTCAATAGACCTAACCGAGATATGAACCTAGATCCCCCCCCCCCATTATCAGCAGGCCAGTATAACATGAGTGACACCTTAGACCATTCGGTCACGGAAGTAGGTTGAAATGTAGTAAAAATCATGTATTTTATCTAAACTGATGTAAAAAAAATGTAGACAAGTATAATTTACTATAGATAACATCTTATCCTGTAAAAGTAAAAGCTATTCTCTCCCTCATTGAAGCTAGTTTTAGCTTTATTTTTCATGCACATCAACAGTAAGGCAGCAGGTCTTAGAAAGATTAAAATATTTGACTTAACTACTTTCCAACGTGGAAATAGTGTTTTTAACAAATTAAACTAGAGGTCTTTTACCAGATTCATTGTTTAAATATTTAGCACTCAAGAGGATAAAGTTTAAATTGACGGATTTATTATAATATCCCAATTGAAAAGAAAGCCAACGTGTAAAGAATCAGTTAAGTAAAATCCCTTTACCAACAAACTAAGATTGAATTCTAGAGGCAGGTGAGTTTCTGTTCTAACAGAATTTTCACTAAACTGGTCTATTTTTTTAAGAAATAATAATTAAAATGAAAATAGCAAACAATAAAAATATATATGTATTATTGGGGTTATTACTTGGATATGGAATGATAAAGTTAAGCATAGGTTTATATTAAAATTAAGCCCAGTCAGGTAGATCCAATTTGATTGGGCCCGAGTAATTCCAGTCTCAGGACCACTGGGGAGCATCAGAGATAGTCACTATGGTATTTTTGAAAATGTCCAACAATGCCGGCTCTAGATCTGGTGTTGGCAACAGCAACAATACTTACTACCAGGCCTCCATTCCCAACCATGAAGAATCTTTGCACTACAATAAAAATATATCATGTGGGGTGAAAAAGTAATCTAAAAAAAGATAATAAAACAAAATATAATTTCTAAATATGTGAGTTTTAATATAAGTTAATATATCTTTTTGTTGGAAATCTGTCATAAATTACACCTGCCTGTGTGTGTCCCACATAAATCACAGTTATAATATTACAATTGTAACAACATCCGAATCTCGAGATGGCTACAAATACACAAGGTAAAAAGAAAATGGGTAGGATCACAATTTATAATATAAAGCACCAAAATATCAAACATTGAAATAATTTATTTAACAAACAAAAACATATTTAAATATTTAATTAATTATATAAGAGAGAAGCTCTAAAATTAATAACAATGAGTAAACAGTTTAAGGGAAGAAGCCCGGAGACAATAATTTACAAAGCACCTCAAATATTTAATACAAGCAATAAATTATAAACTTTTAAAAGGTTAAGCCCAAAATTTACTTTATTATGAGAGAAGCTCAAAAACTAATAACACTTAGCAAACCATTTAAATGGAGAAGCCCAGAAACAATTATAATTTATATAACCTCAAACATTTAATATGAACAATAAATTATAACGTTTAAAAGGTAAGCGCAAAATATACTAAATTATAAGATACTCTCAAAAACTAATACCATGTAGCAAATCAAGGGAGAAGCCCAGAAAAAAAATTAGAATTTAAATAAATTCTTCATATCTGAAAAGTTAAATGGAAAGTTTTTTTAGCGTGAAAATGAATATGGCTGAAACAAAATCGACATGACAACAACAGCCATGATAACGACCGGTGACGAAAGATAAAGTGGATAAGCCCAAAGTTCAATACTTATATGATGTTGATGATGATGTAAGAAGAGTCCAGTCCAGTAATGCCACCAAGAATTATCTTTTGGCAATAATCTGCAAGTATATATAGTCCAAGCGTCCAAAATCAATTAAAAGCATGCGCACCAATCACCACACTGAATGTTTTCATACATATACTCTCGGTTCCCACAGTAAAAAACGCATTCCCACAGAAGAAAGTGCACGCTCCAATAGGGACCGACGTTACAAAGTTTATTTCTTGTCTCGGCCATGTGCCGCACTTCCCGTACAAAACTTATTGTTGTCGTTAGCTCCTCTAGCTTGAAAGTCGGTAAACCAGGACGCCACCTAACTTGAACGGGTCTTTTTCTACAACGGAAAGTAGAGCAGGATAAATGAGCTTACAGGATTTTGATTTTTTTGGGTAAATGTTTTAATGTGTTTACAAGAATTTGTTTTGAAAATTGTAATTGTTCATTGAGAATAGATTTCTTATGAAATAAAGCTGGTTGAATGAAGAAATTTTCAGGTGTGTTTAATTTTGTGCCTTTATGAGAGAAGTGAAGATGTTTCATACATTGGTCTATTGGTTTGGGTTGATGGTTTGTCTTTTTTAGATGGTCTGCAAATTTTTATTTGCTCCTATTATATTTAAAATCAGAAATGTGTTCTTTATAACGAACCTGAAAATTTCTCCCAGTCTGGCCTAAGTAGATACTATTGCATTCATAGGTGAGTTTATAAATTCCATTTTTACTGAATTTATCATTTTTATTTAAAATGCTGTTACAAAGATTTTTATTAATTGTGGTAAAAGCATGTTAGGATTTTTTTGGACAATTTTTGTGATACAATTAGTTTCAGCACCAGTGTAAGCGAATTTAATCAATTTTTTCTTTTGATTTGAGCTGTTAAGGTTTTCATTAGTAAGGGTAGTAGAGAAGTTATGAGATCTAAGTTTGTTTTTCTGTTTTTGTAATTATTAGCACCGCATCTTACTACCCGTTCGGGTTATAGGCATTCTGTTTTGTAAGATTTTGTAAATAGTGTAATGAGAATAACCATTATTTGTGGCAATTAATTTGATAGTATTTAGCTCAGTTTTGTAATTTGATTTGCCGGGTGGGATATTAAGTAAATGATGAATTAGGCTATTGAAGGTGACAAGTTTATGGGAAGGAGGATGATTTGAATCATTGGGGAAGATTGCATCAGTGTAAGTGGGTTTCCTGTATATTTTGTAGACTAATTTACTATGCACATTTTAGAAATATTGAGGTCTAAGTAGTTAATACTGCCATTTGTTTCATTCTCAATAGTGAAAGATAAATTGGGATGTATGTTGATTAGTTTGGATGCATCAGAAAGATTAGAGTCATTATCATATATAATTAGGATATAATCTACATATCTGCAGTAAAATTTGATGTTGAGCACGTTATTCAAGATATTGAAAATAATGCTTATTACCCTTTGATTAATGACCTCTAACATTTTATGCTCTTCAGTCCAGAATAATCTCTTCATGGAAATTAAATCCAGTGTTGATACAAACTTTTAGAGTGCTTTGCTTTCATATAGCAAGTGTTATTCTAATTAATTTCTTTACTTGCTATGAAAATATATAGTATGATAAGAAATTCAAATTTTAGGTTAAAAGGCACTTCAAATACTTCAGCTCAAAACTTACCACTGGTTATATTCAATGCAAGCTTATGAAAAAAGATAATATGCTGCTCTCAGAACGTCCTATGACTCATTTTATCTATTTGTTTTCGTTTTTATTAGTAGTTATTTGCAAGATACCAAAACTATGTAGGTACACTCGTTAACCTGTAAAGTGCAAGTTTACCTTGAATTAGTCCACCACGCCAACAAGATTAAGTTCAACCAGACAGTGATAAAGTGAACGTTTATGCATTTTTTGCGTTAAAGTGAAACCGAAATGAGCCTGATGTTTTTCCATTTTAAAAATGGAAAGTGTTAAATATATTTTATTTATTAGAAGATGTTAGTACTTATTTTAACTTGATTTCTTTACAGAAGAATATAATAAGTAATAATACTTTATCTTGATGCAAAACTTTTGGAGTTAAGTTGCATTTCTCAGACCATTGACCTCTATCCAAGGTTGTGTTATTCTGGAAGCGTAAGTTTGAAGTGTATTGTGTAAGAATGGTGTATTCTCTTCAAACCACACCAACAATCACAATGGTAATGAAAAGCAAGATGATGGTGACCCAGTACCCTGAAAAACGGTCAAACAGACTATCTCATATCATGAGAGATCCAATTAAAATAATTAATTAATGGTGGGGACAGGAAACAATATAATTTGAACACATCATGTTTAAAATAAGGGCGAGAAAAATTCAAAAATAATAACCAGATGAAAAAGTCAGTGTGATTCTAAGGGACATAATCTTGTTGAAGAAAAAAGATTTATTCTACATAACAAACAAATTAAATCAGTATGTATTTTCTGGAGCTATCAGTTTGTATATGTGATGGTGCCTCCTGCCTATTTTCCATAAAACAGTAGGAGCTCTATTCAACTACCTGTTGGCACACAAATAAAATAACATTTATTTGTGATCCCGCTGAACTCCAAATATTTATTCTACAAGTATTTAAGAAGAGGTAGATTTATATGGTTTTAGAAACTTGAGATTCAACTACAGTAGAGTTTAAATTATATGAGAACTGATCATCCAATATTCCATATTATCTGAGGTGGTAACACAATTTATCCTTGAGAGAATTGTCTAGGATATGATCTGCGTTATACAAGTTCAGTCGTCTAGTATGAATAATGAAGTAAATCATCATTTCTACATCATATTGTCCACTACTCGAGAATGCTTACTACTGAACGTTAAGGTCGTAGCTTTTTGATTTGTGGTTTTTTTTGTTTTGTTTTTTAAGTTGTGAGAGTTTAGCATGTTTAAATTTAGTGTAGTGTATTTTTCTAAGTGTCTAATTTTGAGTGTAGATAAAATAAAAAAGTTGTTAGCATGGAAAAAAAATTGGAGGCTTTGAAACAAATTAATAGTGGA
Organism: Timema podura; assembly: GCA_033556935.1. Taxonomy (NCBI): domain Eukaryota; kingdom Metazoa; phylum Arthropoda; class Insecta; order Phasmatodea; family Timematidae; genus Timema; species Timema podura. The sequence goes on from JAVRXN010000005.1 coordinate 55,903,356, forward strand.
GAAACTTTGAAAAAAATTGTAATTGAGTATGGTATATGATTTATGAAGTGACTATTGGTGATTAAAAGAAGAAGAAGAAAAGAAATAAGATAGATATATTGTGGTTGTAGAAAGCTTTATATTATGGGCTTGAATATAGGAATTCTTTGAATAAATATGAATTTTAAAAATCACATTTCTTGCGTTTTGTATTATCCGAGTTTTTGGTCATGTGAGGCCACTTCAGTCTCGTTAACCTCGAATGATCGTGACTTTACTGTAGTTGGCATTCAAATTTCTTTCATTTAATAAATTATTTGTAAACGTTAAATAAATTAATAATATAGAAAGACAGTTCAAAATAAACCTTATTTATACACTGGAGAAACATACAACTACAGTATATAGTATTATCAGTCTGTCGCTGAAGGGGTTCAGAGATCCTGGAAATTGACATAGTTTTGAGATATTTGATGTATGTGGGGTTTTTTAATGTAAATAAATAATAAATTTGTATTTGCAAAGTTTTAGTATTATATATATCAAATTTTGACTCTACTTAATGCTCGGAAGATTTCTAAAAAGCTTAATCAAGCTTGATTTGAATAAAATAACTCTTGAGCTTGCGGAGCTTTAAAACTTCAATTTTAAATATAGTTAGGAGGAATCCATTATTTTACAAAATTTAATCTTTTATTTGATCTATGAATCCTAAATCTTAAAAGTAAATCCTAATCTTGGAAAAAATTTACTCACATAAGAGAGAATTTAATATAATAATATAAATAGAAGCTAAAAGTGAATATGTTTTGTTAAAATACTTTCAGTATAACATTCATATGTTCAGTTAAGTGTTAAATTAATGGTTGTTAAGTTAGTCTTATAATAATTTTTGGGCTGTACAAGAGGAATATTAGAGCTCTAAAGCAAATTATTATTATTATTATTATTAATAATAATAATAATAATAATAATAATAATAATAATAATAAATTCATAATTATTATTTATAATAATAATTAATAATTATTATTTTAAATATTAATTATGATATTAAGCTATTTGGTAGAAAATCATAAAATAATCAAGTCTTCTGTAAAATCGTAAAGGTAATTATATTATTCTAATATGTATCAAGGAGAATTTAGCAGAGTGGCAGCTGTTGGTTGTGTATGAATAGTTAATAATTTCTTCAATGTAAGTGAACAGCAACAAAGATGTAAACAATTCAAAGACAGTGAAAAGACACTCACACAATCATAACACAAGTTATATTAATACAGGTGCTCGGGAATTTATTCATTGCCATAAATCGGGCGGGATTGGCTATTTCTATGAAGTTTTGGGTGGGAAACCAAACATGCTTCATGTTCCAGCGGGTACTGCTGACTCATCATTGTTAATCTCTTTTGTTAACAGCCTTATCCTTTGTTCTGTATCAATCTGTTGAGAGGGCGGGGTATTTTAATGTTTGTGGTGAGACTAACAAGCTGGGAGGAGAGTGACTCAATGTGCTCTTTCTATCAATAGTTATTTTCTAGGCTCAGTAAGTGAAAGAGCTTGAAAGATTTAGAGAAGGGCAGATATATATTATACTCTGCCATCTTTTGGGGTGTGGGGCAGGGGGGTAGCTTGCCAATATCAACCATGTATGAGTGTGCAGCTTCAGGTGTCACTTTAGAAAACCTTTATGGGATTTAAAAAATAAATAACATTTAAGGGGTTATAAAAGTAGATCACTTTTAAATGGTTTCAAATCCATAGGAAATTTAAGGAGTGTCAAACCTAAATAACATTTTGAAGTTTCAATCCTAGAAAACCCTTAAGGATTTTCAAATGTAGAAGCTAGCCTTATGTTTTGTAATATTTTTTTCATTTTTGCACTCTGCCAGTAATTATTTATATATAAAAAAACATTTTCAAAAGGAAATAACTAATAAAAATAGTTTTCATCAAAATTTAATAAAATCAATTATTCAATATTCGTACAAAGTTTTACCATTTGATTCAATAAAAAATGTCAGTCACATACCCCTATCTATAGTTTTACGCTATTATGATGTTGTTATAATATTTTATTATTTAAATTACATTTAATAATGTCAGAGCGTTCACGAGTCTTACCATACTAGTTTAAGACCCAAGATATATTTTTAATCTAAAATTATTCTAACGCATCATTTTTATAATTTCCTGTTCTGTCTCGATCTTTATATGTTGACTTATTTCCTCTCCTGTTCTCGTCTCACAGTAAAAATGTAATTCCCATCAAACCCTAATACATGGATAAATTTCCTATTGTTACAGCAGTACATAAAAATTAGGCAGGGATGAGCACAATATTAATAGAAAGTGCAAGGTTAATGATAATGATGATAATGATAAATGATAATAATGATAATAATGATGATGATGATAATAATAATTAATAAATAATAATAATTAATAATAAATAATAATAATTAATAATAAATAATAAATAAATAATAATAAATCACATGAGTTTTAATTGGAAAAGTTGTTCTCGCACATCGTTATTTTAAATAACCTTACGATAAAATGTGTGAAGGGAAGATGTTTAACTCACAACAAGTTCGATCCTTCTTGTCGATAATTTTGATCTGCTTGGTTTCATCCAATAGCCTGGTGTCTGTCCTGTCCATGTGATCAGCCAAATCCTCAATAATTTCTAAAACAAGACGGAGCAAGCAAACGCTCTCAATCTGTTCTGATAGTTTGTTTGGACATTCTAAACCCACTTGAATTGAGACAGCCAAAGTGTAATGTCCTTGCACTTAAACCAACAACTTCATCACATCGCTAACCAACCCCTTGACGTATTTTGACAAAGAGTGCTCGAAATAACCCACCACGACACACAGATAGAATAATGAGCCAAAACTTATGCATAAAAGTATTGTGAGGTGAAATGAAATAGTAATGCTGGTGGTTCACATCACCCAGTTAAATCATAAACCAAGGATAGTCGAATGTTGTCTTGTTTCATAATAAAACTATGACAAGAACAGTCAAGACAACTTAAAAATAAATTCACAGTCAATAGGTTTTAAAAAAATAGATTCAACAATTGTTTTATATTCTGAAAATTGAAAAATGACACCTGGATACGGGAATCAAACCCGGGACTTCTGGCTTAGTACGCCAATGCTCTAACCACTGAGCTATCCAGGATTCTTCCCGTGCCCAGGGTAATTCTTCACTCATATTTTAAGGCAGAGTCTATGATGGACTTAGCGGAAATCGTCGGCTACAAATATGTGATTATATTAATATCACGAGCCATCGGATAACGCAGCCATCTGCAACTCGGTAGTTGGCTTTTTGCTGCCATTTGCACAATTATTAAATTTTCAGAATATGATATCTAGATGGAGTAATTCCCACTAATAAGCATAAATAATAGCTCTGGCTATTAATTCTTAATTGTTTTATAATATAAAAGAAGTAATTAGCATCATAAACACAAATAAAAATCTAAACTAGTGAAAGTGGGTGTGGAAGAAACACTTAATGAACAAATAAATGGGAAGTAGAATGATTAAAGAGTGACCGTCCTCTTAGTCTGGTGGTCAGCATTCCTGACTAATAGTCTGGAGGTACGGTGTCATTAGTTAATTAGTCTTAAGTTAGGTTTAAAACTTCATTTGGCATCATATAAGCATCAACAACTTTATGGTGCCCAACCACAGGAGTTGGTTACACAGGTTATACTGAGTTGGAGAAACTAAATTTAGTGACTTTTTGGTGACCTTTTTTGACAACAAAATTCCTTCGGTAAAAGGTTGAACATTATATAATGACTATATAGGCATAATGCACTCACATGCAACATTAAACTTTAACTAGATGGCTAACATTAACTTTGTCCTTGGTATCACGGTAAAAACAATCAGGCAACTTGCAGCTAGTGCATGGAATCATCGTTATTGGGTGGCGCGACTTTTGATGCATTCCCGTTGTTACGATGTGAGGGAAATTCAAATAAAAATATTTTTGTGATTTTATGACCAAAATATTGAAAATTCTTTACTTTTCAGGGACTTTTGTGATCTTTTTTGCAGTTAGTGACTTTTATGTGACTTTTGTGATCAAGTAGACACCCTGTTATATATCATCCAACGCCAGTAGAAAACCAAGAATATCTAGCCAACAAATCCTGGTGATATTAAAAGAAAAAAAAGTATATGTTAACTTGTTAAAGAGTGTTCAAACATTCTTTTAATTGTTTTTAATATTTTATTTTCTGTTGCAAGCCCAAATGAAAAATGACACTTGAACACGAGAATCAAACATGGGATCTTATCACGCTGGGTTATTATACTCTCGGTTAACAAACTTTTGTTCCATAATAAACATTGTTGGGGTAAATTCTTATCATTTTTATAACAACTACTTCATCACGTACATTAAAGTTTAGTGAGGTCTTACAAGTAAATCAATAAAACTTCAATAAACATTGTTGAATATTTACTAATGCGCTGGAAATAGTAGAGAAGGTTCCCAACAATGTTTATTTTAAAACTAAATATTGTGAGTCAAGAGGGTACAAATAGTGTTACAACAAAGAAAGGGAACGTTAAAAATTATCCAAATCTTGAAAGAACAACCTTAGGAATTAGAGTTGGGTCAAATCCACTATTTTACTAATCCAAATCGCCAATTTACCTTTAAATCCTGAATCTTTAATCCAAATATTGGAAAAAAACTAACCTAAGAGGAAATATAAATATAAAAGAATAATAAAAAACAAATAGTAACTAAATGTTAACATTATTTTTTATAATACATTTGTTATAACATTCATACAATCAGTTAAGTGTTAAATTACTGAACTGGGGCCTTGTTGTTAAGTTTATTGTATAATTATAATTGATTCTGAACCATCAACAAGCAGTATTAGAGCTCTAAAACAAATTTTATTTGAAAAATTATAAGATACTTTTTTTTAAGGTTCCAAAATTTTTTTCGAACCCCCAAATCTTGAACATCCTTAAGAATTTGAGGACTCATCACTATAATGAATCCTTTTAAGAATTTCCATCCCTTTTTGCTGTTTATTCTTCCAAAGATAATTTAAATATAGTTATGAATTACATTTTAATAAAATGAAATAGAGCACTAGGCTAAATCATGGTTTAAATTAGGAGGGATAGCCATCCACTTACCTTGGTGATACTGGAATAGAAATTGTTTAGATAGAACACTATAAAACACACAAACACATAACTTAAAAATGTGTTTGTGTGTTTTATAGTGTTCTATCTAAACAATTTCTACTACAGTATCACCAAGGTAAGTGTGCTGGCTATCCCTCCTAATTTAAACCATTTTAATAAAATGATAAGAGTTTGTGTGATTGTTAAAACTAGTACCTACATAAAATAATAAATCAAATTAAATTAAATTAAGAACAGGGTCAAACTCAACTTCATGGAGGCAAATGAGGAGCTACTTGAATAAAGAAAGCCGCTTCGGTTTAGAAAACTAAGACTAACGACCAGAGGGATTGGTGTGCTGACCACATGACACCCTCTGTCTGCAAATGTTAGCACTATCAGCGCTAACGGCGGCAGCTGCTTGGTTGATATAGCTCGCTTGCGGGTTTACACCATGGAGCAGTTTTTAAGGATTGATTTATTTTTCCAGTGATCAAGAGCAAAGAAAGAAATTCACCAAAGACTGTATTTAATAGACATTAAAAGAGGATGGATGGGCAAGAAATACATACTTACCCGAAAGCTATGGGTTTCAATGTTCACAGTTTTTCATTTTCATTTAAGTTTAAGGTATTTAACGTGCACTTTCTAAGCCGACTGATTATATCAGCACACAGCTTATAAACTAACTTAAGTATAGAACAGACACAACATCCAGACATTGGCCGTTAATTCATCCCTGTGAAAGGAGAAAACCACATTTCACCAATGCTAGATTTTTTGGCCATTCCGAGAATCAAACTCAAGACCTTTAACTCAGTAGAGAGACAAGATACTAACTGAGCTAAAGTGTTGAATCAAGTTAGCATTATTAAAAACACAATAATATACATAAATATGAAATTTGTTTGGTATATCAGTAAGACATACAAGAATAAAACACAAAATGTACTATGGCAATGGCAGCAAGGCTAGAGAAACCATGATCTACCTCTAGCCATGCCGCTATAGACCAGTCTCGTCTGCTAAAGGAGGGGACTGATGTATCCCAAAAATCTCATATTTAAGTCTGTCAGTGTGTTTTAGTTGTGAACTTTGAGACCTACAGTTTTCTGGTGTGTAGGTCTTGCCCTTCTTTCTTCCTTTGAATGTTCAATTCAAGTTCTATATTTGTAATACAATGGGCACATCTGTATCTATTAACTAACAGCAAGAAGTAAGTCAACAACATGCCTACCATGTTACCATGGGATAAGTGTCCATCCCAGGAGAAGACCAAGCTATCTTCTAATTCTCTTGATCATTTTTTTTTATTTATTTTTGCAGGCGTTTGAGTGTGCCTAGGTGAGGTCATAAAAATATTCAGCCCAGCTACCTGCTCAGCCCTATTTATTTATTGAGGTTATATAGCTTACACTGATATTAGATCGTATAAACAGAGAATCCTCAACCAGTGGCGTTCAACCTTTTTTATTCTCATACCCCCAGGTATAATTTATCTTCAACTTTGTACTCCCAAAGTCTGTTGCTGCATAATGCATTTTACAAATTTTTAAAAAAATATTACGTACCCTAGGGGTAACACACACCCCGTGTTGAATACTATTGACCTAGATTATTTGAGTTGTCTTTTACACAACATAATCAATATTTTTTGTTATTTAGGCCGGCACCCCACTGGACCAAACATACAGTGCGTATATTCAGCGGCGGAACATTGACACATTTATTTCTATATGACACCCTATATTGCGCCACATTGAACGGAAGATTGTTCAGTCCATCAAACGTACTGAGTCAAAAAGCCAAGATAAGCATCTGTTCAGATTCGGCCATCCAGTAATCTGATGGGTTGTAGAATAAGCCAGATTTCAACTACATGTTTTCAAGTGGGAAGGCCCACACAGACGTATTCTCAGTACAATGTCAGAGAAGTGGCTGAATTGAATGCTTAATGTCAAATCCACTGTTAGAAGAAGATATGCCACGGATCTTCCACTCGTATGTCCGATTCAAACAATGGCGGAAGATCCGTCACCGAAAATATGTAGTACATTAGTGTTGTTGAACACGTACCGATAATATCGGTGTCGGTGCCGGCGCCAATATCGGTGGTAGTGAGAATCCATGTAATCTTATGGCCCTGTTGCACACGATGGCGACACGACAGCATTATCGTGACGACTACCGACATGTCGGAGCCATGTCGGCGGTCCCCTCGATAAATACGCCGATATCAGTGCGCAGAACAGTTGGCCACTAGTCTGCAGCTGTAATCTTGGATTGTTTGGTTTTGTCTTTCGTGAGGCTAGGTGCTTGCGCGCTCTTTTCTCCGTTCTACTTTTGAGTAAAATGTCTAGTAAATTCAAGTATGAATTAGTGGAGAGCAGAGCGTGTTTATGGGACAAAACAAGTGAGGAATTCAAGGACTGAGAAATGAAAAACAAACTTTGGCTTGAAGTGTATTCCTTCTTGGAGCCAAATTTCTTTCAACTAGACAGAAAGGAGCAAATAAAAGTTGGTAAGTGCTAAGAGTCCTTGCGGCTACTATAGGATGCACCCAAAATTCTCTTCCTCTCCGGTTATGACGTTGCCTCCTCCGGAGATGAAGCAAACACAATAAAAGAAACCTCTTATTCTACATGGGAGCCATGTTGTTTGCTCGCCACCATCCACAAAACTGCCTATACCTCTCAAGCACCGATAGCGATAGTGTCGGTGTGTGTGCAACAACCCACGCCGGTATCAGTGCTAACAACGATATTGGTGCCGACACCGATAATATCGGTACGTGTGCAACAGCACTTAACACCCCAGTGTGGTGCCAAACTATTTTAAATAGCTAAAAAGAATCATGCTCACCATTCTGAATGTCCACTTCATTGCCTATTGTCTGTGCAATCTCTTTCTGCCTGGATATAACCTTAGAGAGGATTTCCAGGCCTTCATTCTGATCTGAAAGAAAATGTAGGAATTGCAAACTTTTATCATGGTTGAAGAAGTTTTTTTTAATTGTATCATGAGAACATATTTTTAAGTCAGTTGGTGCCTCACCATAAATGTCATACAAACATGTAATAGTGTAAATATATAATAAATACATTTCATTCCTTTAAGCCTATTCTTAGAACTAACATAACTCTAACACCTAATTTAGTTCCTTAAATCTATTAAATTTTATATTTTATCTAATATTCGAAAACCAGTATCGAGTCCATTTCATAGCTTATTTGTCATATTAGTCACTCTAGTATTATTATTTCATTAAGTTTGTGAGCCAATAGCAATTTTTTTATTTCTATTTTAACGTTTGATATTTTATCTATTCCTAAAAGGGTATCGATATCATGTTAAAAAGTGTTGGTATTATTATTATTTTCATGTGTTGTTTTATGGTGTTGTGACTATGAGACTGTCTTACTTTATTTGTTTCTGAGTAGCAGTACTGAATTATTATTTTATAGTTATACATGTTTTTTACTGTCAATGGTTTCCACTCCTTATTCATGACTTTGGTATTATTGTTGTTTTCACTCATTATTTTAAGAACTTTAATTTGAACATTTCTTAATTGATTTAAATATAAATCACTTGTCTTTCCCCAGGAAGTAATACCATAGCCTATATGTGATTCGATTAGTGCATGATGCACTATTTTTTAGAATATCAAATGTAACATATTGTTTTAGTATACATATATTAACCATTTCCACACTTAGCTTCCTACTCATTATGTCTATGTGAGTATTCCATTTCATATGAGAGTCATCATTAGCCCAAGATAGTTATATGTCTATGTTAAACAATTAGAAGGTTTTATATTATGTAAACAATCTAAGCAATTACCTTTACATCTAATTTATACTTTATAACATGCGGTAGTTTGATATGCATTGTTTGCGGGTTTTTTTAATGTTAATATTTTTTTTTTTTAGCACCGCGTCTTACTACCCGTTCGGGTTATACGCCTAAGTACTAATTACGCTAATGGATTAGGAATTGGGAGGGTTGAACTTAGAGGAAGTGAACCCGCATTTGCGTGGAGGGAGAGTGGAAAACCATTTAGGAAAAACCACCCCCAGTTCACCCGACCGAGATTCGAACCTCGGTCTCCCATCCTCGGCGGTCGAGCTTAACACGACTAGCGCGTTAGCCAACTATGCCACCGAGGCGGGTTTTAATGTTAATAATTAATTTATTATCGTGAGTCCAGTTTTGTATCCTATTAAAGTCTTCCTGCAACATTTATTTAACTTTATCTACATTTTTGTGCACCACATACAGCATTGTGTCGTCAGCATACATAAATACATCCCAGTTCTGTATAAAGTTTGACATTGTACCTGTATAGATTAAAGGCCAATCTTATGACTACCGGTAAATATTGCTATCGGGAGGTTAAGGATAGCGACCAGATAAAGGTTATCAGCCACTTTAATGTTTTACGCATATTATAAACTGAATTTATCTGCAGGACAGCTAATTGTAGGATAAATATATTTTCATGCAGAAAACGCAAGGTTGGTATTATTTTTAATGGTGCACACATGTGTATAAGCCCTGCTAATACCGCTACAACCTAGCGAGTGGCTACAACGCTCAACATTTGCTAAATAATGGCGGCTAAACGAGTGCGAGGAAACAGATGGCGTCACGTGAGTGCAGAAGCTAAGATGTCTTGCAAGTACTAATTTCGGTGTCTGCCAAAATGTGGGCAAAAGTTGGGTACAACGCTTACAAAATTCCATTTATTGTACTTACATTTAAATAATTTGTTCTTATCTAACTATAACTCTACAAATAGCTTGTCAGTTTTCGTAAAAGTGTTACTTAAATGTTCTAATTTTATATAAAGTTAGAACCTAGGCCTGTGCTTACTAAACACGCGACCTATGACTTTAACCTAAAAACAGATTTTGATAGGTGAAACCTCATGAAAAACAACGCATCACTATGGCAACGCCAATTTTAACTTGCAGATCAAAGTTATCAGGTACTTAAACCTTCCGATAAAAATGTGATGGATAAATACATTTTATCTGGCAGATAAATGCTATCTGGCAGTCATAAGCCGCACTTATAACTTATCGACCAGATAAAAATATTTAACGACCAGATTAATATTTATTCAGGGGTCGTAATGTAGCATGTCCTCTATCTAAAGGACATCTACAAGCATGACAATAAAACTACGAATGAAATAAAGGAATTAAAAGAAGAAAGTTAAAAGGAAAACTAATCTATTTCTTTAGAAAGTAGAAGAAAATGGCTTACGATGGACAGGATGCAGTATGATATAATCACCATGCTTTTACAGACCTTTCCGCCAGCATGGCGGCATGGCGGCTTGGCTGATGTCTGGGCCGTTGGACACACGAGATAGAAGAGAACTTCAGTATTGCCAGTCGACGCCTCAACCCTAAGGTGCTGATTTCCTAGCAGCGCTTCTGGGAAACACTCTCTCCTCTGCCCCCCCCCCCCCAACCGTCCGTTGATTCCTCCATTTGGTTCGTTCCCGAGTTAGACCAAGAGTATAAAACATGAGAACCCGTGTGCCACAGGACTGCACTTCTTTGTATAATTTCGTCGAAGGAAGAACTTTGGAACAACTCTTCAGCGGCACTAATACTGGTGGTCACAATGGATTTGGAGTCGGACTCACCACCGCGTCGCAGAATAAGCCTCACGAGATCCGATTAAGTATCACCTTATATCTACAACTTTGAATACTATATCCTTCCGACATAGTTTGTCCTGTTGTAATGTTGTTTTTATGTGTCCTTCACACACTAGCTGAAGTTATGCTTTGTAATATTGTTTTGTGTGTCCTTCAGACACTAGCTGAAGTTATGCTTTATAATTATGTTTTTCTTTATGTCCTTCAGACATGTTTTATTTAGCCAACGAAAACTAATATGTTAATAGCTATCGTCAGATAGTCTGGCTTTATTTTTCCTATGTCCATTTTACATAGCTTAAATGCGGGGGCTCTAAGCTCTATATAAGGAGGACCAGGTGGTTAAGTTTTTCTAATCCATGGATTCATGTAACTATTCTAGGTGCTTATGGCAGAGTAATGTTTCGTAACGCCCTAAATGGCATGTTCATACATTCGATATTTGGATGGCTACAAGCAGTTTGTCTAGCGCCTTTTGTCTAGGACCTAGTTAGGTCAGTGTCTCACTACTTTCTTTTTGGCACCTTTTCTGTGTTACTATCTAGGGTGCGCAAAGTGCGGAACACGGCTAGTTTCATATAGTGGCCCGCACAGATAGTATCTTCTTTCGCCCCTTGTTGATGTCTCGTTTGGCTATGTATTTAATGTTAGAATGTACTAGCTTTTATGTACATCCCAGGATATGGGTAGTTGTTTGTCAATGCTCCGGCTGTACCCATTGGGAAAGGACCGGCCATAGTACTACATGGTGTTGACAACTGACTGTTAACCATCTGTATATTATAGATCGTCCGGTCAACATTCATTTTTTAGTGTGTCTATGAGACTCTTCTTTAATTCAATCTAAGCTAGCTAGCTTGGCCCATATTTAACCTACTAACTCTAAAACTATAGGATTTACTATGGTGTAATTTATTAGTTATACTTTCACTATGTTTTCAGTCTGGCGCTGGTCTGACTACTTTTGTGCTCTTTCTACAAAACTCCCCTTTTAACCGTTACTGTGTTGATTTGAACACTTATTCTCCCGAGCTACGTCAATATCCTATATTTCTGGAGTTGTTAAATTCTACCATATGTTCAATCTAAAGGCGTTGATTTCCTTTTTGCTTTGTATTTATACTTGATACTCCGAACTGATATTTCTGACACTGTATACTGTACCCAATATTTAACCTTAAATCTTGTTCTTCTACTGTAATCCTTAATCTCGTCTTATGTTTTGTTATAATAAATTTACTATTGTTACCTATTCAATTCTTTCACTGTTATGCAAAATGTACCTATCTTTAGACCTATAACAAAGAGGTGAAGTATACCAATGGTCAAATATAAACAACAAATCTCACCTAACAATGATATTGACCATGTCAATATCACCTCTGACCATCCTCTGCTAGTGCTGTGGACCTACCTTTGACCATCCTCTGCTGTTGTTGTCGCAGCTCATTGACACTCATGTGTTGTTCAGACTGTGTTCTATCATCCTCTGGCTCGTCCGTGCCCCAGCCTGTTGTGCCCATGTCTGCAAACACTGGCCCAGGACGATGCATAAGATTTGATCTCAACATTCCACTTGCCCCATCTCTGACAAACAAACAAGAAATAGCCACATGTACAGCGTTATTCTACTCGTTTCAGCTATCTGCACAGATGGGGTGTGGATAAGAAAGGTGTAATTTAGAGTCAAGGTACCCACATTTAGTGGAAGGAGAGTGGGAAACAATTTAGGGGAACCCCCCTCAGTACAGCCGACCAGGATTTGACCCCCACTCTCCCCGTCCCTAAGACTTCTGTTTCACATGAGCATGGCTTGTCAAAGTGAAGACTTCTAGAAACAGGCTTGGGGGGCATGTAGCCGAGGAGGGGAAAGGGCAATACTAGGGCTCCAGACAACTTCACCCCTCTCCTCAAATTATCCACCAACGTTACAATTAAATTAAATTTAAAAAAATTCTTTAAAATATATTAAATAGAAACTGTAGATAAGCTGTTATCGAGTAACAAATTATAATATCCATGAAATATTGTAGGAATATAACCAAGGAGTTATTCTAGGGGTATAGGCACCCCTCTTTTCAAATATAAACTAACTTTGAGATTTAATTTTGAATGAGGATAAGAAACCACTCCTACAATACAATGTACATCACCAGCGAAGCGTAGAAGATGGAAAAGATTTTTTTTAGTTGTGAATGTAGCCGTATCAAGTATCCTTTGTGGGTTTGATTCCTATCACATTAATAGGAACAAATTCAATAATTTTGCCATTATTTCTATTTTCAATACCTACTGATGAGTTAATGTTCAAAAAATCATATCAATGTGTGAAAGTTAACCCTTTGTTTTTAATCTGTATGTATCACAAACTGAGATGCAAATGTCCACAGTCAATCAGCCCTGAAAGGTTAATCAAATTTAATGACGTGAAACATTGGAATCAATCGGGGATAGTGTACAATTCTTGTCTCCAGGTTGTAATTTTTCACTTTATATTGAATGTAGCCCATTAAAATGTTTTCTAAAATTTTGATTTAGATATAATATTTATCAATAAAATGAAGTTCCAGGTTTAAGAAAAAGTGTAACTGAAACAGTTCTTATTTAATTAAAATTAAAATGCACCTTTCAAGACATTAAATGAAAAATAAAGAATTTGTGAGTCATAAATAGTCCACTCTAATAATTATTTTAATCCATGATACACACAGCATAAGCAATCATTTGAACCTCTGTCATATTTCATACCAGATGAAATTTGCAAATTTCTTGAACTGTACACAAAATTTTAGTTGGAAAACCTAAAGATACAAAACCCCTTGGTTGGTTGACAAATCAAAGGGAGGAGAATGTGAAAGTAGATATGAAGGAGATTGGTGTCAGGTTAGGGATTGGATAGAGATTTTTAGGGTAGGGTTGAATGCCGCACTTTTTTTTTTTTAGCACCGCATCTTACTACCCGTTCGGGTTATACGCTTAAGTACTAATTACACTAATGGATTAGGAATTGGGAAGGTTGAATTTAAAGGAAGTGAACCCGCATTTGCGTGGGGAGAGAGAGTGGAAAACCATTTAGGGAAAAAACCCTCCCAGTTCACCCGACCGAGATTCGAACCTCGATCTCCCTGTCCTCGGTGGTCTAACTCAACACGACTGGCGTGTTAGCCAACTACGCCACCGAGGCAGGTAATGGCGCACCTAAGTTCTGGTGACCTTGAGCTTTCAGGTTCCTTAAGGCCATATAGTTGGTTAATTTCATTAAGAACTCATAATGTATTATGGACCTGTTCATTTAAAAGGCCTAGGCAAAAGGCAACAGTTAGAACAGTGCTAGAGGGAGTGTGGAGGATGTGAGTGAGTGCTCTAGCCATCTATTGCTCCCCCACTACCCAGCCAAAATTGACTACATTTCTAAAGATATTGTTAAGTGTTTATACCCTTCCCGCTCCCCCTCTGAAAATGAATCTTGGACATTGAAAACACACCTATCAACGAACACCTTGTGAAGTTGAATCTTCTGGCTCTCTAGATGTTCAACTTGCCGAGATCGTCTTTCTGCCTCCTGGAATGTTCTGCTGTGCGGTCAAGGCTACAAATATATAAGACTGTTCTTTTGTGCACAGTTTCTTAGTACTAATCTCAACTATTAGCATAATAATATTATTTACACTAATAGGTGGGGCTGAGGAAGGTAATATTTAGAGGAAGGGTACCAACATTTGTGGAAAATGAGAGGGGAAGTCCCACCAAACATTTAACACCAACCTCCCCATCGCAGACCAGATGAGGTTGAAGCTTAGGTCCTCCTTCATATTGGTAGGGGAAATCTTAGACAAAAGTAAAAGTAGTGATGTATGTTTCTTGATAGAATAAAATAAACTATTTTTTATGGAAATAAGGGTACCGGTAGTTATAAAAATATGTAGGTGAATTATTTTTAGCACCGCGTCTTACTACCTTTTCAGATTATACACTTATAAACTAATTACACTAATGGTTTTAGGGATTAGGGAGGTTATATTTATAAGAAAGGTACGTGCATTCACGTGGAGGTAGAGGGGGAAAACCACCCGACTGAGATTTGAACCTCAATCTCTCCGTCATTGGCAAACTTGTCTACTGCGAGAGTAGCGGGTTAGAACACGCAACCACCAAAGCGGGTTGGTGACATTTGTTCAATGTTGAACATAGTTTTAGAAGTATAAGTTTAGTAGTTTTATAATAAGATAAATAAGTTTTAATTGTGATAAATAATTTTTGAGCTGTTGAAATATTCAAAAGTGGGTTACAATGAATTTTAAAAAAAGTTTAAAGTATTGATTCATATTAAAAATACACTTCTTTAACCCTGAGTGACTACACTTAAGTGACACTGTGAGAGGAGGGCTTGCTACCCTTCATATGAGACGGAGGGTTCTTTGTTCATATGGGTTAGCAATTTAACAAACAATATTTTGAGAGAAATATTTTGATTTTTTAGGTTATGGGACTAAAAAAGGAATGTATTGTAAAGATTTATTTTATGGTGTATCAAATATTTAAAAATTTATTTAAAGTTCAAAGTTAATTTTGATGATGTTATTTAATTTATTTGATTTATTTAACATACACTTTATGAACAGGCTGATTATATCAACACACGACTTATAGACTAACATAAATCTAGAACAGACACAACATCCAGCCCTCGGCCGTTAATTCATCACTGTGAACAGGTAAGCCCACATTTCACCAATGATAAAACTTTTCAGCTATGCAGGGAATCGAACACAGGACCCTTAGCTCAATAGACAGACACACTTCCGACCGAGCTAAGGTGTGGGACTTGATGATATTCAAATGTGAGGTCAATGTTTGGATTGAAAATCAAACCAGAGAATGTTTTTAATTAGGGCCTATGTAAATAAAGTAATGTTTGTGTAACATGAAGAATCATCATTTTATTTAAATGGACAATTTGTGAGAGTGTAACCATCAGTCAAAATACATTGAAAAGGAAGGATTTAAAACAGGTCATATTATCATCATCATCTTACTGCCCTTTCGAGCTATACGCACTTACGCTAATGAATAATGGTAGGGTGATTGTGAGATGAAATGGAGGACCTACAGTTTAACGTGGAACCTGAACCACGGTGGAGGCCTAGCATTCCTCACATTTACAAGTTGTGATTAATACACGTCTTGTCAGAGGTGAAGGAAGGGTTTGGCAATCAGGTAAATCTGCCATGACCGAGGATTGAACCCCGGACCCCCAGCACCAAAGTCTGGCACCACCAGGTTACCTTTCCCATTATTTAAATTCATCATGCTAAGTAGGTATGAATATCAATGAATTTTCAATCGAGATATTTTTAGTTGCACTGCAATTTATTACTTGTCTGGGCTATTCTCATTCTTACTCTAATGTGATGAGGAAAGCAAAATTTAGAGATGATTCATCCATATTTTTATGAAGGGAAGGTCAGAAATCACTACGAAAAACCACATAAGTACATCCAGTCAAGATTTGAACTCTGACCTGTCACTGGCAAACCAGACCGGACAAGACTGACACCTTAGTTTGCATGACTAAAGGTAATAATACGTATAATTTAACTAGGTGCACTTTGTTTTTACACAATTACAGATATTGTACACAATTACAAATGTAAGGGCCGTATTATAATAAATTCTTTAATAAAAAGGATACATGGTATAAGATGCGGAGATTTGAGCGAGTTTCTCTTTAAGTTGTTGTATTTCTGACTCATATTGTTTCATCCGTAGTCGAATGGAGGAGGAAACGCGTGCATACTCTTGAGATGTTTTATGTTCTTTACTTCTGATTGTTAATTGCTCCTTTATTTCTCGTAACAGCTTTTCACAAGCGTCATGTTCAGCAAGCCTGTAAAAGAATAGCGTTCACTTGTAACTTGGAAGATTACAATAAGAACAAAAGGAGTAACAGAGGTTTTAATCATTATTTTATTAATTATAGGCCTAAATCTATTATTAGAGATTGTATAAAAAATATTTTCTAAATTGGGATGGAAGAGAACGAGCATTTGACGACCATTATTTTTAATTTTTGGCCAAAATGAATCAAATATTGCCCCAGTAGATAAATTTAGTTTTATTTGCTACACACTAATAAACAATTTATTTTTAGCACCACGTCATACTAGCCGGCCGAGTTTTATGCTTATGTACTAATTTCGTGGGATGAGGAAGGTTATATTTGATAAAGTGTACCCACATTTGAATAGAGGAAGGGTGGAAACCCGTTTTGGAAAAACCACCCTCAGTACACCCGACTGAGACTTGAACCTTGATATACCCGTCATCGGCAATCTAGTCTACTACGAGACTGATGCCCTAGACGATGTGGACACAGAAGCGGGTATCAACATTTTATGAATATTTGTCCTGAGCATCGCATAATGTGAAAAGAACTTTTTCTATTCAATTAAAAAGTGTATCAGCAAATGCCACCTATGCCCTTGACAAATATTCCAGATCTGTTGAGTTTACATGTAAGCTATAAAATTAAACTAAACGTATCATCTGAAACTAAATTTTATTTATTTTGGCTAATAAAGTTTTTTTTAACTTCAAAAATACAGATCCTAGCTTCCATTCTCCTATAAAGTTAGGGTTGGATCTGGATAGGTTTCGTTTAGCTACGCCACATAAGGGCATTAGATTAGACCTAGCTCGGCCAACCAAATCTCCACCTGTCTACTAGTCAAGCTCATGCTTTTGAAGCAGTGATGAACACATGAGGGGAAGTTACCCCTCATCCAAGACCCTAACCAATTTAATGAATTTTAAATCATATGTGTGTACAACCTGAACAGGCACTAAGACTCTGTGATAAAAAAATAAAATCACATAAAGTAGAACTAAAACAGTGAGCACAGAACATGTGTCACATCGCATTGACTACATTTTAAGAAAAGGCTTGTTGTTGTTGTTGTTGTTGTTTGTTGTTGTTGTTGTTGTTGTTGTTGTTGTTGTTGTTGTTGTTTTGTTATTGTTATTGTTATTGTTATTGTTATTGTTATTGTTATTGTTATTGTTATTGTTATTATTATTATTATTATTATTATTATTATTATTATTATTATTATTATTATATTATTATTATTATTATTATTATTATTATTATTATTATTATTATTATATTATTATTATTATTATTATTATTATTATTACTACTATTAGAACCGCATCTTACTACCCATTCAGGTTATACGCACTTACGCTAATGTGTGATGGTAGGGTGATTGTGAGATGAAATGGAGGACCTACAGTTTAACGTGGAATCCGAACCACGGTGGAGGCCTGGCATTTCACACATTCACAAGTTGTGATTAATACACGTCTTGTCAGAGATGAAGGAAGGGTTTGGCTATCAGATAAAGACCAGGCTTACTTGATAGTCAAGCACATCATTAAGTGCACCTAAATTTCCCAAAATTATAAAAAGCACAAAATAATAGTTTTGGTATACAAGGCTGTAGTCAGATAAAAGTGTATATTAATATTGCCTTATTTACTGCCTAGATAAATAATATTATAATACAACCATGTATAGATATCCAGCGGTGTTTAAGCTTAGGCATTGCTATAATGGCTCTCAACATAACCTAAGGTTTGTTAAAACTGGGAGCATGCTCAAAGAAGCTTCAGAATCTCTCATAGCACACCCAATTATGTATAAAGTTAAAACTAATGAACTTGTATCTGACTGGGATTCAAGCTGACAACGAACGCTACCAGAGCTGGTAGTCAACACATTGAGACATAGTATCTTAAAGGTCTCAACCACACCAGTCGCTGACTATGAAACAATTACCAAAATTAATACCTACTAATAGGATAAATAAAAAAAATGTAATTTCTGTGGAATTTAGAAAATCCTACACATATTTTAAAACAACTAATTAGAAAAATAAAAGTGTGTTTTAAACATGTACTGTATTCTATACGCCAAATAGCTTCCAAAGGCATTTACTATTCTTAAATTTTCTTACACTTCGGCATTTAGGGATATGTGGTCACTAAACCTCCCTTTTTCGGGAAATTTCACACTATGAGTGTAGGCCCAGGACCAGTGCAATATTTAAGGGGGTAAAGGGGGAGGGGATGTTACAGGATCAAGCCCCCACCTCAAATATATTTATCCAAGTGAATGTCCCTTACATAATTTAATGCTAACTTTTTTTTATTTAGCACCGCACCTTACTACCAGTTCGGATTATACGCTTAAGTACTAACTATGCTAATGGGTTAAGAATTGGGAAGGTTGAATTTAGAGGAAGTGAGCCTGCATTTGCTTGGAGGGAGAGTAGAAAACCATTTAGGAATCCCCCACCCCCAGTTCCCCTGATCGAGATTCGAACTTTGATCTCCCCATCCTTGGTAGTCTAACTCCACACAAAACTATCACGTTAGCTAACTATGCCACCGAGGCAGGCAATGATAATTTACTGACCAAATTAGAAACACTGCGCTAATTCAATTGATAAATTGATAGTGACCTCCAAGTTTGTGCTCGGTTTTATAAATATATTCTTGCCAATACATCAGCTTTACCAGAAAAATTCTCAATCCGAAAGAAGAAGTAGAACAAAAAAGAAAGAAGGTTATTGCCTACAATAATTGCTATAGGAGATTTTTCAGAATGTATTGAGGATTTCTTCTTTAATTTAAAAATCCTTCTTCACATTGTGCAACACTTCCTGTATCAACAGCATCACGGTATTCACAAGGAGACTGGTTGACAGGATTAGCTCTCATATCTGTTCACTGCAAGACATTATCACACTTTTTTGAAACAAGGATTTTGCCGTAATAAATTTGTTTTGTAATATCTTTAGGATAATATGATATGACTCAACTGTGGGCTCAAGTCATGTTTTAAAATAGCCATTCATTGTGCTGTAAAACGTGCCTATTACATTATTGTTTGTCTGCACCCCCCCCCCCCCCCCCCCACACCCAAACATAAATCCTGAATGAGGGCCCTGCCCCCAACCCAATGTAAATTTATAGTGATCCACTGTTTTGATGGTAGACATATCAGAAGAGAAAAGTTTATGGCTTTGTGATTTCTACGACTGGTCAGGGTCAACACAAAACATTGTTCTAGATCGTAAATATTGTTTATTGGTTGATTGTTGTGTGCTACTCACATTTGACCACATCATATGAACAAATACTGATTTAATTCATGATAAGATACTAAGTTTATTGTAAATCCAGCATTTGAAAAAAAATCTTTAACGTCATGAAGCCATGTAATTGTTTATGCAAATTCAAAATAGTATTTAGTGTGATTTATTTAATAGTAGGTCTAGCTAAACTATCATATTTAATTTCATCCGGCTGTGTCTTAGTGCATCACAAATATTTATCTGAAAGGGGACCTAAACCTTTTTATGAAAAGGGATACATTCAAGACTTCAGAAGAATATTGCGGGTACAAATATTTTTTAAATAAAATTTATATCTGGACATCAAATAACACAAAAAACAATGTAGCCAATTTTACAGTGAAGTGAATTAAAAGAGGCAATTTACTATTAGAAATTAATTCAACTATTTTTTTTATCCATTCCAAATCTTTGGGAAGAAAAATAGTAGCTAGTTTTAAAAAATATTTTCATAAATCGTTTTCTTCCCATTTACTTGAAGAGTTAATTAACATTTTATACATGCCAATCGGCACTTTTAAGTTTAAAGTTAGTAGTGATCTTTGACACTGCTTTAATCACCAAACTTCACAAAAAGGATGATATGAGATTCTGATTGTCGACACTTTTTCTTTGTCATATTAATTTTTAACATTAATACAAAGAACAAGAATATAAATTTTCCAATAATAACACCTTGGTCACAGACGAATGTAAATATTTAACTAATGGAATAATTGTTTCAACATGGCCCAAAAGTATTTTAGTTGTAGCGGCACTATAGCTAACACTAAATACGCTGACTACATGTACAGGGGGAAAAGACATGATAGGTTAACACTTGAAAGCAAAAGATTCAAATGCATGTTGACATAAGAATTTAATAGAGTAAACATAGCAAACAATTACAAGGTTGACATCAAAGCACAATCCATCATGTTCAATGTTGACCTAGTGATTAGGCCAAAATACCAAACACAACAATAATATAATAACTAACCCATTCAGAGTGAACTCGGCATGAAGCGCCTTCGGTTTAGTACCACAGTTAAACTTTGCTTGTTTTATTAACTATGCCTCACTCTTAAAAGAGTTATAATCATACTTTCTAGAGTGGAAGACAAATCTGAAGTTATTTAAAGTTACTCCCAGACAGGAGACACAGACTACAAACACAATACAGTAGCGATAGTAAATTTGTTGCAACAAACATCTAATGGATTATGACAGGCGAGCAGGGCTGAGTCAGAACCTACTCAACTTCTAATACAAACAACCCTATTTTAAGAGGTTAGACCGATATATGCCAGTGAAGCTAGCATAACCCAGTTGAATTAGTTACATAAGTTACAGAGAATTGTCTATCTGTCCCGGTCATATAAACACCAGGCAAATATCTTAGGGCTGGTTGTCATTCAGGATTTTAGGCCTCCATACGGTAAAAGCTGGCAAGTAACCAATAAGAATAGTCAGGTATCATGAGTTAAACTATACTCAACCTAGGTGCCAACCACATACCAGACATAGGATCATGCCGTCTCTGAAGGGAGTCTGACATGCACACTTAATAGAGCGCGGGCCACACCAGAAGGGCAGTCACAAACCCACAAGTTGACACCACAATCAAGTGAACAACAATGCACAAACATAGAATGATGGCCACACCAGAAAGGCAGTCACAACCCACAAACACCACAACAGGTGAACAACATGCCAACATAAGCCACACCGCAGTAAAAGTTGAACAAATATGAACAACATGCACAAATGAATCTGGCCCCTGAGTCACAAACCACAAGTGCAAAAATCTAGGTGACCAATGAACAAGAATGCTGGCCCAACAGAAGGCAGTCAAACCCAATTAAACAATTCAGGTAAAACAATGAAAAAATTAAAAACTCAACACATCAACCCATAGGTGAAACAACAATCACAACATAGATATCTGGCCACACCAAGGCAGTCACACCCAAGTGCCACCCAAAGGTGAAACAATGCACATAACATAGAATGCGGGCCACACCAGAAGGGCAGTCACAAACCCACAAGTTGACACCACAATCAGGTGAACAACAATGCACAAACATAGAATGCTGGCCACACCAGAAGGGCAGTCACAAACCCACAAGTTGCACACTGCAATCAGGTGACCAACAATGCATGAAGCGCCAAGGTTCCACACGGATAACGAACCATTACCTAACTAGGTCTTGACATCGAGCCTGGGACAACCTAAATTCCCCCTTACCCCCACAGGCCAAGGAGTGAGACCCAATCCAATGAAACCACTGGTCTTAACGACCAAATAGAAAAACAAGAGATACATATGATCTCTCATGACATTCTCATGACTTTGCCTATGAAAACCTAACCTAATTATACATTTAAATAGTTAATAACTCAAGAGTGACAGACACACTTAGCTCGTAAGAAAAAATCCCTTTAACTTTACATAAAAGAACCTAGGACATCCTACTCCCTATTAAAAAAGGTTTATAATTTATGAGAAGTTATTTCCATCTGTTCGGTGAGTCTGACGGCACCATCGTCATGACCACAATGTCCTGTTGTACTGTAGATCGGAGAGACGTCGATCATCGAATATCAGATTGGAACTGTGTCTTGTTCCCAGCGGACCGAGGCATTTATACTGGTTGAACAGACAAACCAGGGGTAAGGGAGGGAGGGGGTGTTAGAATCACCTCTCAACACTAAGAACTGCATGTAGGCACCTGGACATGAAGTACACACCCTCAAGAACCACGATAAAATTCACTCAGTTTGTATGATAGTCTAGTTGAGTCGAGTATAGAGTTGAATGGAGGCCCGTGCGTGTCCGTGCAATTCTTCCGACAGAGCCGTTCTTACCCAGAAATGTTCCCGAGGCGTGGTATGCAACAAATTATGTTATAACATTTATATATATAATTAGACATCCATATATATTTTATTAAGTAAAATGATTTAGTTTGTACGGGCCAGGACTGGTTATCCCGCTACATAGTGTAGCCTACCTATATACAATACTGGTAAACATTTTGATTGTTATTAACCATCCCAACTTAACAAAGCCTAGCCTCCCGTGTTGAAACGTGTTTTTCCCGAAATATCTTGAATGAAAATACTAACACAAACATCATTTTGAGCCATGGCCCTATTAGATTCCTAGTCTATCATCTTGGTCCTATTTCATTTCTTCTCATTAAGACAATGGCCTAAATTTGTTTATTTTAAAAATATTGCACATTTCAATTAAATCAAGATTTTAATTTACCGACACAATAAAGGTTAGTTAAATAAGATGGGGATGGTTTTCCTATAAACATAAATATTAAATTCCTATTGCACACCAAAATATCTAATACTGCACACTAAAATATAACAGACACCAATGAACTATATTAGTTGTTAGGTTCCCAGTTGTTTTCAATGTGTGACAGTTCACTCTTTGTAAAATAAAGCTGAAGGTTTTTGTGTGATTTGTGAGTTTTGTTGGAACTTAATTTTAAAATTAGCCACAATTTTCAACAAATATTCATGGTTGTTATCAATAAAAAGTTGGTATATAGGCCCTGGCGTAGTTTGACAAAGAAATAATGTCAATATTTGGGACTTCTTGGTGTATATTCCTAATATTCCTGCTCATAGGCAATCTGAGATTGTAAATCTTCTAATTAATTGTACAATTCACCTTTACCTCACATGCCTCGAACATACCTTTAATAAGCAACAGTGACACGACTTTAGATACCTATTCGACAATACACAGTCTGTCTCCAAAAACCAATTACTAAATTACTTTCGAGCACCACATTAAATTGCCTCGAAATATATTTAATTGTATATGTTTTAGTTAAGATAACATTATAGGTAGTTCTTTAAATAATCTAGTTACCCGCCTCGGTGGCGTAGTTGGCTAACGCGCCAGTCGTGTTGAGCTCAACCGCCGAGGACGGGGAGATCGAAGTTAGAATCTCGGTCGGGTGAACTGGGGGTGGTTTTTCCTAAATGGTTTTCCACTCTCCCTCCACGCAAATGCGGGTTCACTTCCTCGAAATTCAAACCTCCCTATTCCTAATCCATTAGCGTAATTAGTGCTTAAGCGTATAACCCGAACGGGTAGTAAGACGCGGTGCTAAATAAATAAAAATAATCTAGCAAACTGATGTTATTGCAAATTGGCTTCTTGGCCAATAAATGTTGTAGTTCCTTCAAATTAGAAATTAAATAAGATGAGCGTCATAGTCGAGATTAGAATTTTGATATTTTTTATTATGTTAATGGCTGAAAAGCATGTATTACAACAACAAAAAAAGACTTACACAGGTCAGTAAAACAAAGATTATGGATATATGATACATTGCATACTCTCTAAGCTTGAATGAACTTTTTGGTCAGTCATGGGTACACACAAGCTCGGTGGTCAACATGGTGCCTAAGGACCAATTAATAGAAATTGACATCATTATAAAATATATATGTCCAAGAAGAGTGATATCCATTCACTACAGTATCATTTTAGAAGGGAGTGTAAATATAAAAACATTATATAGTTTTGGAGCAAAAGTTTTACTTGCTAAATATGAAATGTATTTTGAACTTATTAAACAATTAAAACCACCCCCTCCAATTAGTTAATAAATAATATATTAATCCTCTGGCCCCCCACTGCTCTGACTCACTACTGCCGCCATAGTTAACTGTTAAAAATTACATATGCTAACATAGAAAATTCACAAGAAACTTTAGAAAATATATATATATATATGTTACCAAGGATCACTGTCAACATAGACCAGCGACATTTTTAAATAAGCTTTGATTATATTTTCGATCAGCTGATAGAACGAAGACAAACGAGGATCAGAATAGGAAAAAGAACATATTAATAAGTTAGAACTTTGATCATTATAATATAACTGGATGGACGTCCGTGGCTAAAATTTTCGAGCCGTTATCGGGACACCATTGTGTAAGAGAGATAGAAACCATAAGGTATCTGCTTTTCTCTTACACACACATAAAGCACGGTGGCATTTTAACATCGTTCACTAATTTGAATGAATATATTATATACATCAATGTATTATTAGCTAAATGTGTTAGTAAGAGGTTTGGCATGTTCAGTGATTGGACCTTAACTTTTGGTGCCTTGAGTAGTGTTGTGATACCTGTAATCTATGACATGGTAAAACATACGTTGGATTATCATTGTGTTTGTCAGGAATGAACTGGGAAGTTGTGAAGTTTAAATGTAATGATGTATTGATGTCATGTTCAAGAAATAGTATGGCAGACTACCGGTATGCTACAATAACCTATAAAAAAACTAAACCAATTTAGTAACATTACATTAGCGACAAAGATGGAATTCCAGTAACTTAGTTCAGCAATTTCAATGTCAGCCACGGCTGGTTATATTGAACATCTTAGGTAATTTAACCCCACTGAGGACGGCTGTAATATTTTCAAGAAGTTGGCAAATTTTACTAAGCATAATGGATTAGAAGTTAAAGAGTGTGAAACATACTGAGTCATCTAAATCAGTTGCTTTTAAGTTGTTAATAGATGTATGTGTGCCCAATACTCCTGAAACTAAAAGGTATGTGGATTTGATAGCTTTGCTAAATGCACATTATTCACCTATGGTTTCGGGTTTTAAGGAAAGATCTGAATTTTATATTGCATGTTGTGGGCTTAATGAATTAGTAGCAGACTAAGCTGCTAGAGTTCAGCAACTGGCTTCTAGTTATATGTTTGTAATAAACCTAGATTTTGCTCTTCTTGACAAATTTTTGATGGGTATACAAGACAAGAAAGTTAAAGAAGGCTTATTTACCGAGGACCCGACCAAGTTAACCATTAGCAAAGCTAGGGAGATCGCTCAGCAGGTGATTGCTTCAAACACATTTTTCGAAGATATAGATGTTAAAAGGGAACCCAAAATGTTCAAAATAGCCGCTGGTCAACAGGGCATGAATAATCGTCTTCCCAAACAGAATTTTGATTTCCATTCTCCTTGTGCTGTTTGCGGCTACACAAATCACTAAACAGAGCAGTGCAGGTTTGGCAATAATATTTATGCCATTTGTAAATGTAGGGGGCACTTACAAATAATGTGTCCTTCAAAATTCAAGCGGGTCACCTCTAACCGTATGGAAACAGAGGAAGGGGAGGGAGGACAGGAAACTTTTTTTTAACCTCAATCACCTCTGATGCTGAGAGGATACCATTCGGTTATGAGGTTACACTAAGTGTTGTTCAAATGATTGGATAGCTAGACACAGGGGCTACCTGTAGTACTGTGTCAGAAAGGTTATACTAGAAACATTTTCAGGATGTACGAATTATAAAGAAAAATGATATAGTTAAATTCTACACTGAAACCTGGAAATAATTCCGCTAGGCAGATGTTCACTTCCAGTTGCTTTTAAAGGGCAGGTAAAACAGATAGATTCCCATGTAATACCTAATGGGGGCCCTCTCATCCTAGGGAGAGACTTCATAAATGTTTTTAGTTTCAAATTTAGTCAAGTGAGCCAAGTAATGGTGCCAAGTGTTGACCTCAAAAATAAAATGATTCAGATATACCCAGAGGTGTTTACTGACAAATTGGGCACCTTTAATAAGGCAAAATATTTGAAGCCAGGGGCAAAGCCAAAGTTTTTCAAACCAAGAAACATTCCATTTGCTTTAAAACCTAGAGTATAACTAAAACTAAAGAGGCTTCAAGATGCAGGTATTATATTTCCAATCAAATATAGTAAATGGGGAACACCATTAGTGCCTCTAGTTAAGCCTGATGGCTCTGTCAGATTATGTGGTGACTAAAAAGTAACACTTAACCCATATTTAGAAGTAGACAGGCATCCCCTACCTCATGTAAATGATATATTTTACTCAATGCAAGGGTCTACTACTTTTACCAAAATTGACCTCAAAAATGTCTTTCAACAGATGGAATTAACTGAGGACTCTAAAGAACTAGTTACTATTAGTACCAATAAAGGTCTATTTTGTTATAACAGATGTCCTTTTGGTATCTCGTCAGCCCCTCAAGAGTTTCAGCATAACATAAAAACTGCTGTAGCAGGCATTGAAGGAGTAGTGGTTTGGCAAGATTACATTGTGGTAGGGGGCCATACAATAGAGGAACATGATGAAAGGTTGAATATGGTACTGTACAGGATCAGGGGATGTGGATTGACTGCTAATATAGCCAAGTGTATGTTTCAACAACCAGAAATAAAAATTTTAGGCCACATAGTTGGGAAAAATGGATTGAAATTAGACCAAAATCTGGTTAAACTAGTATTAGAAGCTAAATCACCAAAATCAGTCATTGAATTAAAGTCACTTCTAGGTATGGTAGAATATCCCAGGAGATTCTTGAAGGGGGCTTCTGTCATTTAAATTCTTTGTATGAACTGCTTAAAAAGGGGTTTCCATGGAAGTGGACCTGGGAATGTAATCATGCGTTTGATCAAATTAAAAGTGCACTCACCTCAACCCCTGTTTTGAATCATTATAATCCGGATCTAGAACTGATATTGTCTACTGATGCAAGTCCTAGAGGCATCTCAGCAGTACTTAGCCAAAAGGCCAAGGAAGGGGTTATACGCCTTGTCGCATTTGCATCTAGAGTCTTGACACAAACAGAGAAGAACTACCCCCAAATTCACAATGAGGCCTTGGCCCTGGCTTATGGAGTACTTAAGTTTTCACAGTATCTTTATATGTGAAAGTTTATTTTGGAGACAAACCATAAACCACTCACTACAATTTTTGGCCCCAAGCGTGGAGTTACAGTCTTGTCAGCAAATCGATTGCAAAACTTTGTAACAATTTTGTCAAGTTTCAACTATGAGAGCAGATATGTTCCTTCAAGGGAAAATTGTGCTGATTATTTGTCTCAAAGTATCAGTAAGGATGATCCACCCCAAGATCTTATATTGAACTTCGTTAACTATGCAGAAGACAGCGAATATTTGAATAAAAAACTGGTTGCTTCAGAGAGTGTAAAAGATAAAATCTTGAGTGAAGTAATAAAGTGGCCTGAATTGGTATATAGGGAGCTTAAGTCATTTATTCAGTATCTAGTGAATTACATATAGATCAAGAATGCCTTTTCTGAGGACACAGAATGGTAATTCCTTTAGCTTTACGAAATAAGGTTTTGGAAGAAATGCATAAGCCACATTTTGGAGTAGTTGAAACCAAACTTATGGCCAAAAATTACTTTTGGTAGCCAGGACTTTGCAAAGAAATTGATAATTTGGTTTTAGGCTGTGGTCCATGCCAGAAAGTACAAGGTTCCCCTGACAGGTGTGAGCTTATTCCATGGCCATGTCCAGAAAAGCCTTGGAGCCGTATACACTTGGATTTTTTTGGGGCCATAAATGGTAAAACCTATTTGATGATAATCGACACTCACTCTAAGTAGCTAGAAATTTTCCAAATATTGTCAGTAACTACAACAGCCACAATTCGAGCCCTGATGGTCTTATTTGTTCGATTTGGATCACCAGAA
This sequence comes from Timema podura, assembly GCA_033556935.1. NCBI lineage: Eukaryota > Metazoa > Arthropoda > Insecta > Phasmatodea > Timematidae > Timema > Timema podura. The sequence continues at coordinate 55,931,898 of JAVRXN010000005.1, forward strand.
CTTATGGTATCAGATAATGATAGTCAACTCGTTTGTTCAAAAGAATATACTGATTTTTGTGACTTACATGGCATAAGATATCGCACAGGTGCACCACATTTCCCACAAACCAATGACCAAGCAGAAAATGGTGTTGGCCAGCTAAAACGATCCATCAAGAGGGCCATTCTTGCTGGAAAAGATTTTCATATGGCCGTGACAGAGTTTATAATGTATTAAAGGAACACCCCTCAGCTAACCACTGGGGTTGCCCCAGCGATGTTGATGATGGGTAGATCTTTGCGAACACCAGTGGCTGTCATAAACAATAGAACGGATGATCAAAACAACCAAAGCATGGGGAAAATAGGGGCCCATGTATCCTATAAGCAAGGAATACAGCGAAGCTATTCTGGAAGAAGGAAAACAATTTTTAATGTAAATTAAAGTGTTTTGGTCAAAGTTTTAAACAAACAAAGTTATTTGGGAAAATTCTATAATTCACAAGAGGCTGGGTGAAAGTCTAACCTTTGTGAGGTTAGGCTCAGGAGCTGTAGTGAAACGTCATTTGAGCCAAATGATTACGGCATTACCTTGTAGCAATCAGAATATATCATCTCCCAAAGAGTCCCTTTGGGCCATGCCATACCCGCCTGATTCTCCTATTCATAGGGGGGAACAGGACATTGGTACTGGGGATGACTCGTTATTGCCCACACCCAGCCCCATAATTGGTGATGGGTCAAGTCAAGACATGCAGAGGGACTCTTCATGGACATTAGGAGGTGCACAGCAGTCAAATCCAGAAGACAGGAGGGATACAGGAGCAAGACAACAGGAGGCTGCAGAAGAAAAACCGCGACGGCCCACTCGACCACCCAGGAAGCCCCATACTCACCATTCTAAAGGAAGACAGAAAGGGGAGATAGTGGAATGTTCAGTGATTGGGCCTTAACTTTTGGTACCTTGAGGAGTGTTGTGATACCTGTAATCTATGATATGGTAAAATATATGTTGGATTGTCATTGTGTTTGTCAGGAGTGAACTGGGAAGTTGTGAAGTTTAAATGTAATGATGTATTGATGTCATGTTAAAGAAATAGTATAGCAAGCTACCGGTATGCTAAGAGAACCTATAAAACTAAACTAATTTAGTAACATTACAAGGTAAGAAGAGGATAACTAAATTTGACACTCGTGACTTGTTTCTTTAAATAAGTTGCTGTAGTAGGCTAATATACATTGGATGATCGTCCATAAAAGCTTCAGAGCTGCAGTACCTCCAACAATTTTACACATATTTTATTGTAATTTAGTACAGTCAACCAAAACACATCCCAAAAGTTTATAATTATTTTCAAAATATTTAAGATTTTGTAATTTTTACGGCAGTAATTGTGCGATTTTGAAGGAAGATTTTAATGGGGCTACTAGCTAAGCGTCAGGCGTTGTAACTCTCTCTGAACCATTTGGGGCTTGGGTAATGGTGAAGTGTAGAAATATAAAAGGAGGAGTTGGGGAAATACCCAAGTGGTAACAGAGGATTAGAGCTGCAAACGTTGCAGACTCCTTCGACAGCCATGGTCTAATATAGAACAGAAATGTGTGACTAATATTTTTGCTTTAATCTAATTTTGTATTCTTGCATGTTTAACTGTTTATCTAACAAGTCCAGTTATGAATACTGAAACTAAAATGTTGTTAATTTACCGACACTTAGTATGTCTCAATTAAGTTTCATTGGCATTTTTTTACTAATGCATCTAAGGGCAATTAGTAATAGTTGATGGTCAAACAATTTTATCCAAATATAAACTCAGAGCATTTGCTTCCCATTAAAAAGAAGATTTGTATTTTAAAATATTCTGATCCTCTAAATTGCAATTAGCATATTTTGTATCATATGCATTTATTATATAATCTAATATTTATTCTAATAAACTATTTATTAACTTTATGTTACCCTTTAATTAGTATAATTTTGTGTTTACTTGCTGCATATTGATACGTTTATGAGATTTTGATTTATCTTTTTTATATATAAAACAATTTTATTTGGTTTATTTTTACAACTAATTAAAATATGTCATTATTTATGTATTTCCGTAACAGTAGGCTTACTACAGTCCACAAATACAAAACAAAATCAGTATCGTTATAATCCACAAAGTTTTTCATTCAAACAAATGTAGGTTTAATTAAGTTTTAAGCTACCTTTTTATTATAGTTATCGAACTTTCAATATAGCATGGTTTCTGAAACCAACATACACGCTAGTAGCAAACTTTAAATATTTATATTAGAGTCTTGGCAGAATGTAAACAACATGGGTGATAACCACAAATTTTAATATATTAGTATTTGTATTAGTATTTGTGACACTGAATTGTAAATTCTTTAAAATAATTGTTTCTTCGCTCAAGTTTGGTATATTACTTCACTATTTCCCTATTTTATTCACTAGACATATGTTTTCGAAGAAGAACATTGAAAGAAACAGTTAAATCTGTCCCCTCACAATCAAGCAAACGACAAACTTGAGCGTCACGCTTTGGTCCTTTTCAAGGGGTCTGTTTATGTTCATCGAATATAATATAGAGATCACTGCCTTTAACCTGACTGGTTTGGACTGGATTTGACTTTTATGATGTGAAATTAACCTACTCCCCCTTCGTCAAAGAAACTAAGAACATGGTTCTGTTGCTACCATTAATCTTTATAATATAACTGGATGGACATCTGTGGCAGAAATTTTCGAGTTGACATCTGCATACCATTGTGTGGGAAGGGGAAGGAAACTATCAGCTATCTCTTTCTCTCTTACACCCATACAAAGCACATTAATTTGATCGACTATATGAGATATAACAATGTGTGATTAGTTAAATGAAATAAATGTGATAGTAAAGGATTTTAAGAGCATAATAAAGTTCGAAACTGGTGAGTTTTTTCTTTAAATAAGTTGATGTAGGCTAATATACACGATGGTTTTTGAAGGAAGCTTGTTTGGAAGGCTTTATCTCGTAACAGAATCCTATCCTGTAGTAGTGTTTAGGTAGGGTAAAAGACTTTCCAGAAGGGAATTTCTACTTCCGTTCTAAATGGCCATTTATCCTACAAAAATACTAATATATTATAGTATTCTGGTATGAAATAAAGCCTTATCACACGACACTTGCTTGTACTAGAATTCAAGTGTGCTAGCTAGCACCTAGATATCTGTATACTAGCTAGTACAATAGAAACGGAACTAGAGTATTCACACGCTGCTAGTTTGGTATTAGGTTCTAGTGCAAATATTTATGGAACGTCAGCTATTAATTTTGGGTGCAGCAGCAGTATTAATTATTAATAATGATGTTGAAAATTATGAGAGGGAGCGTAGGAAAAGAATATGGACACGGGACTGGATGGAAAGACGAAATAATGGTCGCGGGATACTAAAAATGATACTTTCGGAGGTTATACTCCATTCACGGAAGGAATTACTCTCTGAAAGGTCTTTTTTCCTACCAATATCCCACTATATATATTAGATTTCTAGTAGGGAAAAAGGCCTTTCAGAAAACAATTCCTACGCTGAACAGACTTTAAGTAGGATACATTCGGGGTGACTTTAACGTTTAGTATCACCCCAAATTTGTATTCATTTATTTATGATGTGGTCATAGGCCCCTAAGCCCATGGGTGTCCAAGTACAGTATCCTTGACACACACACATGTTCTTTTTTTAGGCCTACGCACACTTTATATTCTAAAAAAGCAACCACCTAAGTTTGGTATGCTATCAAGTTTATTTCTATTAAAATTAGGTCTGGAACACAGTTTGTCGTTTTTAGATGACATATTTTTAATTAAATATATATTAAATATATTGTCATATTGTGGTAATTTGGTATTATATAAACAAGGATGCTTGGAATAATTTTCTGCCAACAACAAAATCACATTCGATGACCATGTTGGCGCCATTTCTACCATTTCTCTACACACATTCTCAGCGTGCATTGATTGGTCGAATTACATAAACTAGTGTCGGAACTAATACGAAAATAACGCCTGTTCTATCCTTACAACTAGTATGGTAGCCAGTATCAAGAGGCAGAACCAGTATACTTTTTCTGATTCACATGACGCTAGATGATGACGTGCTAGCAAGTGCTAGCTATCATACTGGATTTCAATTACGAGCTAGTGTCGTGTGATACGGGTTTTACAGATTGGGATTCCTACTAAAATCAGGGTACCGTACTTCATACAAGCTTATAACCTAAATTATCGTTTGAAAGTAAGACTTCTACACAATGTATGTCATTCAAACAAATGTAACAAAGTTTTTAGCTAACTTGTTTCATTATAGTTATCGAACTTTCAACATAATATGGTTTCTGAAAGCAATACACATGATATGAGCGAACATTTTTTTAACGGTAATATGATAAAACTTTTTACAAACCTAAAACCTAAGTGATCATTTGAACGTTTGGCAACTACACAAAGTTTGTCATTCAAACAAATGTAATAACGTTTTAAGATACCTTATTCATTATATTTATCGAACTTTCAATATAATATCCCATGTGGAAAAATCATATCTAACCAGAACGAGGCCAGATCTGGGGCAAATATGACATTCCCTTATCTGGCCAGTTCCAATTTTGGCCAGATATGGCATTTTTCCATATGGGATGGTTTATGAAACCAATATACAAGCTAATAGCCAACTTTAAATATAAGTGTAGTCTTGGCAGACTGTAAACAACATGGATGATAACTACATATTTAAATATATTAAAGATTTTATTCGTATTTGTACAGTACTACCTGAAAAACTTTAGCGTAAATGTTTCTTCATCTAAGTGTGGTATAATACTTCATTATTTTCAAACAATAACCCTTTATTCATCAGATACATGTTTTAGCATAAGAACATTGAAAGAAATTGTTGAAACCCCACCCCCCGCAATGAAGCAGACGATAAACTTGAGCGTCACGCCTTGGTCCTTGACAATGCGTATGTTTATGTCCGTCCAGTATAACATAGAGATCACTGGCTACCACTAGTTATTTGATCATTGTTTATAAGAGGATTTTATCCAATGATATTTTATAGGAGGATTATACTTTGCTGAGTCAATAATTGATTCAAAGGATGTCACTGTATTTTTAAATTAGTAAAACATCAAAGAAAAACATAAATTTTTAAAGTAAAAAATAAAATACATAAATCATAATGCATATATATACATATATATACAAATATACATATATATGTATATATATGAGTATTCATGAGTATGGTAATGCAATAATACATTTTTTTAAATTAAGGTTTTATATCCTATCTAAGCTAAAAAATATGTATTAAGAATTAATAGCCAGAGCTATTATTTATGCTTATTAGTGGGGATTACTCCACCTAGATATCATATTCTGAAAATTGAAAAATGACACCTGGACACGGTCCCGGGTTCGATTCCCGTGTCCAGGTGTCATTTTTCAATTTTCAGAATATAAAAAATATGTAGCTAAAATTATTGTTATTAACAGAGATTTTAGTAGTAATTATTATTGAATTACTTAAACTGATTCTCAATGCCAGCGGTTCCCAAACTTTTTGAATTGTAGAACACTTTTCAGGAGATAAATTCGTCACGAAGCACTATAGTTGCCTTGATGCTAAAGATATGCACATGCAATTTTTGCTATATTTACCTAACTGCATTTTGTTGTTAAATATTAGTGATATTTTATCGTATAATAAAAGCATGAATTATTTTTAGATTTCTAAATAGCTTAAGTTTTGATCTAAACTTAATTTCTCCCATTGAAAACCATTGAAAATTGTAACTTTAAATATCGTTTTCTCAAAACAATTTTGCACATAAGTGTCTGGTATAAGGGTGACGATATTTTCACATAGAGGCTACATAGATAAATACTAAACCTAATTACTGCAGTATTCACGATGGAAACGAATGTTTAAGCATTTGGGCATGCTAATCATCTAGTTTTATTTCATTATAAATATTATTTTCTTCCTTAATTTCAGAGAACTAACGCAAAACAACAACAAAAAACATAAATTAACCTAAAGCAACACATTTGATAACGAAAACAAAGTAGGTATTGTAAATCCATAATATGTTACCCGCACAAATAGTATTAAAACCATTTTCATGGCTGCAAAAAAAAAGTCACTTGGCATTAAAAAAAAAAAGAACGATAAAGTATAGACCACGAACTTAATTTTCAATGAGAGGGATGGGACTGCTGTGTTTTGATTTGCACAATGTGGTTATATCTGGTTGAATTTGGGACAGCTCCAACCAAATATCTGGCTCTGCATTGAGCCGGGATCTTTTGTTTTAGTAGCCACATTGGCAGAGAGTCCTGATCCACATAAGTAAGTTATTGCAAAGGGAAGAAGGATTATTTTCGCTCTATCTGACAAAACTTCAAATTCGTCTCGTAGCTGACATCAAAATTCTGATAGTGACTTCTTAGTTGCAAAATTCTTTTTTACCGTAGAATCTGATATCAAATAATTCAAGCATTTATACTGCTCCGATGCCAGGTTGGCTTTTCCAACATTTAAATAATATAATAATATTGTAGTGCTACTTGATTTGTTTCGACTCTCGACTGTATACTGACTGAATTTCAACTGATTGAACTTCAACTGACTGAAGGTGCGAAGAAACACGAGTTTTTAATATTCAATAGAAACTTCCCAGAAAATTCTGAAAAGGTGTCGAAGCTAACAATCGTATCTGAAAGCTCGGCGAAGTTCTCACAGAGACGGGGTTAACTGGCACCCTTTCTCTGGTTTCGCCACGTGCAGTCTGTAAACAATTTCTACCCAATACTTATCTATACACAGTTCGTGGACGTACAAATTCACAGTTTTGCTATCTTGTCACATTTTATTTATTTTTATTTCCAATCTATTCGCGGAGCACTTGGAGATGCTTTGCGGAGCACACTTTGGGAACCGCTGCTCTATGCTATACTTTTATATTGCTATCTAATATTTATTGATACTACTAAAGTCTAAACTAATTATATTTATATATATAACATATATTTTGATGAAATAATGTATTCAAAAGTACAATAAAATACAAAATTATAATTAATTTTTTACGATTAATAGAAAAAATATTTTTATTAAATAATTATATTTGTTAAATAGATGCTTTGTTGACTAGACTGATTGAAATAGTTAAAAAATGGTAGTATCTGGTGATTTGTTTGTGCCTGCAACATACGTGCGTTGATGAAACGGGTTTTCATTGTGTTGTGTTGAAATGTTTGGTAAAATGTTAAGTAGAAGTGTTTGTGTTTACACGTAATTGTGATTTGTTTCCATTTCAGTAAAAAGTTTGTGTTAATTTGAGCATATGTGTATGGTCCCAATTGGATTTTGACAGTACCTGACAGAAGGTGAGTCAAATGTGACGTAGCCTTTATAAGGTCAAAAATTAGGCTAAGGTATAATACAATTAACAGGTGATTGTTCACGTGTTTTGTTTGGACCTCGTCTGACGGTTACAGAATTTACAAGTTCTGATTACGTATTTTCTTTAATATGTCAAATCAGATGTTAGGCATCTGCTACTTTCGACATACTACCATATGATGACATTAAGGGTTTACATTGTTATATAGTATATTGTTATAGTTAAAAACCACTTTCATTGTAGCTGTCAGATGGAATGGTGTCATCATCTGTGTGCTTATTAAAATAATAACAACCTTTTGTATTTTTAATGTTAATAAACGGTGAACACAACATGCTAATTTTGGGGGAAAGTGATTCAAACATGCTAGTTTACAAAAGTGAGGGGGTCCATTAAATTCTTGGGGGGTCTGGACGCCCTTGCCAACTGTGGAGACTAGAAAGCTTTATTTAACAACTCGGTTGATACAGTCGCTGATAAAATGTTCGAGCATGGATAAATTAAGTTTTATTATTTGGGGGTGATTGGGAGGGGGGGACAGAAAACTACAGTACGACACAATCACTTACAAATAGGTCTATAATATAATATGAGAACAACATTTTCAAAAATCAGTTGGCCTATAAATAAAGCACTCTTTAATACGTTTTTGTAAGGAAAAATATTTTTACTCATTGCACTACACTTCAAAGGTATATAAATTTTGAACAAATTTGTATAGCTAAGGCCTATTCATTATTTTTCACTGGAATATGTTTTTAATTACTTAAAATAATAATGTAAAACAGAAATAAGTTTATTCATTTTGAATAAAATCACAAGGGCATATTTCGATATACTACTGACATTTTCAAAAATCTGACACTAACTAAAGTAGGTACATACCGATAAAAGTGCTATTTATAATTTAAAACAGTAACCAGATATCAATTTTTGCAAAATTGTTTGAAGTCATTTTCGAAATATTTGATTTTAAAAACATTTATTAGTCATCAATTCCCTGAAAAATAATAATTATTTGGCAATATAGGCCTATTTATCATGTAAAACACTGCCTAGGTTTTCAATCTGAACAAGAAGGTTAGTCATTTTTTTATATATTTTGAATTTAAAAAATAATATTCATAGGGGCCTATGTAAACTAGGGTACCTATAACTTAAATTTTACTCTGAAAAACAAGTAGGCCTATGTAGCCTACAGTGCTATTCATAGTTTAAAATAACCCTTAGATAGGCTAGGGGCTGTAAATTTTAAACAAAATCATTAAAGTAATTTCCTAGGAAACATCTAATTTTCACTAGGCTAGTCTTTAGTAAGGTATCCTTAAGCAATTTTCTCCCAAAATTTAGGCCTAAGTTACAGTAGAAAGCCTACTGGTATTATTTGTCATATGTCAAATACACTCCAGATATTAATTTTAAACAAAATTGTTAAGGCCATTTTTAAAAAATTTCAAAATTTAAACACCTCTTATTTTAACCTGACTATAATTAAAATTTAAAAAATTGGCCAACATAGGTGGCCTATATTGCCTAAATATCAAGTTTGAACAAAATCCATCAAAGTGTTATCGGTTGTGTCACCAAGTAGGGTCTACAGACAGACAAATCGAGGAAGAGACAGAATTTCCAGACTAACTTTTTGGGGTTCAGAGCCACATTAAATGTCAATATTCATCATAATCTTAAGATTGAATTTTTTCATGATTTTAATAGGTTTATATTTTCTTTATATGAGAAAGTAAAAATAGATATCTTCAAAAAGAATAAATCTTTGGAAACAACAATTTATCATAATACTATTGTTATCTTAATACTGACACACAAGCGAATATAATATTATTAATATTAGCAGCATTGACATAGTTTAATCACTACCCGCATCACTAAGCACATGGTCAAGATCATAGAGTCTGGTTTGCCAGTGACAAGGATGTCAGTGTTTGAATCTCGGCCAAGTGTAGCCTATTGAGGATCTTTTTCCCAAATGGTTTTCCATTCTACCACCCATGAGAATGAGGGTACATTTCCTTTAATTCTACCTTTATAATTCTTACAACAATGTTCAACATAATTAGTACAGTAGCCCCACGGCTTCTTTGGTGCTGATTGACAGATCTGAAAAGTTACCAGACCAAATTATGTAACCCTACTCCAAACCATATGGTCTGCAAAAACATGTGTTTAGCAGCTGTCACTTTTGACAGTCAAAATTTAGGTATATACCTAAATGTTGACTGTCAGAAGTCAGCTGTGAGCCGACAGTCAGCACCAAAGAAGCCATGGGGCTACTTTAGCTTGGTTATATGTATAGCAGAATAGGTTGAAAAACGCAAGAAAATCTAGATTTTAAAAAATATATAATTTCTTTTGAGCTGTTGTATGGGCAGATGGTATGTGAATGGTCTTGTATTTTGCTCTTCAAAAACCCTCACATGGCCTCGGGAGCGCTCACGTATACCTAGCTTCCAAATAGTTGGCTACCTCGTAATTTTGTGAACCGAGAATATAACAACAATAACACATTTAAACATGTACTTAAAGAACTGTATGGAAGTACAAACTTTTGACGTTTATATGGGCATAATAGTTCAAACTGAAATAAGGGTTATATGGAACGATTCATCTTTTATCTACCTACCTTATGTTTCCCAGCTATCATCTCGATTCTTGTTCTTCTCCGCTATAAAGGGTACCAAGCAACCTTCAGCACGGTTTCAGTGTGGAAGATTTTAGGATAATCCTTTGTGCATTTGGTACCATCCATACATGGCACCTATGGGTTTTTGCCACCACATGTCCCATGCACCATACACCATACACCTTTCACAATTTAAAACAGCTGAGGCTCTGCAATTTGATCGGGAAACTCGGCATACACCAAGTTGTCTTCGAGTGTACAAACTTTATCTTCTTCCTTTAAAATTACCAGAATGTATGAAGAAGCCCCTTTTTGAAATTCAATCGTATAACTTACACAAAGGCTATTGGTGTTCATAAAATATCATTAGGGAGCGCTTCAAGTTTTATTTTAAACACTCTTGCCACCAGATCCGGTATTTCTGATGATTTCTGGCTGGGGAAGAGATTTTCTTTGACTTCAGGCTATCTCGGATTGCTGGTAAATGTGTCACAGAGCTCCGATTTCCCTGGGCAGGTACTAATGCCATCGCATCGTAGTAACGTTCCTTCGTGTTTTTGTGGCGATCTTTGGAATTTGGAATTGCCAATTTGGATAGCATTTGTGCTGCAGTTTCTGACAAATGATCCATTAACCCCTTGTAGCATTCAACCCTGAGCCTTGCCTGTTGTGTACAGGTATAGTTAAGGTTGTTTGTTTCCACTTGCAAATAAGAGTCAACTGCTCATTGCTGAAATAGTTTTTCTCCATGCAGAATAGGGTTGGGTTGAACCCGTCCTGTAACTTATTACTTCCTCATTTTCGGTTCTCTAAAGTGTTTTTTTGGCCCTGTTTTGATCTTTTCTCATTTTTGTTTGTTCTGTAGTCACATTTTGATTTTGCCTCTTTTTGTATTTTTTTCTTGCACTTTCTTTCCTCTCATTATGATTGATTTTCATCTCTTTTTGTTTTTTTAATATATAGACAGAATCTTTTATAATTGTTTGATTACAGTTATGTTTCCTCCTACAGATCAAAGTGACCCCCTGAACTGCACCCTTTAAATCTCATTTTCTTTAGAGGTAGGTCAGTTTGGCCATGAGTTGCAGTTGTGTAGTAAAGGCTGCCACTTCTCCACACTTCAAACACAGTAGGGAAAATTTGGCCTGCAGCAATCACCCACACATTGTACCTACCATGGGTGCCTCATTATGTCTGGTACTCAATGGCATTTGGATAATTGTCTTCAGCGGGTGTGCAGCTGAGGATGTGGAACTCCTCCCAGTTTGAACATACGTGATCTACAGCTTGCGCACTATCATGTGCTCCGTTTCTGTTCCGTGTACTAAGGCAAGAGAAGGTCCTGAACCAAAAGTTTCCTTCATCCTTTATTAGAATAATGCTACCTCCTTCCATGGTCAGTTTTCTCCATAATGCTAGCAAACATGAAATAATAGCGAATCAACTAAAATTAAAACGTAAATCCAAATAGGAATTCAAACTAAAAACCTAGATCTAACTTTGAATCCAGTTTCAAAACAAAATCTAAATCGAATTCAATTTAAAAGTACGATTTGATCAACACATGAATGTATATGAAGAAAGGGAAAAATGGCGCCGAACGGCTATATTAGGTTAAACATTGAAAAGAAGATAGAAGGGGCAAGACCCACACACTTACCAGAAAATTGAAGACCTCAAAGTTTGCAATTAAAACACAAAAAAACAACACATAATTCACACTGAGTGTGTTTTACTTCTTATGCTAAAGAAGGAGACTGATGTACCCTGACATTTACATTAATTATGTGTTTTGTTGTGTTTTAGTTGTGAACTTTGAGAGCAACAGTTTGCTGGGGTAAGCCTTTGCCCTTCTATCTTCCTTTCATTGGTGACCTGGTGGTCTAGGGGTAAGGTGTCAGACTTCTATGCTGAGGGTCCGAGGTTCAACCCTCGGTCTCGGAACAGATTTATCTGATTGCCAAACCCTTCCTTCACCTTTGACAAGACGTGTATTAATCACAACTTGTGAATGTGAGGAATGCCAGGCCTCCACCGTGGTTCGGATTCCCACGTTAAACTGTAGGTCCTCCATTTCATCTCACAATCACCCTACCATTACACATTAGCGTAAGTGCGTATAACCCGAAAGGGTAGTAAGACGCAGTTTATAATAATGATATCTTCCTTTCAGTGTTTTATTTTACATAAATGAACTTGCAAATTAAAAAAAAAAAATGGGTGCGAGACTGAAGTAATGTAGCATGGTTCACTATTTTACACAGTAAATTTATACTTTTTAACTTCTACTCTGTAGATAGGGCTAATATACATTCAATCAACAACACTTAGTAAAACAATTCATTGCCATGGTAGGTCCATGAACAATATTAACAAACATTTTAAAATTTAAAATCAATTTGATAAAAAAGGTTTTGATTTTCATGTTTTTATAATAACATATATATAGGCCTGCTAAAGAAAACATCACGTGGTTTCCTTTTTAGCATACCGTAGGAAATGGTGTTATTTGGAGTTTTAGTTTTTTGAAACCACCTCCCATTTTAGCCCCTCTAAAGGTTTTACAATACTAAACTTCCAATTTTTTTATTTTTCTCCAATTGGAGGGCCATGAATAAAAATTGTCAGCTCTTTATGACATTAGAAATGGCTCTATTTACAGATTTTGGTTTTTGGAAACCCCCAATTTTGAGAGAACCCATGAGAATTTTCATTCACCAAATATTCCCGAACCCGACTGAGTTAGGGGTTACCTGTCTGCAAAATTTCGAGACACTTTTGGTAGGACATAGGATCCCAACTGACAATTAGATATAAAAAAAAAGTACAATTGAGGGGTCGGCACTTCCGGTCGTTAAGGTACTTATATGCACCCTTTTGGGGTAAGAACTGATTGCCTACCAAATTTCAGATTTGTGGGCCTTATGGTTTTATAGATATTTTAGGCCGTACAGAGCATTCCAACTGGTAATTATAGTGGAGATTAATTAATTAGTATTTGGTTAGTGACATATACAATTAAAACTGTAGTAAAAGTTAAAAAACAACTATAACATTAAGTTTGTAGATGTATATGTGGAGTAAATGTATATGTGGAACCCCCACCCCTTCATCTTTTAAGGATGGTCCAACAAATCTTAGGGGAGGGGAGTTCAGACCTCTCCTCCCCTGTTCTACACTCTTGATAATAGATTACAAATACTTTTTTTTTTGTCAACTTACTATTAGTATTACACCCACAAAAAATGTGGGGAATCTATTGATACTAAGTTAAAGGTTAGTAAAAAACTTTGTTATGGTGACAAAATTCAAAAACAAAATCATCTAAAGGACTCAGGAACAAATATTGTTGAAAAATTTGTAGGTAAAGTTGCGTGACCAAAACTTTAAATATTATAGAGCTGAATAATGTACAATAATCTTTTGCAGCGACCACACTTAGCTCTTTTTTTTGTAAGAAACATTATTCTTGAAAATGGTTATCATAACTATAGGCCTTCTTTTCTAATCCAAACGAAAACACTCTTTGCACATCCACTAAAATGTTTACATCCAACAAACTCACACAAGGCTCCATTAGAACTGAACTGGAAACGTAGTACATAGATATGAGTAGACACACTCACGAAAGTAATATATTAAATAAAGTAATAATACAATATATTAAAATGCTAAATAATGTATAAACATATTATTAGTCTCTTTTCCAACCTAACTTAACCTAACCTTCACGACGATAATTACTTGGCTGACTATCTAACCTTGCTACCTTTCCATTCGCTAATAAATTATAATTTCAATTTACTTAACATCTATTACTGTTTCAAGCCTGTTGTCTGTATCAATTTTTCATTAATGCCAAATATTTTCCACTACTGGCTTGCTAGGCCTGTCGTAGCTTCATAGACCTTATAATCTAACTTGAGATTAAGACAGGAACAACATCCAGTCCCTGCCTGTTAATTCATCACTGTGAAAGGGTAAACCTACATTTCAGCCATGCTGGGAATCGAACCTGGGACCCTTAGCTCAGTAGACAAACAAGCTACCGACTGAGCTAAGGTGTCAGATTGTAATTTCAATTAAGATTAACAAAATAAACAATTTGGCTTATGCCTTATAAGATGCTGTAATATCGTACTGTAATGAATTATAAATCAAACCACATGTTGGTTTAGTAGGCCTATGGTTTTATTGACTTGTCTAAATGTTGTAAGAATTAAATTATTTCAAATAAATATAATTAGACTCTATAGTATCATTGGATTCCCCATTTCCTTGTGAATATAATAATGGTAATTTTTTTAGCACCACATATTACACCATTTGAGTTATAAACTCAATATTATTAATTTTGTAGCGATTTGATTTCTTAAGTAAAATACACTGTACTATCTGTTAAGGAGTTTGAAAGTCATTACTATACTAGAATTTCCTTATTATTAATACACACAACAAAAATAGGCCATGGCGATTAACATAATTCCAATATTAAGATTGTATAATTTCTAGTATTAGAAAATTAACACAGACAAAATAATGCTTAATTATAATTTAACGTTCTGCCGCAATATTGCCTGGAATTCAAAGGAATTGTATGAATACAGTCCTAAGTTTTAGACAGGTTTGATTCAAAATATATTACATATTGTGTGCAAAATAGATATAACCGCTTAAATATCTCTGACATCATTGAAATATATTAGCTGTAAGATTCACATTTTTGATCAAAATTTGTGTCAGTTTAATTCTTGTGGTTTCATTATAAGATGTTCAAAATATTCCTAATCAAAATTCAGTTGAGACCACCAAGAATGGGGAGATCGAGGTTTGAATCTCGGTCGGGTGAACTGGGATGGTTTTTCCTAAATGGTTTTTCACTCTCCCTCCACACAAATGCGGGTTCACTTCCACTAAAATTCAACCTTCCCAATTCCTAATCCATTAGTGTAATTAGTACTTAAGCGTATAACCCAAATGGGTAGTAAGACGTGGTGCTAAATAATAATAATAATAATAATAAACTATTCACTTGCCAAATTTGGAGTTTTAAGATCTAAATTGGTTTTCGTTATTGGGATTATGTCAATGGAAATCTATGAAAGTTCTCATATTGATGTGTTCCATGCTTTGCTACACAATTTGGCCAAATGTTTTTGAGTGAGCAAAGTTTAATGAGTTTTCTTATAATTTTAATATTAGGCCCTATATTAAAAAAAATATATGTCAATTTTGCAATCATTGAAAATTTGCTTTTGCTATTGTGTTTATAGCCTAGAGGACAAACATATTTTATGCAAAGCCTGCTATAATATAACATTCAAAAAGTTTTCGGGATTCTGCCCTCTATGTGTACTATTCTCATTTAAAAAAATTAAGGAGAAGGAATGGAATATTAGCAAGATAATAAAATAGCATTTGATTTGGGCCATGGATCAAAATGGCGTGGCTGTGAATACAGTACTTTAGTGCAAGATATTTGATAGGAATAATATGTTGTTGATCGATGGTAGGTTAGGTTTTGTTATGTTGGGGTTTATAATGATAAACATATCAATTATTGTGTACTAAAATACTTTTTAATATTTCTTGGCACTATTCCATCCATTTAAATATTTACATTTTTCTGTTCATACTGTACTGCATACTATAATGTCAAGAGTTATTGTGCTATGCCTGCCCTACAATTAATAGGTGGATGTGACTTGAAACCAACAGTATAGTTGTGTCACAATCATTAGACTTCTGAATTTAAAAAATATATAAAAGTATTAGTCTAAAATCAAATTGTATTTACAAGTATTGTGAATGTTATAAAAAAATCAATGCTCATATAAGTTACATTGCAGTTCGTAGCCTAGTTTAATCGACCTACCACTCACCCTAATACATTGTAACAAAAATGTTCTTTAATTGTATATTTCTATTAAGTATTTAATTAGAGATTTAGGGGCCTACTTGTTTAAGAGGGTGTGGATTAATAATTACTTATTTAGGGGACTATGTTATAGTGGTTATGTATTTCCTGCAATTGTGTTAGTCCAATGATTTGCTAATAGCTTGTTCAGGCTTGATACAAATGAATTGGGTATGTGTTAATGGATCATCTTTCTAGTAATTAAAATATGGTACGATTCACTGCACATACTTTATCTCTCTTTAATAATAAAATAAAGACAGCTCCTAAATATATGTATTGTTGCATAAACCAAAGAGCATAAATGTAATAATATACACTGTTACTGATAAATAGAGAAAAGAGGAGCATCTTTGTCCACCAAAGAGCTTAACAATCAATTTCCTATTTCTAAGTATTCCACAAATAATCCACATGTGTGCTAATAGCTCATAAACTATTGATTTAATAAAACTACATTTCAAACAAAAGAGAGCTATATTTATTAGTACTAAATATTTACAGTGATAAGTTATTTCGTATCTCAAATAGTTGTGAAGATGTGATCAAAATTGAAAATTTCTGCATAAGCTTAGTATCCTCAAAGTCATGTTCACAGAAAAATAAAAATAATCATTTTTGTTAGTAATTTTTAACACTGTCTAAATACTAAATTTAATCAAAATTGTTGAAGCAAATTTTGAGTAAATATATTTTTTCTTTTTTGCACTTCAGTAAACTGCTCAAAATTTTAGGGCAAGGTATCCAATTCCAAAAATTTCATGGGAGAACCTCATGAAAACCCTAAATACCAAGTCTTAGCCTGATTGGTAAAATGGTTTCGGCTCTGGTCGGAGATACAGACCAAAAAAACACTTTTTTGATTTCAGGGCATCATGAAATGTCGACATTAATCCAAATCTCGAATTAGATTTTTTTGACAATCACAATACTTATTTCTTCAAGGGGTCAAGAAAAAGTAAAAATTCTGACACAATAATTTCAGATTTGTGATGGCCACTGGTCACACGACTATTGCAGCAATCACAGCGGCACTCTCCAACAATGCGACCCCCACGACTATCACCGTTGCCAGCTCTAGCTTTACGGCTTCTCCCACGGTTGGCTCAACTGTAGCCAATGAAGTGGTGCCCATTTTCCTACAAACAAAGGCTGCACAAGGCATCGCAGGAGTTTTTGTCTGGATCGCCCTTTTCCTCACTTGCCAGCAGGTAGGATAGTTTTATTGTTTTCAAAAATAGTTTATTTTAGTATAATCCACTGTAGAATATTTACAATTTGTGCTTAGGTTATTTTCGATTTGAATGGCTGATATTTATGTGTCCGAACAATAGGCAATGGCAAGAAAATACACGTTCTACTTGTGAGTTTTTGTGACAGTGGATAAGCTCATTAATGTGGCCAACATACACCTAACTACACTTTTAATTATTCCTTTGAATGCAATCCAGTTTTTCAGTGTTCCAAGCATCTACTCGAGATTTTTGTATGTTTATTGGGGTTTCATTTCAAATCTATATATTGAGAGTCAGTGTCGAAGCGTCATCTTTCTTTTTGTTGAGGCACAACTTATTGGTAGTGATTTTTTCTCACCACGAGCTTACATATTAAATTACATTCATTTAAATTTTCCTAGTTTTTGAAAATCACTAGAATTACAAAATCACTAAACAAATCTACAAACAGAAAGAATAAAATCATACTGGTTTTGAATTAACCCATAAAAGTGATATTAATTTTTACAAAAGTTGGGCGCATCTCTCTCTCTTAGTGCCAGTTCATGAGTACCACAATATTTCTATTAATATGCCTAATATACCCTATTTTTTTACACCTGTCCATTGCATTTTTGGACTGAAATTTTGACCCCGAAATATATTTGTGATGCACTATTTACTGTTCCAAATGTTTTAAAATTACATACATTTTCCACATGAATTGCACACTCCTTATATTTTTAAAATTATTTTACTTAAATGTTTAAGATTTTTACTGCCGAACGTTGTTCACCACCCCTCATCAACAAATAATAAACAATAAAAACAAAATAATCTGTTTTTCTTCACTCACAGCTAACCACATTTATTTACCAAACCAAGCATCAGAAAAAAATATCTTTTTCTTGCCATCCACCTGCGTAAATGTAAAGTCATTAGGCTGATGTATTCCTAACCGTTTAATTTCAAGTTTTGCCTACAGTTTTAATGAATAAAACGGAGTTTTTATTGAAGACTCTTCTTTATTCATTTAAATAATCAATTTCACATGTCATCTTACTTCTTTGGTCTTAACACATAATAAAACACACACATAAAAAATAAAAACAAAACATAGACCACCTTCATCCTATAGCAGACCCGCTCAGGCTGACCCCATTCGCTAGTGTAAAGCTTTCACCGGAATGGTAGGGGGATTGACCTTGAGTGAACTCTCACGCTGGGTGTTGAGAGGGCCTTGTCACAGATGGCCCTGCTCAGCTTCTATATTCAGTCACTAAAGCAATGGTACAGTCCTCACAAGGCGTTTGGAGCGAGGAATTAATAATTTTGACTGGAATACTATATAACAAATCCAATAATTCACTGGGTGTAGAGAATGGTACTCCACTTCATATTCATGTTTTTATCCAAGATATTTATTGAATAATATGAAAGAAAGAAATGTTTATGTTCAAAAATGATTGGAAAACTGTTTAGTGGGGCCTGACCCCTGTGACTTTTAAGGACAAACCCCTGTTGAGAGTCATGGGATATCTTTCGGCCATATTGCACAAACTTTCCTGTGGATACAATGCAGGATTTTATTAGGATTGTTTATTTGAAAATGGTCTGAATGGAGATCATTCCAAGTGAATACAATTCAGTCGTCTCAATCATTGATACCACTGCCAGCAGTGACTCAACAGTTGGCTTGTAATAATTGTACTAATAGTAAAATAAAACTAACCTCTGAGTCACCGGTGGCTGTGGTATCTTTGATAGCTTATCATAGTAGCCAATGATTTCCACACATCCATCACAAACTCTGCCTTAAACTCTGAGTAAAGAATGACCCTGAGCACGAGACAAATCCTTGATAGGGCCCCAGGCTCAATTCCTCCTGTCCAAGTTTACGAATATGGAGATAGGTTGAGAAGTGTAGTTTTATCAGAAGTGCATTAGCATAGATAGAGAACAAGAAAACCACATCAATGACCACCGATGCCCATTGCTTCTGGCTGAGGTTTGAAAATGTTTCATCATTAATCCAGTATATTGCAAGCCTGATATTATAGATCACATGACATTTAGTACAGACTATTATTTTTACTAACCATGAACAAATTTTAGGTCATATATGTGTGTATTTGTGCTATTGAACTCTGTTCATTGGTTTATAAATAGTCAACCCAGGCATACACACAATCATAATTAAAGGGTCTTAGGAAGATCTAAGGTCATATTAATCTTAGCTCTAATTTAATTTTTCCAACAGTGAATAATTGTCACTTAATGTCACAGAAAACTGCTCTCAAAGCAACATAATTTAAGTAGGCTACACTTTAATTGATATCTGTCATAAATTGCTCTTGACTGGGAACTGCTAAGATGCCAATGTCGGGGTAGGCCAAGGATGATTTGGTGGAAGACCATCGACAAAGAAGGCAGGAAACTCCAAAAGTAGGACAGAGAATAGACTTGAATGGCGAAGCTTTATTTGACTACTAGATTTACTTTCACATCATCAATACCTATAAAATAACAATAATAATACAATAGAATGTTATCAAAGCTGACCACAAAACATATATTAGTATTTTCTAAAAGTATTATCCTATGAACATTGAACTGTAGACCTACTCTTTGACTCTATTTAAGGTTGTTTGTTTCTTTTGTAGCCTATTTTCTTATTTGTGCAGATAATTCACGAACTCTCTTTGCAATAAAACATTGATAAGGATATTAAAATTGTTTGTATCTGTTTAATTACCAGATAAGGCTTAGGCCTCGCTTGATAATAACAGTTGTTTTCTGAGAAAAAATAGAACATGCTCAATCAACATCAAATAATGATGTATTCATTTTGTTTGCAATCAAACTTTTAAAAATGTATAAAGTAAGTCATCAAATAGGAACATGCCTTTGAACATGATTGATTGATAAAATCAATAGAGAATCATCCTGTAGATAAGAGGGCAAACTTTCAACACATTTGATTTTGTTTTAAGACCCTGGAATTTTACATGAAGACGTAGTTCTAATAAATATTCAAACTTAAAGTGTTAGTAATGGTTTTTTCAACCTCTTGTGAAGAGTATATTCAACTCCAAAATCTCTTAGAAGCTTAATATGTAAATAAAATATTGTTTAATGTATTCATAATAAATTGTATTTAAGAATGTTTTTACTTTAATAGTTTTAGTTTTATTTGATAAATTATATATATAGGCATATCTGCTTGTTCACAAATATGTGGGTTTTGTTTTTGAGGAGAAATCGCGCAAGGTAAATGTGTGGTTCACTGGTCGATTGATAGATGGAAACATATGTGAACTCCCTTGTTTCTCAAAATGTTCACACACGTCAGTTCTACCCACTCTAAAATCTCAGAAAGGAATCAGATTTGAGTCCAGAAAAAGTAGAGTCTCTAAGAACCTTTAGGACATAAATTATGTTGCAGGTCTTCAAAATGATTGACCCGGCAGGGCGGCGTGGTCCGACTGTATAAAGAAAGTTTTAATGAATTCCCCACAGTAGTTTCTCACAGTCTTTTCATGCCTAGTTGTGGCAGAGGAAAGATCTATTGACAACTGCAGGGTCGCAGGACCAAAACAAAGATGATATACACTAGAACATGTGTTTGGAGGAAAATAGGGTTGGTTGTTGGTCTTCAGTGCCGTAATAGTGTTAGATCCTGCAAGAAGGGCCAGCTTCTACATCTAGTTTGTAGAGAAATGCTATTATCACCAAATCAACAGCCACACAGCCAGCTGATGTTGCAGCCTGATTACAGGCTGGATATCTGGGTCTAGTGATGGCTATTTTTCACTTATTCATCAAATTCGAGACTCTCTCTACTCACTTTAAAGGAGATAGGGAATACTAAAACAAACCTTTTTCTTTAATGAATGCCGTCAATGAATGTATATCCACAGAAGTTACCCTAAGGTGCTAGAGGAAGCTGTTGGTACATTAATAAAAGGCAGAAATTGTGAACAACATCTTTATTTACAATAGTTGCTCAAAGGAGCAGCCACCAATGGTAATGCATACCTGAAAACATCGACACATTGATTGCCTTACATTTTTAAAGGCTTCCCAGCCTCATATGCTAGATGCGTGTCAGCCATCTCAGAATCTGTGAAATGCTACATGTTACATGCAATAAAGTCTGTTTTATGAATGATGACGGCAAAAATAGCCATTTAACTTACTCGTCAACAGCACCTTCTAGCAGCTAAAGGGCGACGTCTGCAGAACACTTTCATTAATAAAAAGGTTTGATTTATTGTTTCCTATTGCTCATTAAAGTTTGGTCAGAAAGTTTGAATATCCTTAATATAATATAAAGTATTCATGTTATATATATATATAGAGGCACTCAAAGCTAAAAAAAAGGGTTCTATCATCCAAGTCAGTAATTTCCTCATTTAGGGAGGTTTGCGACCTGGTTGCAGTGTATCTTTCCGTAGGTTTTTGAAATGGTCATATTGATTGGCAGGAATGAATGGCAAAAGAGATAAAATATTGTTTTTCTTTGCTACGTGACCACCTAGGTGCTTTGTAAAGTAAATCTCGCTTTTCCACAAATTTAGAGTTTTTCTTAGACATTATAGAGTTCGAGAAAGGAAACTCTTCATTCAATATAATTTTGAAACTTCAGGGTCCAAGATTCCTCTCACTAAAACCGCATCTACCTAATTTCTAACCACTTAACAGGATGCCATTGTCAGTTTTTTTCCTGTTGAGCAACATATCCTCAAGTTTTTTGGTGGATAAAATCTCGGTGTTATTTTGACAACTTGAAAGGCTTTTCTTATGACTTCAATCCAGTCTTCATGCCTAAAAATGTGGGTACATTTCGTGAAGCTGATTCTATAACCCCAAAATCTTGATCGTTTGGCAAAAATGAGTGACCCGAAACAAGAAATTTGTAATCAATGGTTTTGATGTTTAACTGAGAATCTTAAACCAGGTTCATGAATTAGTTTTCTGAAGGCATGTAGTCAGACGATGAAGAAGAAAATTCAGGAGCTTCATCAAATCCATTGTTTTAGATTTTATTGAGTAAAGCACGTAAACAAGACACGTAAACAAAGAGTCCGTCCTAGATCACAGATCACATTACTCGAGATATTGGACTTTATCCACTTTGGCAAGGAAATTCTAAGGATACTCGGAGCTAGAACAAACTACTGCCATCTACAAGAAAACAATGGAAATAATTGACTTAATTCACTACAGCCCTGATAAAATACCTCTTTAACAAGTAAGGACCATTGCAAGCTATTTTTTATTTGGCTCTGAACGACTCATATATAAATAAATAAACAACAAACTATATTTAATTGAGAATTACCACCTGTCATGTGACATGTACTTTCACATTAAAAAAGATTAGTTTACAAATTTACTTTAAAAAAAACTGAGTGACACGCTGAATATTGCACTGACTTGCGGGTAAATCAAGTACAGTAACATGCAATGAGAGGCCATTAGACTGAAAGACAAGGTATGTCAATTGTTATTGAATAAAAGGGGAAGTTTTTAAAATATCACAAGCATAGAATTTGGGGGTGGCCAAGCCCTCCACCATTCCAACTATGATGCACTTTTACTGGCTTATTAGGAATGTTGATCATGGTTCTGTTTGAACATAATGTTTTCTGGTAACCATAACCATATTGGACACAACATTTGCTGCACTCTTAGAATCTGCCGCATGTGTTGCATCCCGAGCTGTGCTGGCCTTTACTTTCAAGGAGGGAAGTGTGATGGTCTGAAGTAGGTAATCGTAACCTTGAGACATTAACTACCCAGACCTTCTGTCATACCTCCTGAACCATTGGGTGTCAGTTAGCATTAGTGATTGTAGCCACCTTTTAGCTTGATCTTGTGATTGGTTTCATTAACTCTGATCATGTTGGAAGTCCCCGCTCTGAAGTTATCTGATCAGCTAAAAAGAAGTGGAACCACAGATGACTCAAGCACTTGTGACCACTTATCTTTATGATGTAACTGAGATGATGAAGATAAAAAGTTTATATTCAAACAGTTAAGGAATTGAACATTTTAATCTTTAATATGTTATCTATCCCTCCTGAAATATTAAAATGTTGTGTAGACCGCCTCAAGGTTTACACAGTGTTAACAATAGGCATACATAACATCACATTTTTTTAACCACTTTTTATTTTATCTTGTTTATAATATTTTGTAGCATTGAAATAAGTAGTCTGTAGTTTGTGAATCTTAAGCTTATCATAAATACATCTTATGGATGACAGATAACAGCTCAGGTGTAAAGTTTAAAACATTATAAACTTCATTTAAGTATACATTAGGATATCTTGGGCCCCAGCGCTGTACCCAGAAACTTTTTTGGGGGGTCATTGGAGGGTGTAGGTGTTCTATCTAAGGTAGAGTGACTCATAGTTATCACCCCCCCCCCCACACACACCACTCCTTCCCCTTTCCCAGATAGGGATGTGAAAAAGTGTTGATACTCTACTAATATCGATATTTTCCTTTCGATATTACAGTGGAACCTGACTAATTCGAACTTCCGTAGTTCAAAATTGTCTTTAATTCGAACTTTTAGCTCGGTCCCGTTAATTTTGTATTAAAACAATTTTAAGAAAGCATGAATAATTCGAATTTGTTTTGGTTGTTTCGAACTTTTCGTAAGTTGTAATGTACTGTGTAGTATTGTTTTCCTACTTATAGTTGTGGCACCGTGTTGTTCTATTTTTGGAAACAGGGGAGGTGACGTTGGAATGTGGTCTGTACCCTTCTTCACGCCCCTCCCCCTCCCCCTCTCACCCATACATCTTTGTTTACATGTACAGTTCTGTACTCCTTTAGTCAAGGACAAACCTCTCAAGCAGTTACATGTGCTGTTCTTAGTGACTCAGTCATAGTGATATTCTTGTGCATTGCGAGTTTATTTTATTTGGTATTGTTGATTAGTTTTGTTTAGTACATACTGTACAGTAGTGTCTGTGAGTGTGTGTATCGTGATGTCACTGTCCAAGCCACACTCCTATAAATCATTAACTTTGGCCAAAAAAATAGCGGTGATAAAGGAAGTGGAAAAAGGACTTAACAAGAAATCAAAATTGCAAAGGCCTTCGAAATTCCCCTTAACACACTTTCAACATGTTTGAAAAACAAACAAAAAATTTGAGAAATGAAAATGAGAGTGAACAAGATAAAAAAGATTAAGAGGACTGGAAAACCCTAATGTGGACAGCTATGTACTGAAGTGGTTCAAACAAGCGCGAGACAAGAAAGTCCCATGAGCAGCCTTTTCTTGGAGCAAAGGCTGAATATTTCACGTCTGAATTAGGAAAAACAGACTTCAAAGCTTCATGTGGTGAAAGTGGTGCTGTTGATGTTCGATTCAGCCGATAATTGAAAGGAAGACTTGAAAGAAATGATCCAGGACATAGAACCAAAAACATTTTTAACGTCGATGAGACGGGACTTTTTAACAAGTGTACTCCTAACAAAACTCTTGCATTTAAAGGTGAACGGTGTAGTGGGGGAAGCTTAGTAAAGATCGAACAACACTGTTAGTTGGAGCAAGGATGGTTCTTAAAAGGTTCTGTTGTTAATGATTGGAAAATCGGCTAACCCACGTTGCTTCGAAAAAGTAAAATCGAAGCCAGTGAAATACGAGGCAAATAGAAAAGCATGGATTGACAGGTGATCTGATTGAAAAATGGCTTTAAAAAATCGACAAACAATTTGGCAAACAAAATCGGACAGTTCTTATTCATTAACAATTGCACTGCTCATAACATTGTTACCCTTTTGGAAAATGTAAAGGTTATTTTTTCCCGCCAAATATGACATCGGTTATTCACCCTATGGACTAAGGAATAATTAAGAACCTAAAACATTTCTACAGACAATTGTTGGTTGAAAAAATTCTTGCTGGAGATTTGTCTACCAGAAAATTTCACTTGACATTCTTCAAGCCTCAAGCATGTGTAAGTAAGCGTCGGACCGAGTGAAAGTTGAGACCATTAAGAACTGTTTTAAAAAATCTGGCTTTATCAAGAAATAAAATGATGTAGAAACTGTGACTGAAGCTGCGCCAGCTATTGACAACTGGGAGAAGTTACTCTGATCCTGCTATCACCTATGTGGACTTCGTCAGCGTGGATGAAGATGTGGCAGTGTGTGGTGAAGTTACTGATGCGGACATCGTCGCCGAAGTTCTCAAAATAACATCCAGGCTGAGGATGGAGCATCTGGTGATGAAGAGGACAATTCTTTAGTTCAGGAAAGACTTATCCCAAGTGCAGCAGAAGCCATGGACCATATCCAAGAACTCAGGCTTTTTTTGAAAGTCGCAACAATTAAGCGATTCGATTTTCCAATCAATCAATAAATAAATTAGAACTATACACTATGACTGCGAGACTTAAATCAGAAAAACAGATTAAAATCTCTGACTTTTTAAAGAAATTGTGAAGAGATGATGTCCAAATACATTAAATGAAGTTTATGAGTTTGGTTACAAACTTAACTGTGTTTCTTTTCAATTCCTCTTAGGAAACTTATCTAATTTGAATTTTTTCCGTGGTTCCTTCAAGTTTGAATTAGTCAGTTTACACTGTAGTATTTTATTACTCGATACTCTATTACTCACACTTTGTATCGAAAGAAACAACTTTTTTGCTATCTTCACTAATGCTGGGATTGGAAGAAGAACAAATGACATTATTTCTCAATTCTCACTCATTTTCTGCATGACAAGCAAAAAGCATCTCTAGCATTCAATCCCTTTTAGCTCATCATAATTCATAGTCCTAACAGAAAACATAGAGCAATAGACCTAAGTATATGGTTAAATCACTATAATTTTCAGTGTTTAAAAAAATATGAAAATACATTATTATTATAATGCAAAAGTTGAAATTATTATTATTACTAAATTTTTTTTTATTTGAGGTTAAAATCTCGATACCGATACTTACTGTTAGCAATACTTTTCTCTCGATACTAATACAATATCGATATTTTTCTTCCGATATGTTTAATGAGTACATTATCGATACTTTTATTTCAATACCATATCCTACTCCCAACATTACAATATGGCCCTAGTAAAACACTTACTATCATTATAGAGATGTTTAGAATCTTATTATTCTCAAATCGTAATTTTTCTTTCTGATCTCAAATCCAAATTTGAAACCTTAAAAATAGTAGTAAATAGTAATTTGTAGTTTTTTTTGTGATCTTGTTATTCTCTAAACCACAAGCGTCTATAATAATTCTTTTTACCAATTGATTACAATTATTATATCTAGTCAAAGTCTTTATACTATTGTATTCAAGATATACTACCTACTTTTTTGAGACTTTGGGCAAATCTTGAATTTCTTGAATATTATACGATTCGAGGATTTGATTATCTCATATCTAATTATCATACGTCAAGGCCCCTACACTCAATATTGTTAAACTTAACACATTATAACAGCAGTGACATACTAGGCAGTTATTTGTATGGACCTACCATTATTTTCTTATAAATGAACATTTGGAGTAAATACAAATATGTTTATTGTGGTCAACATTGATAACATTTTATTATATTACTAATGCTATTTTGTAGGTAT
Source organism: Timema podura (assembly GCA_033556935.1). Taxonomy (NCBI): domain Eukaryota; kingdom Metazoa; phylum Arthropoda; class Insecta; order Phasmatodea; family Timematidae; genus Timema; species Timema podura. The sequence goes on from JAVRXN010000005.1 coordinate 55,958,731, forward strand.
TGGTAATGTCAGGGCCGTTTTAAGAAAATTTGAGGCCAGGGCCAAAAAAATCTAAGGCCTCCTTTGTACAACAGTTTTTCACTTTTAGCATTAAGGCGTTATAATATATTGATATGTACTCGGTATTTATGTTACTTAATAATTTCTCATGTTTTATGGAATATTGACTAACCCGTTAAATGAGTGTACGGATTTTGAATGCAAACAATTGATCCAATTAAGTTAACAAAAAATAAAATCCTCTCTGCACCATTGCACTGTTGGTCTTCTTTAGACCGACAGCAGTAGCACTATGGCGGGGTATTCTACTGTAGCCTACTGTAGCACATTACTTGAATAACGTAAATCTTAAATTATATAAAGTTATTGTTTTTAGGAATCTGGAATGGAATCTTATCACTAAGCGAATATTTATTACTGTTAATTATCTGTACACAACCGGTATTTGATGCAAAATTTAGAAGAAAAACTGTAATTTAATTAATCATTTTTGGGGGAAATGTGGCTCCCTGGAAAGTGAGGTCTGGGGCTATTCGCCCCCTCCCCCCACCGTAGACATATGAATATGTGAAAGTAGATCTATTAACTTTTCTCTCTCTCATATAATGTATGTCCAATTGTAAGAAAATGTGGGTGTACAAATACACATTGGGAATCACTTTGAAACAAATATGTGTTTTCATAAAACATTCTGATGTAGTGAAAAATGAACCTGGACAAGGTTTGAATCTTGGCCACTAAGAAAGAATAAGAGCGTGACATTATATTAAAAACAATATTTACGGGTACATGATTACTCGCGTGTTGTAAACTGTACAAAGATAGTAATACTTTTTCTTTGAAGGTTTGTTGCACACTGAATATAAGTTTGAAACTGCCTCTGGGAAGAGAGGGGTGAACAAATAATAAACTGTCATCCCAGGTAGATTTTGTGGGTAAATATGTCCCAGCCCGCTTCAGAGGCATAGTGGTCTAACACGTCAATCTCATGTTAGACTGACATGCTCAAGGCAAGGAGATCGGGGTTCGAATCCCAGTTGGATCTATTGAAGTTTTTTTTACTAATGGCTTACCACTCTCCTTCCACGCAAATGCGTGTAGATTACCTAACTATCGCTTCATTCCTCATTTCTACCCCATAAGATTATCATATACTTTTATTAATTATATACGATATATACTTTGTTAAGAGACCTTAAATAGGTATTGCAGATTGGTATAAGAGTCACCGGTGGTTAAAAAACATATAAATGTTATTGCGAGTCTTTCCTGCACACTTTTGGATTCTCTTAAACGTAAACTTTTTTTTGTGTACACATTTGGCCCAATCAAAATAATTAGATACTTAATCACTTGGTGACATTCGAGTTAAGCTTTTGTATTGACCACTAAATTTCTTGAAATTTAAGTTAGTGGAGCAAACTATTTTCACTATATTCCGCTTGCCTTAAGTTCGTTTGAGTCTGTCCTGTCTTTTTTTCTTTTGTTGCAAGGTGTAAATAAAATATGCCGCGGCAGCCAATTTTAATTTTTTCCCCGTTCATTGTGTGTGTCATCCACCAAAGTACATAACTTTATGAATCAAAATATGGCTCGCAGGAATGTTGAGGTTTGGCTCGCTAGTCTGGACACAGCTTTACATTCCTTGACAGCAGGCGAGATGTCAACAACTTACTGACCAACTAGTAGCGTGCATTTCTCGACTGTATTCTTTTCCTTGTTTACACACTATTATTGGTATATTTCATACATATATTTATTAATTTTTTTAAATTGTTTATGACATGATATTATTTGTAACCAAGGAAACTAATGTAGGCCCTCCACCAAAACTTGATGTTCCTCCACACACAAACTACTGCCACTTAGGGTTCGGCCAGACTGACAAGCGTGCGAGCGAGCGCGTAAGCGACTAGGTGGCCACACTGGCGAGCGCGCGAGCGAGCGAGCGCGTGATTAGCTGATACCTCTCGTTATTTGTTGACGAGGAGGCTCTGAATTTTGGCTGAGTGAGTTGAGGGTGGTTTTAACAAGTGATTTATTGTTGTGGTTTTCTCCTCCTCTCTCCACGATAATGGTGATTCTTATTTGTAAAGGCCTACTTTGATAATATTGAAGTATTTTAACATATCAGTTTTATATAAATATATACATGGTTTATGATCTTAGCAATTAAATTAGGCCGTTAATAGCAAGTGTGCTAATAATAAGAATTGAATAGTCAAACGGTGACCTGCTGGTCTAGGGGTAAGGTGTCTGACCTCTTTGCTGAGGGTTCGGGGCTAAATCCTCGGTCCCGGCACAGATTTATCTGATTGCCAAACCCTTCCTTCACCTCTGACAAGACGTGTATTAATCACAACTTGTGAATGTGAGGAATGCCAGGCCTCCACTGAGGTTCGGATTCCACGTTAAACTGTAGGTCCTCCATTTCATCTCACAATCACCCTACCATTGCAAATTAGCGTAAGTACGTATAATACGATCGGGTAGTAAGACGCGGTGCTAATAATAATAATAATAATAATAATAATAATAATAATAATAATAATAATAATAATAAATAGTCAAAGCTATTATTTATGCTTTTAGTGAGGATTACTCCATCTAGCTATCATATTCTGAAAATTGAAAATTGACACCTGGACACGGGAATCGAACCCGGGACCTTTGGCTTTGTACACCAAGGCTCTAACCACTGAGCTATCCAGGTGTCATTTTTCACTTTTCAGAATATGATATCTAGATGGAGTAATCCTCACTAAAAGCATAAATAATAGCTTTGGCTTTTTAATTCTTAGTATGAAATCCCGTACAATTATAATAATTGTACAAATGGCAGCAATAACCCAACTACCGAGTCGAGGATGGCTGCGTTATCTGATAGATAGCTCGTGATATTAATATAATCACATACTTGTAGCTGACGATTTCCGCACTCCATCATAGGCTCTGCTTTAAAATATGAGTGAAGAATGACCCTGGGCACGGGTACGAATCCTGGATAGCTCAGTATTTAGAGCATTGACGTACTAAGCCAAAGGTACCGGGTTTGATTCCCGTGCCCAGGTGTGATTTTTCAATTTCCAGAAAGTGTGCTAAACCTATCGATAGTAATAAAAAATTAATAAAAATGTCAAAATGAGAAGTTTTCCTAGCACTCGATGAACCAACACACAATAATATTGCCTAGCGCCTGTAAACTAGACTGTACCGGGTCGAGCGTGCGCGCTTGAAAAATAGAACCAGTTCTATCTTTCAAGCGCGCGCGCTCGAAAAATAGAACCAGTTCTATCTTTCAAGCGCGCGCGCTCCAGTCTGGCCACCTCTCATTACAACCCATGTATTCTATTTTATATTTTAGTCGCTCGCGCGCTCAGTCTGGCCGCCCCCTTAGTTTGAAGACTGTGCCCCAGTCCACTTACAAACTCTTCAAAGGTCCACCGATAATCCAACGTTTCCCCACTCTACTTTCGCTTCTATTTGTCTATACATCTTATATATATATTAATTAATTAAAATCAAACCTTCCTTGGTGGCCGCATGGTCTAAGGTGTCATTACCTTGTTAGACTAGACTATTGATGGCAGGGATATTAGGGCTCGAATCTCATTCTGGTTTTCTGAGGGTGGTTTTCCTCTCCATATAAATGTGTGTACACTTCCTCTATATTCAACCTTCCTCATCCCTAACTCCATAGCGTGATTAGTAAATAAGCATATAACCTGAATTAAGATAGTAAGATGCAGTGCTGAAAAAATTAACTATAGTCAACGTTCCTCATTTACCTCTCTAGAAACAAATTTAAGAGTAAATAAAATGTGTATTTTTCCTAAACTAAACTAAACTAGATTATTTGATCTTGTTATAACATTTCCTACTATGACCGATTAAAGTTATTTTGGTCACACTCAAATATTATTTTAAAGTACTTGATATATTTATGATTTGAGAAGACTCACAAATTGACTTTTAATGACAAAGTGGTTTTCTTAAGTGATCAACAGAAAAATGTGCTGGGATTGACCAGTTTCGAACACCTGACCTACACTATTAGTTCTCAAGATCATTTAAAAGGAGACTTCTCAAGGTCTGTGACTTGAGCCACAGACATTTGAATTGCAGTAGCATGTTTGCTATACTTTATAGTTCTATAATTTAAAAAAATGTACTTTGCTAGACATTCAATTTACATTTCTTTCTGATTTGGTGGTTAAATGTTCTACAGGTTCACTCTTGCAATAGACTATAGACTGCTTTTGACAGTAGTACAATCTTAGCAATGTTAAACGAAATATATATATATATATATATATATATAATTTTTTTTTCTAAAGTTTTCTTCCTAGCATGTTTTTACTGTGGCTTGATCAGAACTGCCTGCATAAAGTTCTGCTTTCATTTTACCTAGCTATTGTTTAAAAGTAATGTGTGCACAAACTATATAGAGTGCATCAAATAAAACAAAGACTCCAAAAATATTATTTGAAACCCTTTGCTGTTTATAATTTTGTTGCATGGTAGTTTGGCGAGGGCTTAATAGAACCCTCTCAGTCCTAAGATACAAGCAGATGGTTTGATACCAGGGAAGGTTGATATGTTTTGAGAGCGAGCCAAGCCGGTGAATCCTGTTAGACTGGAGGCATTCAAGCACTGTTTGACCTTAGTTACAAAGCTCTTCAAGGCTGACATTTTGTAGACTTTCACCTTCCAGCAAACTTGTTCACTTAGTTCACAAGGTACTTGAGGTTCACATCACAATTTCACAGTGTGTGAAGCGAGGGCTGTGTCCTTCCTCATATTGCAAAACTTAATAATAACTCTTACAACAACGGTCCTTGGTTCAACCTCAAATTGTAGTTAATTATAATTGTGATATGTCCACTCTAATGTCCTTTTTGCTTTCCAACCTAGTGTAAAGGGGCAGGGCAAAACAAATAAAAAATCCGTTAATTTTTGTTGTCACTCTGCATGTTTTTTTGTGTCCTGTCCTGATCTATTTTGAACTAATTGACAGAGTTTAATCACAATCTAAAATTCTACGTGGTTTGAAAAAAAAATCTTCCTCTTGCCTACAATTTAAAGATCAATGCTTTTAAAAAAAAGTTTGAAGCTACAGCTATCAAGACTGTCTTACTTTTACTTAAGCTTATAATTATTTTTTTAAATAGCTTCTTTAAATTGGACTAGACATTTTTGAAATAAAAGAAATGGTTGTTAGTAATTTTACAATTTAGTCTTCTTTTAGGTTATGGATGTTATGTTATAATTGTGTTTCTGTGGCCTATATTGGAGAACCACCGCCCAAAATTTTGAAAATATTCCCACTATATTTTAATTGAATTTGATAAGTTAAAGCTTAGTTTAACCTACACACAAGGTTTTCTTGGAGCATATTAACCTTCTAGGAGCATGCTAGATGTCACCAGGAGAAATAGGGTCAGAAATGAGGATGTTAGGGCAAAGTTGGGCTAGAGGGAGTACATGAGATATACCTCAGTTTTATCTTCTGTGGTGCTGACTGACAGCTCACAGCTGACTTCTGACGGCTTTGAAAAGCTACCAGACCAAATTATGTATCCCTACGCCGAACCATATGATCTGCAAAAACCATGTCTTTATCAGTTGTCACTTCTGACAGTCAAAATTTAGGTATATACCTAACTGTTGACTGTCAAAAGTCAGCTGTGAGCTGTCAGTCAGCACCACAGAAGATAAAACTGAGGTATAGAAGAGGAAGTTAGATGGAGATGATACAACTATCTAATGAGGAAGGAGAACGAAAGGAGCTCAATAAGAAGGATGGAGTGGAAGGACCGCAAGTGAAAGGAGAAGAATGGTGGAAAGCTAAAGGATGAGGGCATTTTTTAATAAAGTGACTCGGCCACAAGTTGGAAACAGTTCACTATGTGATGCTGATAAATATTTCTACAAAGTTGGTGTTCTTTAAAAACAAGATGTTATTAGCATGAGCCTATTTTGATTTCAAAGTTAGCCTGAAGTTGGTCAAATAAAAAAAAAAACTAATTTTGACCATAATTGTTATAAATGCAGTAGGTATCACTTTGTACATGTTTTTAACCTTCTGTTAGTTTTATGATATATAGCAAAAAGCAGTACCGTACAACTACTTCATTTCTAATTTTTATTAAAAGTTACATACAATTATATGCAAACAGAACTTTTATTAGTTGATACATTTTAACAAACGAGTTATTTAATAGTTAATCTGTTTGGGCAGGGATTGAGGAAGCTAGCTAGCAAAATAAAGTTATGTCAATGCTATGTTAATGTTGAGTCAAAAAAGATTTACGCGAACATAACCTAGCACCACTGCCTCTGAGTCACTATTGATTGGCTCTGTGTGTAAATATTTTGTATCATTGGTGAGCTTAGTTTGGTTGTGCCCTCTAAATATTAATTGTATTACATTAAATATTAAAATAATATTTATGTATACAATAATGTATACAACCCTCTACAGTAGCCCTTTGGTGCTGACTGACAGTTCACAGCTGACAGCTGACAGTCAAAATTTAGGTATATACCTAAATTTTGACTGTCAGAAGTGACAGCTGCTAAACACATTTTTTTTTGCAGATCACATGGTTCGGCGTAGGGATACATAAATTTGGTTTGGTAGCTTTTCAAAGCCGTCAGCTGTGCTGTCACTCAGCACCAAAGAAGCCGTGGGGCTACTGTAGAGGGTTGTATACATTATTGTATACATAAATATTATTTTAATATTAAAGGTTAAATATGTCATTAATGTTCTAATTTCTTATCTAATACATCTTCTTACTAGGCAACAGTTTCAAGAAGTAAAAAAAATCGTAAAGAATATTATTGAAATACATTTCTGAAATAAGTAAAATAATAATTGGATGAAAGCTAACAATTTTTTTGAGAGAAAGAATCCATTAGATTCCAATTATTTGGGCTACTTAAACATTTTGATAAGTGGTAAAGCTCATCACCACTATCTTTGTTAACATTTTTTGAACTCAAAACCTCAAATTTGTTTTACTTGTCTGAAGGACTCAAAACATTCTCTCATTTGGAAAAATTTAGATCTCCAACATTTAAAAAACTCTATTTTGAACTTCTTTTCACTCTCTTCGATTCTTTCCTCTTGATTAAGTCATAAAATAGCTTTTTTACATGATGGAGTCTTCTTTTGAAACTTAAGATCTATTCCCCATAAAAGTGCGAGTTGTATATTCATCCTTAATTTCCTCAAACCAGCTTCGGTGGCAGCATGGTCTAAGGCGCTAATCTCGCACTAGACTAGAGTACTGATGATGGGGAGATCGATGTTCGAATCTCGGTTGAGTGTACTAAGGGTGGTTTTTCCACTCTCCCTCTACGCAAATGCGAGTACACACCCTATAAATACAATCTTACTCATCTCTAAAACATTAGCGTAATTAGTAAATACGCGTATAACCCGAACGGATAGTAAGACGCGGTGCTAAAAAATTTTTCAAAAGAAACCCTTAATTGTCTTAGCTCCTCATTTAAACTTTGTTGAGGTAGGTTTTAGCGTCTTTTGTATCAATAGACTTTGACTGAGGGTGGAGCTATGAAGGAAAATATCTTAGAAAGCATTACAACTAAAGAAATAAAATTGAAATTTTAAAGATGAATTTTTAGACCTCGGGTTTCTGATTGTCTCTGTTTTGTTAGTTTAGCAAAAAAATCACAGAATACTTAATTTCTGAAATAAAGAGCTGTTTGGAAAACGTAGATCTGCATACCCCGTCCTCAATGTGATAAAAATTAAATAGTCCCTTTAATATTCTTCTTGTTTCTTCTAAAAACTAGTGCCAATACAAACTGTTTAACATTTCGCTCCTATATCCCTCTCCAAATCTCCTGCCCTTTCCCACCCCCTCCGTCTCTCTCTGCGGTCTCTGGGGTGCGGGCCCGTAACTCCGCCCCTGGTCGTGTGTGTAAGTAAAATATACGTTCATAAGAAAGTTGAGAAAAGGTCGAACAAAAGTAAAAACAAAGAAAAGAACAGTTCTCCGTTTTAGCCTTAGAAAAGTGATATTTATTAACCAAAAAGATTAAATTTCATGAACATAATACAATTTCAACATGATCCTTATTGCTCTTTTTTAATTAATTATTTTGATAGTCATTTGATCAAAACATTGGAACTTGTTTGAATAAAAGGTTTGCTTGTATATACGTTGCACTTATTTTACCATCTCGTTCATAACAACAAAACAATATATCGAGTACGTGTGAATATTGAGAAACATTCAGCCGTGCAAATAATGGATGGAACTAATCCAACGGTTTCAGTGTTACTAGTCGCGAGTGTGATGATTAAAACGTTGCACAATTGTTGCTAAAACTTGCAAACACCCCCCTTTCCCCTCGTTTCCCCTAGCAAGATATCGGAGGGGCAAGGGGAGGCAATACACCCATGCGCCTTCCCCCCTTATTTCCGGCGCCTATACGCACTAACATAAAAAGAGTAAAATATTTTAAAATTTAATTCATCGTATTTAATATACACTTTCTAAGTCTACAAATTATATCAGCACACGACTTATTACTAAATAAATTCCAGAACAAACACTACAACCAGTCCCCCGTCCTCTAATGCATCTATTTCAGCTGTCGTGAATCGTATCCGGTATCGTTAGCTCAAGAGACAGATGTGCTACCGACCGAACTAAATTTTAGACTTTTGATAAAACCAGAGCGATTAATTCCACGTGGATAGTCACACCTGGCCGGGATTCGACCCTCGAACTACCAGTCGCAGGCATTTCTTTCTTTTTTAGTATCACGCCCTAGACCCATTGCACACGGACCTAGGAGTCAATCTCGTCTGGCAGGGCTGCCCTTAAGGGAGTGCAAAGGGTGTAGTGGCACAGGGCCCCGCGATGTGTGGGGCCTCGCGCTTGCTTAGGGACATAGGAATAAAACAAGTTGAGGTGGAACATCTTTGACTGCACGTTCGCGTGAGCTAGCAAATACTGTCCGAGTGGAAACAAATTAAAAACATAATCATGTGGTTTGATTTATTATACGATTGACGCTAGCTCTTGGTTTTAACTCCACCGATTTGTCCGTGCTGGATATGTGAATGTCTCACTATAACTTTTGAAAGCATTAACCGATTTAATTCAAACTTGGTACAGTTGTTAGTTAAACCTTTATACAGATCAGGATCGTTAGAGAAGAAAATTGAATGAAATGTTGGGGAAAAATCGACGCTATATGTGAAAAAACACGGCTTTTAGCATTAATGAGGACAATGAATCTACCTCTTAAGGCATTTCCTAATACCCTATACGGCTGAAAATTGCTGTATAGGTGCAAACTACTGTAATAAAATTAAGCAAAATAACTTTTTAATTTTATTTTGGGGTCTTGGGGGGAGGCAGATGGCTGGGGCCCCCGTAAATGAAGTTTGCCAGAGGGCCCCTCTCCCCCCGTCTTCTAGGGGTTGCCCTGTCGTATGGTCTGATTTCCTGATGTTAGGAGGTTGGAGATAGAATCCCGGCTGAGTAAACTAAGGGTAGATTTGCTTACACATTTTCTCATTTAGCATCAATTACAAGCAAATGTGAATACATTTTCTTTACAATTTTACTTTCCTCATTCATTCTTCATTACTACACAATTAAATGCAAACCTGCTTCAGAGGCCACGTGTTCTTTAAGGCTTCATTCTTGCAAGACTTGACTGCCGTAGACGAGGGGTTTGGGGTTCAAAACCCGATTGGGTGTACTTTGGGTGGTTTTTTCTTAAATGTTTTCCGTACTCCAATCACACAAATGCGGGTACACATACTCTAAATCAGATGATAATCTGGGCAGGTAATAAGACACAGACTAAAAATAATCCCACATAAATAACACCTTCATTTTGGGTCGTGCGGTATTCAAATATGCCAGAACTATTCTCTTCCAACCAGCTACTTCTGGTAACTAGATTTATCGGATCTAACGAAACTAAAGACAAAGGACGTAAATCGGCTCAAGGTTATCTCAAGCACGAAGAGCAGCACTGTCTACAACTGAGCATAACGGGGACAATTTAATTAAAGTTCATAAACTGCACGCATTTCAATAAACTCGAGTCATGTTAAGATTGAATTGGCCTTTTCATTCAAATGGTGTTAAATGTTATTGTATACCCCTATCGAGCAAATAAATCTAACCTGTCGTCAAATTACGTATTAAACTATAGAGTTGGGGTAGTTATGGGTTTTGACATTGAAATATATTGTCGGCATTAAACCGTTATTTACATTATATCGTGATTATATATATATATATATATATATATATATATATATATAACCGGTGTCTAAAATGTTATGTAGGGAATACATATTTAATTGAAGAAATCTTTAATAAGTAGGCCTATATATTTTCAAAATAGTGATATAAAAAAGGAAGAAAACATGAAGTAAGAATAATTGCGTACATACACAGAATTTAGGACACGAAAGATCAACTGCAGCGTTCCAATGCTTAGCTGACCATATTATTTGATTGTGGGTGATTAGTGGCTCTAAGTTCTTACGTGCAGTAATATGAAACAAGAGGCTTGAGAAGGTTCATAAAACACCAGATCACTATTGTAGGTCGGGATCAAACATATATCGGGGCAGACGATACATCACGATACAAGAGGTATCATGTACCGTTATATCTTACCCCGCGATGTATCGGCTCTACCACAGTGTTTCCATATAGCGATCCTCCACTAACATCCCCCGCCGAACGAGGGGAAATTAAAATCCTACGCACATATTTATAGTATTCTACATAGTCCATTTCATATTAGTAAAATATAAAATATGTTTAGTGTCGCTAAAGAATTGCAAGCTCTGACCATGTGTTTGGGAATAGAAAGTTCTGGCCTTGTGTCTAAGAATTGCAAGGTCTGACCCTGTGTTTAAGAATATAAAGTTCTGGCCATGTGTCTAAGAATTGAAAGCTCTAACCATATGTCTAAGAATTGCAAGCTCTGACCATGTGTCTAAGAATATAAAGTTCTGGCCATGTGTCTAAGAATATAAAGTTCTGGTCATGTGTCTTAAGAATTGCAAGCTCTGGCCATGTGTCTAAGAATTGCAAGCTCTGGCCATGTGTCTAAGAATTGAAAGCTCTAACCATATGTCTAAGAATTGCAAGCTCTGACCATGTGTCTAAGAATATAAAGTTCTGGCCATGTGTCTAAGAATATAAAGTTCTGGTCATGTGTCTTAAGAATTGCAAGCTCTGGCCATGTGTCTAAGAATTGCAAGCTCTGGCCATGTATTTAAGAATTGAAAGCTCTAACGATATGTCTAAGAATTGCAAGGTCTGGCCATGTATTTAAGAATTGAAAGCTCTAACGATATGTCTAAGAATTGCAAGGTCTGACCATGTATTTAAGAATAGAAAGCTCTGACCATGTGTCTTAAGAATTGCAAGCTCTGGCCATGTGTCTAAGAATTGCAAGCTCTGGCCATGTATTTAAGAATTGAAAGCTCTAACCATATGTCTAAGAATTACAAGCTCTGACCATGTATCTAAGAATATAAAGTTCTGGCCATGTGTCTAAGAATTGAAAGGTCTAACGATGTGTCTTAAGAATTGCAAGCTCTGACGATGTGTTTAGGAATAGAAAGTTCTGGCCATGTGTCTAATAACTGTAAGCTCTGACCATGTGTCTAAGAATTGCAAGCTCTGACCATGTATCTAAGAATAGAAAGCTCTGACCATGTATATCAAATTGCATGTTAACATCCACTCCTATTTGAATTCAAACTGATCTAAATGTTATAACCTAGTTTTGTTGGAATGACAGCTAAGTAATCTCCATCTCTCTTACTCAGAGATGTGTGGACAAGGCGTGTGAAAGTGTGTGACGTCACAAGTGCTCAAGATCGATCATGCCGTTCTTTATCGGCGCCTCTTTGCCAGCGTCCCGGCAAATTGTTGTCATATAATAAACTAACTCACATAGGCGCCGAAACTGCTGGAGGGAGGGAGGGGGGGGTTGAAGGATCTTGGACATATTGTTTAGCAATTTACTTATGATTCTCGCGACCACTGATCCGTAACATTGAACAAGAAATGTTTAAACTAACCCTTTTTTTCTAAATACCTACGGATTAAAAAAAAATCACAACACAATATCAAATTATATTAAAATATATTTGAGATTCTAGATTATTCCATTCGCACTGCATGTCCTGCCCACCATAATCTACAAGACTTTATTATCATAACAATGTCTTGTGATTAAGTACAAGGAATGTAACTTATCATTATGTAACCTCCTCCAATCCCCAGTAGCCTCATCCCTTTTTGAACCAAATATCTTCCCAAGCACCTTGTTTTCGAAAACCTTAAATTTGTTTTCGTCGTGTGAGTTAATAGAACACGTTTCACAACCATTGGCTTATAGAACAACCGGTAAAGTTATTGTTTTGTATATTTTGAGTTTTACATTCTCTGACAGCAGACGAGATGTCAACAACTTACTGACCGAGGAATAAAGTACGTATTTACAATTTAATATCGTTATTGCTAGTTAAAATTGTTATTAAATATTCAAACTCATTAACCCTGTCAATTAATATGATGTTCACAGTAATCTCTAAATTATTGTCCCCAATCTGTATTCACTCTGTGATCATCTACCTAGTCTTTCCAGCGTTCACTTCTAAAAAAAACATTTCCATACCAGCTTCTAGTAAAATTTCTGTATTTCTTGAGCACCTTCCTTACCATTTACCTAGCAAAGCTAGATCATCTGTGTATCCTAATAGCTGCACTGTACATTTTAATGTCAAGCCTACCCTAATCCCCTGCATTACCCTAACAGCATCCTCTAAGGCTAGGTTAAAAATTACTGGAGAATGTGCATCTCTTTGTTTCAACCCGTTATGTATTTCAAACGTGTCTGATAAGGGACATCTAGCCCATACCCTGACACGTGTATCTGTCAAACATACCTCAAGTATGGATTAAATAGCAGAGCTATTTTATTTGTAAGTAGCCGCTTCTATATATCATATTCTGTAAATTGAAAAATGACACCTGAACACGGGAACAGAACCCGGGACCTTTGGCTTACTACGCCAGTGCTCTAGTCACTAAACCACCCATACATCCTGCTGATAATTTTTGGGTAAAGTAAGTCATGAAAACTCATAAAGGAACACTCTTAAACGATGTGATTCGAAAGAGTCATTGTTGGTGTCTCCCATTTTTTTCCTACGGTACATACTCTAAATCCTAAAACATTACTGGGTATATATTATTACTATACGAAATTTAAAACCACTCAATAAAAATAAATTCAAGTCAACCATCACAAAACTAAACTAATCTACACTGAAATAAGCCTTTGAAACACAATATGTATGCTCAGAATGTAACACTCATGATTCGGGGATAGCCGGCTTACTGGTGGCCTACAGTGGCTGGGATGAACAGTTAGGCCCGCCGCACATTGGACGCAGGGCAGACGCAGCACAGGAAGAGGTTTCTGCAAGGAACCGCACATTGAACATATTCCTGGCAGAGGGCAGGCATAGCAGAGGAATATGTTTTTGCAAGTCACTGCAAATTTGAAGCGAGTCAGGGAGCTTTCACCCAGTGGTACAAGACGTGATATGGCCTGTGAATTAGAGGAACTTCAGACAGATTTGGATTCTGAATTAAATAATTTAATTTTACTCTACTCTCTTAGTAAAAAGGGAAAAAGATTAAAATTGTAATTTACTTTATGCGCAGTGTCTAGTAACATCTAATTCTTCTAATGGGTTGTACACACTACTGTAGATTAATTTCACTAACTACAAAAATCTAGAATATTACACTTAACATTCGATCAATTCAGTTCAATAACAATCTTTTCCCATAGCTCATCTTTCAGCTTCGTCCTCATGTAGTCTGGATTGCTTGTTTCATATAATACTAGATGGTCTTGGACTAATTGAATAAGATGTTCCATCACAATACACAAAAACTACGTGACAGAGGCGCAGAGGACACAGGAAAACTGTTTGTCTACTACAACCAGAGAGAGGAGTGAAAGAGTTATCCCTACACTGCACCTGCCCTCTGTCCAATGTGCGGTAACCCATAAGAACACGTGTATTACAGATTTTCCTCTTCCTCGCCTGCCCCTCTGCTGCGCCTGCCCTCCGTCCAATGTGCGGCGGGCTTTACGCGCGCATCACCCCCCATAGCTCCCCGCAGGCTTGATTCTCCGAGTGCGTTAGGCGGGAAAGTATCAGCTTATCTTGTCAAAAGGAACTTAAACATCCTCTTCGCGCGTTTGCTAACATGTCACTACGCTATAAAAAACCGTTAAAATTTAAAGTTTACATCTATTTTATGTAAAGGGATGTTTTTTCTCCTTTTTAAAAACCTTTTGGGATAGCTGAGCTTATCCTGCCTACCTTGACGCCTCGATACTTAGAGGATAACTATAAAGTAATCCATAAGGGAATTATAATTTTTTGATAACTTTTAGATGAACATAGCTTAACTAATAAATCAAATAATACATATTTCTATAATGCCAAATTTTGGTGACTTTCTATCAATGTCTGTGGTTGAAAGTGGACTTCCTATAGAAATCAGGTTTTATTTGTTCTACCTCTCAGGGTAAACAAGGTGTTGAAAAGTACCACAGTATTTGTCCTTGCAATACAATCTATGACAAGTGTAGACAGTATGGGAAAAACTATTTAGGTTAAATAGTACTATCAACATGGCCTTTTACAAGTAAATTTATAACGCTCGTCCTTTGTAGTGTTTAAGGGGGTCAAAAATTTCATCAAATAGCTATTTGCGTTGTTTGGCAGTAGATCACATAATTATTTATATAAAATAAAGTAGGCCTATCTGCATGCGTTTAGAAACAATTTTAATTAGCAATAACGATATTATATTGGAAATTAGGTAAAGAATACACTCGGGAAATGCTTGTTACTACTCGGTCAGCAAGTTGTTGTCATCTCACCTGCTGTCAAGGAATGTAAAACCCAGAATATACAAAACTACATTTTACCGGTTGTTCTTTAAAGGTGTGAAACGTGGTCTCTTACATTACATGATGAAAACAAATTTAGGGTGTTCTAAAACAAGGTGCTTAGGAAGATATTTGGTCCAAAAAGGGATGACGCTACTGGGGAGTGGAGGAGGTTACATAATGATGAGCTACATACTATGCACTAATCACAAGGCAGTATTAGGATAATCAAGTCTCATAGATTACGGTGGGCAGGACATGCAGCGCGAATAGGAGAATCTATAACCTTGTTCAGGGTACTGACTGGCAAATCCAATGGAAAGAGACCATTGGTAGACCTATACACTGATAGGAGGATAGTAATAGAATGTATCTGAAAGAGAGAGGGTGTAATGAGGTGGACTGGATAGAACTAGCTCAAGATAAGGATAGGTTGTAATGAGTTGGACTGGATAGAACTAGCTCAAGATAGGGATAGGTTGTAATGAGTTGGACTGGATAGAACTAGCTTTAGATAGGGATAGAGGTTGATGAGTTGGACTGGATAGAACTAGTTCAAGATAGTGATAGATGGCGTACTTTAGTTTATAATACCATAGAGTAAGTAAGGCCTATTTCGAGTAATCATTATTGGTTTACTAGTATAAAATTTAATGATTTACATAAAAAAAAAATTGTAATATAAGCCTACAATTTCCGGGAAGATTTTATAAAATAAGCCAAAATTCTTGGAAAATATAAATGCTGAGATTTTAAACATATTTTGGTCAAATTTAATACTTCCATACTATAATTAAATTTATCTTATACTTTTTACCTAAGCTAGCCAAAACGGATGAATACATTCAAGGCCGTAATCAGGTTTGGGGGGGGGGGGGGGTTAGGGTTTTAAACTTACCCCACCCCCCACCCCCCGAAATTTTATGAACAAAATATATATGATTCAAACAATATCAAAATTAAGATATAAGTACAAATTAGGGGGCTGTGTTACCATAAAAAGCACTTCAGATAGCTTCTAGAGGTGTTTAATATTTAGAATTTTTTCTAACCTTCGACAGTTTGGGGGTTATATTGCCATAAAAACACTTCAGATAGCTTCTAGAGGTGTTTAATATTTAGAATTTTTCCTAGCCTTCGACAGTTATGGTGTTATGTTGCCATAAAAAGCACTTCAGATAGCTTCTAGAACTGTTTATCATTTATAATTTTTTTCTAGCCTTTCGGAATGGGGGGATGTGCCCACCAAACCCCCTGAAATTATTGGCTGGCTACGGCCTTGAATACATTCTAAACATGGATGATTTGTGAATATACATTTTAGCCCAGTGATTTTGAATAAGATAATCTTCACTAAAGATCTGTGGTTTATTAAAGCACTATGGACTGTATAATGTATTGTAACTATGGTTATCTTAGTTGTGTGACTAGCTGTGGTTATCTTGGTTGTGTGACAAGCTGTGGTTATCTTGGTTGTGTGACCAGCTGTGGTTATCTTGGTTGTGTGACAAGCTGTGGTTATCTTAGTTGTGTGACAAGCTGTGGTTATCTTGGTTGTGTGACCAGCTGTGGTTATCTTGGTTGTGTGACAAGCTGTGGTTATCTTGGTTGTGTGACCAGCTGTGGTTATCTTGGTTGTGTGACCAGCTGTGGTTATCTTGGTTGTGTGACCAGCTGTGGTTATCTTGGTTGTGTGACAAGCTGTGGTTATCTTGGTTGTGTGACCAGCTGTGGTTATCTTAGTTGTGTGACAAGCTGTGGTTATCTTGGTTGTGTGACCAGCTGTGGTTATCTTGGTTGTGTGACAAGCTGTGGTTATCTTGGTTGTGTGACCAGCTGTGGTTATCTTGGTTGTGTGACCAGCTGTGGTTATCTTGGTTGTGTGACAAGCTGTGGTTATCTTGGTTGTGTGACCCAGCTGTGTTATCTTGGTTGTGTGACAAGCGTGGTTATCTTGGTTGTGTGACCACTGTGTTATCTTAGTTGTGTGACAAGCTGTGGTTATCTTGGTTGTGTGACCAGCTGTGGTTATCTTGGTTGTGTGACAAGCTGTGGTTATCTTGGTTGTGTGACCAGCTGTGGTTATCTTGGTTGTGTGACAAGCTGTGTTATCTTGGTTGTGTGACCAGCTGTGGTTATCTTGGTTGTGTGACCAGCTGTGGTTATCTTGGTTGTGTGACAAGCTGTGGTTATCTTGGTTGTGTGACCAGCTGTGGTTATCTTAGTTGTGTGACAAGCTGTGGTTATCTTGGTTGTGTGACCAGCTGTGGTTATCTTGGTTGTGTGACAAGCTGTGGTTATCTTGGTTGTGTGACCAGCTGTGGTTATCTTGGTTGTGTGACAAGCTGTGGTATCTTGGTTGTGGACCACTGTGGTTATCTTGGTTGTGTGACAAGCTGTGGTTATCTTGGTTGTGTGACCAGCTGTGGTTATCTTAGTTGTGTGACAAGCTGTGGTTATCTTGGTTGTGTGACAAGCTGTGGTTATCTTAAGAATTAATAGCCAGAGCTATTATTTATGCTTTTAGTGGGAAATTACTCCATCTAGATATCATATTCTGAAAATTAAAAATGATACCTGGACACGGGAATCGAACCCGGGACCTTTGGCTTAGTACGTGATACGTGGTTAGAGCATTGCGTACTAAGCCAAAGGTCCCGGGTTCGATTCCCGTGTCCAGGTGTCATTTTTCAATTTTCAGAATATGATATCTAGATGGAGTAATTTCCCACTAAAAGCATAAATAATAGCTCTAGCTATTAATTCTTAATATGCAATCCCGTACAATTATAATAATTGTACAAATGGCAGCAACATTCCAACTACCGAGTCGCAGATGGCTGCGTTATCTGATGGCTTGTGATATTAATATAATCACATATTTGTAGCCGACGATTTCCGCTAAGTCCATCACAGAATCTGCCTTAAAATATGAGTGAAGAATGACCCTGGGTACGGGACGAATCCTGGATAGCTCAGTGGTTAGAGCATTGGCGTACTAAGCCAAAGGTCCCTGGTTCGATTCCCGTGTCCAGGTGTCATTTTTCAATTTTCAGAATATGTGGTAATCTGGTTGTGTGACCAGCTATGGTTATTTTGGTTGTGTGACCAGCTGTGGTTATCTGGTTATTTGACAAGCTGTGGTTATCTTGATTATTTGACCAGCTTTTTGGTGGCCTTTATCTTGGTTATTGACCAGCTGTGGTTATCTTGGTTGTGTGACACTTGGTTATCTTGGTTGTGTGACCACTGTGGTTATCTTGGTTGTGTGACCAGCTGGGTTATCTTGGTTGTGTACCAGATTTGTTTAGATGGACTGTTGTGTGTAGCTGTGGTTATCTTGGTTATGTGTGACCAGTTATGTGTTTCCAGATGGACTGGTTGTGTTGTAGCTGTGGTTATCTTGGTTATGTGACCAGTTATGTGTTCCAGATGGACTGGTTGTGTTGTAGCTGTGGTTATCTTGGTTATGTGACCAGTTATGTGTTTTCCCGATGGACTGGTTGTGTTGTAGCTTGGTTATCTTGGTTAGTGACCAGCTTTGTGTTTCTTGCTTGTGTCAGCTTGGTTATCTTGGTTGTGTATCAGTTTGGTTATGACTGGTGTGTGGTTATCTTGGTTATGTACAGTTATGTGTTCCAGATGGACTGGTTGTGTTGTAACTATGGTTATCTTGGTTATGTGACCAGTTATGTGTTCCAGATGGACTGGTTGTGTTGTAACTTGGTTATCTTGGTTATTGACTTATTTAATGGAAATTGGTGTGGCCGTAAGCACGCACATTGTTTCTCCTGGGAGGCTAGGCTACCGGCTCTGACCGCCAGGAGTAAGCAGCACAACTACTGGCTATCGGAAAATAAATCTAAGTAGGATTCAGGAAGGAAGGATAGTATCTGTCGTTACAAAACTTTGCTTTTATGTATTCTTACGTCAAGTCATGTGGTTGCATCTCTCACTTTCTGTTGTCGATATAATACCAATACAATTAAAATAGATGCTTATCGCAAAAATACGTTTGACATTCGCCTGGAGGGAGGACGGGAAAACACAATGCTGCAATCGGTCCCCGTCTTTACGGGCAGTTCTAGTGTGTTCCTTGTCTAGTTTAGAGAATATCGTTCCAATAAGTTAATATTAAGCATTTAAGCTTTTACTAAGCATTTTATTCTACATTTTAATAGTTCATCACCCGCTTCATTTGTCGAATAATATAATACGTCACTCTCGCAGTAAAATGGACTGCTGATGACCGAGATACCGAGATTTGAATCCCGGTCGGGCGTACTTTTTCCAAAATGGCTTTCCACTCCCCTCCACGCAAGTGCGGGTACATTTCCTATAAATCCCAAAACGGATAGTAAGACGCAGTGCTAAAAAAACTCGTGGGAGTCGAAGTGAGGCTCCAGCGGGGATGTGGGTAGAATGCGCCGAACACTTGTAGGTCACCAGATCTCACAAGGAGGAAATAGCCGCCACCTCTTTCTGGGTTCCTGTTACCTCTGAACAAGTTTCCGGCGCTGTTCCATTGCTCCGCTTCAGGTTGTCTTGTCTGTCGTGTGCTACATAGACATTTTGTGTTTGGGTACTTTCGCGGAAACAAAGATTTATTTAACACAGTTATTTTCACCGCATCAGGCCATGTGCGTTTTAATTACGCCAACAGGATAGGGATGAAACTAAAATGTAGATGACATGTACACCCATTTGCGCGTGGAAGATAATACTCCTTATCAGGATTTGAATCACGACCTCCCCGCTAACAGCACATAAGACTAAACAAGCCCTATGATCCGCTTGCTTATTGAAGTAATTAATTCTTTTATTGATTATAAGTGGAAAACTGTTAGAACAAGTGAATGATTTTGTGTAGGCTTGCCTATCTGGGCAGAAGATTCTACAAAGATTGTAGGATAGATTTGGAATGGTTTGGAGGTATTTGGACTATTGCAAAGAATGAAGAACTATCGAAAGAGGTAAAGATGGCAGCATATAAAAGTGTTTTAGCACCAAGATTGTTTTATGGATGTGAAGCGTGGGTTTGTCAAGTAGAAACACAAGAACAGCTTGATTAGTTATGTGTGTGGGTGTACGTGAGTTTTTTAGTTAGTTAAAGGGCCCATCAGTGATGTAGGCCTTAGTCTTAAGATTGAGTGATGACTGATGAGACTGTAGTGATGTATAGTGATTTAAAGAGCGATACAAGGGGAGGCTTGAGGGACACCCCACACATTGGCTATTAATTTAAAGGGGGGTGCTTTGTTAAAATACGAATGTCAAGTCAAGCTCACTCCACTGCTCTATTGGAGGACATGAGTGAAAGAGAGAGGTAAGGAATGTAAGCAGGGGCAAATGATGACTTTGAAACGTTTAAATCTGTCTATACAAAAGTCTCCACCGATTGTGTCTGTCCATATAGAGCAGCAAAATTCACTGCCGACACCTACTTAAGTTCCTCTAGTGATTGCAACTATGATGGATCCCTTAACCACTGCTGGCATCGCGGCCACTTTTATTGTAATTTAAAAAACGCGCAATTTCTCTCACTGCATCCCCCTTTTTGTTCCTGTCGCGATATTCTTTGGAAGTATCGTGCCACAGAACAGTGGCTGCATGGATCAGTTCTATTAAACGTAGAAGATTTTCTTGCGTGCACTTATATGATTTTCTTGCGTCCACATTATTCTATGAAAAAAATAATCAAAACATAAGTGGAAATTGGTTATTTTATAGCATGTACAAGTTAACTTAAATTATCATTACTTTTAACTCAATTTACTACCTGGCCGAAATCAACTTGTAACCTCAAAATAGAAAAAAAAATTTTTTTTTATATAATTATAATTACAGCAGATAGCTATTTAAATTTAAATATTTTATACTTGTATATAAATATTTTATATTTGTGTATAATATTTGTATGTGTTTAAATATATTTAAATATAAATACTGTATTTATAATATTTGTTGATTATATACAAATATACTAAACCAAAATATTGAGATCAGGGTTTTGGCTGCTCGCTTGCACATAGACTCAAACAAACAAAAGTCGGCCGACTGACATCGCTGCGTACACATTGAGAATGTTTTCCATTCCGGATGGAAGACTCGACGATAGCAACATTCCTTTGATAATTCGCCGCTCGACAGTCGGCCGATTCTGGCTCCGCCCACTCGACGACAAATATCGTCGGGCAACATCGTCCAGCGACTCGCGTCGGCCGATAATCGTCCAATGTGTACATAGCTTAAGGTCGTCACTGACAATATTCAAACAATAAACACATTAGTAAATGAGAATAACTCCTCCCCTTTGGTAACCATTATGTTGCAAGTTCTACATGAGCTGGGTTTCTTTTACCACCGCGTCTTACTACCCGTTCTGGTTATACGCTTATGTACTAATTACACTAATGGATTAGGGATTAGGAAGGTTGAATTTAGAGGAATTTACCCGCATTTGCGTGGAGCTAGAGTAGAAAATCATTTGATGAAAAACCGTCCACGGTACACCCGACCGGGATCGAACCCCGATCTCCTGTCTTCGGCAGTCTAGTCTTTGGCGAGAGTAGCGCCATAGACCATGCGGCCACTGAGGTGAGTAAATAATGTACACATCTTCATATGAACGAAATTTAATATGAAGGACTAATAAAACACATGATAGTGATACTAACTCGCACGGGGCAAAGGCGTTGTTCTCATCTAGTCGGATTTTCTGCTCGTAATTTGGGATTAGAATCCTTGCCGGAGCACTGAAATGTTTCCCCTAAATTATCCTCTACACTCCCTACGCGAAAATGCGGCTACATTTCAATAAATTATAATTTTACTATTCCTACACTATTGACGTAAATATGATAATAGTCTCCATGGGTTGGTAAAAACAAAGTAATTTGAAAAAAAAAAGTTAAATATGTAACTTGTATAAAATATTTCGCCTACCGGAGGCTTAGGGCGTCCTGGAATCGCGCTATTGGTTTGTTATTTCAAACTATCTTATAAAATATACCATAGTAGAATAATGCGAGGTAAGCTTACAGGGTAGAAGAAGGGAACCTATAGGATTAAAAAGCTTACATTTCTTAGGATCATAAAATTATAAATATATGCTACTGAAAATGTGAAATGTGTTCATTTTCGATGACCTCTCACGTGAAATTTTGCAGCTATAAAATCAAATAAAATCGTAGTACATATAGATCTAATTTTCCTCGAACATAAAGTAATAAACTTTTAGTCTGTTCTCATCGGAACATTGAAAGATAATTGAGGATTGTTTTAGTGGTTTAGAAGCTTCATGACTTTCATTCTCATAAGAAATATCGCGGGGTAAGGGTATTTCTCTTCAAGCAGGGGGCACATACACAATGTATTTCTTATCTTAGATTTTGGGTGGGTTCAAATCACTACTCATAAATCAGAATTCGTCTGTGCACAATGAACCCATTCATTCTGTGCACGCTCCACTGAATAAGCTAGCTTTATAGCCTAGTATAACCATAAAAAGGGAAATTTTAATTGCACCAGCATTTTCCGGTAGGGACAACATGGTAACCCTCTTCGGTGGTCACGTGATCTAACACGCTACTGTCGCAATAGATTCCGATGATGAGGGATTGAGTTTCGAATCTTTGTTAGGTGTACTGAGGGTTGTTTTTCCTAAATATTTTTCCACTCTATCTCCCTGCAAATGTGGGTACACTTCGTCTAAATAGCCTTCCTAATCCCTAGAATCATTAGCGTAATTAGTACATAAGCGTATAACCCGAACGGGTAGTAAGACGTGGTGATAAAAGAAACTTGGTGCACTATCATTCCACCCCACCCCTGGGGATCGAACTGTGATCTCCCGAGGCATGTTAGCGAACATCGCAAGGACCGGAGAGGATGGCGGAGTTATTTTCGACAGTTTTCTCGATACCAAAGCTCGCCATGCACCCAACAGAACCTGTCGTGACTCCTGTACGTGGCTACGTGCAGGGGGTCTGGTGGAAGGTTCTTCTCGAGTCACGAGCAACAAATACGTGACGATTCTCCCTTACCCCGTCTCTTGATGCTCAGCAGGAAATCTAAAGGTGTGAAGATTTTTAACGTCGCGTCAGCTTCGTTTATTTACACTCTTTGGGTATTTGGTTCTTCAAATGTTTTATATTCATGTGCTTGTCCAACCATAGGCCTTATTCTCGGATGTGTTTTCCAAATGTTCTATATTAGTGTGCTTGATCTTCCTAATACCCATTATTGTGTGCTTGGTCTTCCAAATAACCCATCATTGTGTGCTTGGTCTTCCAAATAACCCATCCTCGTGTGATTGGTCTTCCAAATAACCTATCCTCGTGTGTTTGGTCTACCAAATAACCCCTATTCGTGTACTGGTCTACCAAATAACCCCATATTCGTGTACCTGGTCTACCAAATAACCCATATTCGTGTGCCGGGCTCTTCCAAATAACCCATATTGCTCTTGTATTTTGGTATTCCAAATAACCAATATTCATATACTTGCTATTACAAATAACCAATATGCATATACTTGGTATTACAAATAACCAATATTCGTGAGATTGGTCTTCCAAACAACATATTTGTGAACTTGATATTCCAAATAGCCCATCTTCGTGTGCCTGGTCATCCAAATGTCCTAGTATCCTATTTCATGTTCTTGGTCACCAAAGATCTAAACCATGGTTTTAATCATAGGTTCTTTAATCAAGGATTGATCTTCAATTTCTATTACGAAGGATTGATCATTCAATTGTGCTATTATCGAGGGATTGATCATTAATTGTGCTATTATCGAGAGATTTATCATTCAAGTGTCCTATTATCGAGGGGTTGATCATTCAAGTGTCCTATTATCGAGGGATTGATCATTAAATTGTCCTATTATTGTTTGAGTGCTTTACACCTTCTAATATAATCTAAAATGTTATTTTAATTCGAATTACACTTCTCTGATGGAATTTGATTCGACATTCACCAACAATTAGTGCAACTGTGTTATGATTCTCGGGTCTCATGGAGGTGCTGATACGGGGGTGTAGGCTGTAGATGTCCACACATCACCTGGCCGGATCGGGGTGTCACGAGCCGAGCTTGGCATCAGACGAGCCGTGTCCGGCTGGGCTCGCCACTGGCTCGCTATTGGCTCGTACGAGCCAGGCTCTTGTATCCACACTGCAACAGTGTGATTTTGTCAATTAGAGGAACCGTGTCTGTTGCTTCCATATTCAAATCGTTCATGAGTCCTGAATTTTGGACTAAGTTTTTAGAGGAGTATCGTCAATTGCCGGCTCTGTGGCAAATTCGTAGCACAGATTATAGTAATAGAGGAAAGTGGGGTAAGGCTTGGAGGAGAGAACTTCCCTGAATTGACTTGGAGTTTGTTAAAAAATAAAATAAGTACAATATCCAGGCATTGTTCAGGAAATTTTTTTAAATTTAGTACTGCGTCTTACTACCCGTTTGGGTGTACGCCTAAGTACTAATTACGCTAATGGATTAGGAATTGAGAAGGTTGAATTTAGAAGAAGTGAACCCACATTTGCGTGAAGGAGAGTGGGAAACCATTAAGGAAAAACCAACCACAGTTCACCCGACAGAGATTCGAACCTCGATCTCGCCTCTTTCGGGATAGTAAAAGAATTGGCGCGTTGGGGGACGATGTGCAGAAGCCAATAATGTGGTAAAGTTGGGAGTCCACACATGCTAGTGGTAGAACGTATGTGGGGAAATATGACCGAGTCAGAGCTGTACGTGGGTGGGCCGCTTAAGCTTAGAAAAAATGTACCCAAATTAGCGGGGAGAGAAATTAAAAAATAGCACCCTCTTGTACCAGATCGGTATTCGAACCCTCTTAGGCCTTATAGTCTATTGCGAGAGTGACGCCTTATATTTGACTATGCGGCCACCGAAGTTGGTCTTTATCTATTTTGAACAATGAGAATTTATAGTTTAAGAAACACCTAGGGAGATAGGGAGATGGTTGATGTAGTTAATGTGAAACCACCCTGATTGAAATGATCGCCATACTTTCCTGGTGCGAATGGCTGATATAATTATATCCCTTGCAGCTCCCCCCGCCTAGCGATGACCGACTAATGTGTCTTAGTGCCGGAGCTTGCGTGGATCGATACGTGTGGAAGCAAACGTTACTTTCCTCGTCCGTTACAGCCCGGGATGGTTGCTAGGTTCAGTTGCTACACAGAGTTCTACCACCATATGCCGAACTATGGACAACGTGCTTCTGTTGCTTCTTGTATCTTCCTGAGGTCAATCCCGGTGGACACTGTTCCAACACCTCCAAAACTATCTAGAGGTTGGTGAGACAAGAATGTCGGTAACTGTTCCAACACCTCTAAAACTATCTAGAGGTTGGTGAGACAAGAATGTCGGTAACTGTTCCAACACCTCCAAAACTATCTAGAGGTTGGTGAGACAAGAATGTCGGTAACTGTTCCAACACCTCCAAAACTATCTAGAGGTTGGTGGGACAAGAATGTCGGTAACTGTTCCAACACCCCCAAAATTATCTAGAGGTCGGTGGGACAAGAAGGTCGGTAACTGTTCCAACACCTCCAAAATTATCTAGAGGTTGTTGAGACAAGAATGTCGGTAACTGTTCCAACACCTCCAAAACTATCTAGAGGTTGGTGGGACAAGAAGGTCGGTAACTGTTCCAACACCTCCAAAACTATCTAGAGGTTGGTGGGACAAGAAGGTCGGTAACTGTCCCAACACCTCCAAAATTATCTAGAGGTCGGTGGGACAAGAAGGTCGGTAACTGTTCCAACACCTCCTAAACTATCTAGAGGTTGGTGGGACAAGAAGGTCGGTAACTGTTCCAACACCTCCAAAACTATCTAGAGGTTGGTGGGACAAGAAAGTCGGTAACTGTTCCAACACCTCCAAAACTATCTAGAGGTCGGTGAGACAAGAAGGTCGGTAACTGTTCCAACATCTTCAAAATTATCTAGAGGTTGGTGGGACAAGAAGGTCGGTAACTGTTCCAAAACCTCCAAAACTATCTAGAGGTTGGTGGGACAAGAAGGTCGGTAACTGTTCCAACATCTTCAAAACTATCTAGAGGTTGGTGGGACAAGAAGGTCGGTAACTGTTCCAACACCTCCAAAACTATCTAGAGGTCGGTGAGACAAGAAGGTCGGTAACTGTTCCAACATCTTCAAAACTATCTAGAGGTTGGTGGGACAAGAAGGTCGGTAACTGTTCCAAAACCTCCAAAACTATCTAGAGGTCGGTGGGACAAGAAGGTCGGTAACTGTTCCAAAACCTCCAAAACTATCTAGAGGTTGGTAGGACAAGAAGGTCGGTAACTGTTCCAAAACCTCCAAAACTATCTAGAGGTCGGTGGGATAAGAAGGTCGGTAACTGTTCCAAAACCTCCAAAACTATCTAGAGGTCGGTGAGACAAGAAGGTCGGTAACTGTTCCAACATCTTCAAAACTATCTAGAGGTTGGTGGGACAAGAAGGTCTGTAACTGTTCCAACACCTCCAAAACTATCTAGAGGTCGGTGAGACAAGAAGGTCGGTAATTGTTCCAACATCTTCAAAACTATCTAGAGGTTGGTGGGACAAGAAGGTCGGTAACTGTTCCAACATCTTCAAAACTATCTAGAGGTCGGTGAGACAAGAAGGTCGGTAACTGTTCCAACATCTTCAAAACTATCTAGAGGTTGGTGGGACAAGAAGGTCGGTAACTGTTCCAACACCTCCAAAACTATCTAGAGGTCGGTGAGACAAGAAGGTCGGTAACTGTTCCAACACCTCCAAAACTATCTAGAGGTCGGTGAGACAAGAAGGTCGGTAACTGTTCCAAAACCTCCAAAACTATCTAGAGGTTGGTGGGACAAGAAGGTCGGTAACTGTTCCAAAACCTCCAAAACTATCTAGAGGTTGGTGGGACAAGAAGGTCGGTAACTGTTCCAACATCTTCAAAACTATCTAGAGGTCGGTTAGACAAGAATGTCGGTAACGTTACCAACACAAAACTATCTAGATGTTGTTGAAACAAATATGTCGGTAACGAATTGTGCTACTGAAAACAATATCAAATGAATAATAATTTTTCATAGTATTTAGCTCGACAAATTTACTAGGAAAACTTTTCGATCTGAAAGAACCAGTTAAGACTGTGAAATTCCAAGCAACATTAGCATGGGCAAGCTTTTCCTAATCTAGGCGAAATACTAAACTAAAGCTCAGTCAACTTTTTTTAACTAAAGGGATAAGGAGCAGTAATCATAGCGAGTGAGAAATTATATGGTCGACATGGTAGTGATATTATATCCTAAGAGGACACTAAGCCCAATAATATAAAGGCATTTACATTTTAGTAGTCATTCTAAAAATTGATACGTAAGAAGCGTGATAAGGCAAACCTAAAATATCACTATCGGAACAATATTTTTAAAAATAGGATGGATTTTTTTAGGGAAATAATTATATAGATCTAGTGTATTGATTTAGTGTTAGACATTCCATTTTCATGTGACCATCGTAATATTCTCTTTGCATCATTTTGGATACGGTATCTGATACAATCAACAAGTTAATTGAGATCATCAGCGAAAAGCAAGAAGTTTGTTTACATATTAAAAAAAATATGGCCTAAATTTGACCATTGTAAAAACCTTTAAGGAAAGAGAAAGAGTTGGAGGTGTATATGTGTTTTTTGATGGAAGAATATTTATCATGAAACTATCTGATAAATCACTTAGCATAAGAAATATATAATTAAAGTCAAGTTTGTCAAGTTTTGAGAAAATGATATGCTGGCTAAAGTCAAAGAGACTTGCTTTGATCAAAATAAATAGTATCAATCTGACCTTGAGAAGAAACTTGAGGTGCAACATTTTCCAGGAGTTCTAAGCTAATGGCAGTGTTGTTCATAAGACTGCTAGTGTTTTGGATGGTGAAAGGTATGTTTTTGTATTTATTAGTCGCAAATATTTTATACGTCAGAAATATACCTACACTCATTGGCTCTTACACATTGACAGAGATTTACCTTCTCACGATCCCTCGGGGAGAGAAATATTGTGATTGTTAAAAAAAAATCAAATTTGAGATTTTGATGAATGTTGACGTTTCATGACCACTGAGCCCGAAAAAGTGGTTTTCGCAATGTCGTTTTTCTGTCTTTACTGGGACTCAGCCGAAAATATTTTACCGATCAGTATCAAACTTGGTATCTAGGATTTTAATAATGTTTCCCAAGTTTTTTGTACTTTTATATATATAAGCCTAAAATTAAGGGTAGTTTACTGGCGTAAAGAGAAAAAATATATTTTCTCAAAATAGGCTTTAACGAGCCCACGAAATCGACCTGACAAAAGCGGAAATATCCAATTTTGATCTTATCTCCGCAACTCTTTGAGATACGAAATAACTTATCATTGCAAAGTTGTAGGAGCCTAAAAAAACTTTTACTCAAAATAATATTTTATAAAATCACTATTTTCTGAGTTATAGGCAAGTATATTTTTTAAATAGAGCTTTAGGAAATATGAAGTGAATAATGCACAAAACATATAAGTGGTTTCTCTATTATTTCATGTATGCTCTTTGGTGAAATATGATGGGTTTTTCCCCCATTTTGTTTCCATAACAATGAATACTGTTTATTTTCACATATGTTGCAAGTTATAAGTATGCTAATAGATACAGGAGCTAGAAAGTGTGTGCGTTGCACGTTGGGTACCACTTATCCTCCACGCTCTCGACAAGACTGGACAAGAGACTGAGACCGGTGCTCCTGAACACTTAGATCCACTGATAGTGTTCCAGACTGGACAAGGGACTGAGACCGGTGCTCCTGAACACTTTGATCCACTGATAGTGTTCCAGACTGGACAAGGGACTGAGACCGGTGCTCCTGAACACTTTGATCCACTGATAGTGTTCCAGACTGGACAAGGGACTGAGACCGGTGCTCCTGAACACTTTGATCCACTGATAGTGTTCCAGACTGGACAAGGGACTGAGACCGGTGATCCTGAACACTTTGATCCACTGATAGTGTTCCAGACTGGACAAGGGACTGAGACCGGTGCTCCTGAACACTTAGATCCACTGATAGTGTTCCAGACTAGACAAGAGACTGAGACCGGTGCTCCTGAACACTTAGATCCACTGATAGTGTTCCAGACTGGACAAGGGACTGAGACCGGTGCTCCCGAACACTTTGGTCCACTGATAGTGTTCCAGACTGGACAAGGGACTGAGACCGGTGCTCCTGAACACTTTGATCCACTGATAGTGTTCCAGACTGGACAAGGGACTGAGACCGGTGCTCCTGAACACTTAGATCCACTGATAGTGTTCCAGACTAGACAAGAGACTGAGACCGGTGCTCCTGAACACTTTGATCCACTGATAGTGTTCCAGACTGGACAAGGGACTGAGACCGGTGCTCCTGAACACTTTGATCCACTGATAGTGTTCCAGACTGGACAAGGGACTGAGACCGGTGCTCCTGAACACTTTGATCCACTGATAGTGTTCCAGACTGGACAAGGGACTGAGACCGGTGCTCCTGAACACTTTGATCCACTGATAGTGCTCCAGACTGGTAGTTGACTAATTGCTACACATATTCTGGAGTTCATCTATTTATCATTCTGGTTTTCTTCTTCCCCCTCGTTTTCAATTTGACTTGACCGTAGCTCGAATAGAAGGCTCTCAGCTGGTGTTGGCTAGCAGCTTCTGTGAGCATCATCATGGCCGCGTGGTTTCTGTGTAATTAAAAACAATTAACTTGTCCGGCCTGAGATCTCTCTTGTGTAAGTGTATAAGTGTCTGAAAGCACGCCTTGCGATTAGTGGTGACTTACGTGACTCGATGGTATCATAACAACAACTGAGTTGATAGGTCGCAACATTCACATCATATTCAACAATTCTCGTTTATATTCTTTAAATGGAAAAATGACACGGGAATCGAACCCGGGACGTTTGGTCCTAGTATGTCATTGCTCTGACCACTGAGCCATCCAGGAGTCGTCCCGTGCCCAATGGATACCTTGGATAGCTCAGTGATATCCACTGTGCACGGGATGACTCCTGGATAGCTCAGTGGTCAGAGCATTGGCGTACTAAGCCAAAGGTCCCGGGTTTGATGCTCGTGTCCAGGTTTCATTTATCAATTTAAATATAATATTTATATGTGACTACAACCGTAATGAACACATACGATATAGGTTGGCTATTTAATCCTTAATTTCTCGTTTAGTTAGATAAATTACACAATAACTCTTATTATTATTATTGGAGTGATTATTTTGCCCAACCTCCGTTGCGTGAATTGGAATAATTATTTTTCACCAGGCACCAAAAGTTTATGATCTGAAATAAAGTAAACTGAGATTACTTTTCTTTGAAAATAAATGGCTTGTATCATTTTAATTATAATAATAAATTGGTGGCTTTTCCCCAATATTTATGGCCTGTATTATATAAAACTGAAGTGGCTACTTTTATTTAAACTTTTTGCATCTTAAAGTAGGGCCAAATATTAAAAGTACGGCTGTGATTGCGTATTAACGATAAATAATTGTCCTGAACCAAATTTCTTGGTAAGGATTCTATGTTCGCTTACATGACACAGTTCGAAAGCACGTTTTTGTTTAAATACATACCAATCTAGTAATTTAATCTAATATATTATATCTGAATTTCTTAAACACAAAAACCTACCAAAAGCTGACCAAAAATTAATAGAAAAAAAATTTATTGAGTTATATTTTAAGTTATGTATTTCTCTAATAGCCTAATCCACGCAACTAACTTAATATTAACTTAAGCTCAACGTAAACAACGCGATCTTAAATTTTAAACAAATTTCTCGAGTAAATGCTCACATTCTGGTCTGTGGATTCATCAATTCATACTCAAGAGTATAATCCATTAGAAAAATTGCTTTGCTTATATATGTAATTTTGAAAGTAGGTCAGTATTTAGATGTTTTACTTTATTTTCGGACATGTCATAGGGTAGTTTTGGCAACGGCCCAAGCACAAGATAAATCAACCTTATTTTCTGTCCAACTTAGTTTGAAATAATCGAGCCGCTGCCGTCTGTCACCGATATTGTGTGTTATCGTGAGGGATGTGGCGGAACTTGGACATTGGGACTGACACTTGGACAAGTGCTGCTAAAAACCCTCATCATCCTGTTCCCCCATACAAGATAATTTAGGAACTCACAAAAATATTAAGGAGAAGAATCTTTAAACGTTCTCATTTTTAGGAAAGCGATATAAAAATAGATATAATATCAAACGAATAAGGGCATATCTGAATTTTAATGTTTTTTAGTCTTTTAATGTACGAAAAAGCTTATTTTATCTCACTTGTGTACTTATCTAATAACACTAAATAAAACTTTAGCATTATAAGTTACTAGTATTTTTCCTCTACACAATATCAAGTGACTAAAACTAACAGTGATGTAATGACACTATTGTTAAGTATACCCTGATTTTGGTTGGAAGAACATTTTAGAAAACTCAAACATATTTCTTTGCATTCAACATTGATAACATTTTACTTCATTAGTTGTGTTATTTTATAGGTATTGATAATATCCATTAAAGTACACATGGTATGATTTTAGTAGGAAGAACAGTAGAAGTTAGTTACTAAAGCTACTAAAACAATTTTAATATATTCATACATCAAGTCTACTGATCTGTAGCTGTCACTTTTAATAGATATTATCAATACCTAGAGAATAAGACAAATAATATAGTAGTAAAATGTTTTATCACTGTTGGCCACAAAGAAATACGTTTGAATCTTCTAAACGGTTCTGCCAACCAAAATCAGCGGGTTCACATAAAATATAATTAATTTTTAGCACCGCATCTTACTACAAGTTCAGGTTATACGCATATACAACAATTACGCTAATGTGTTTGAAGGTCTAATTTATAGGAAGTGTGCTCACATTTACGTGGAGGACGATGGGAAAACCGTCAGTACAACCGACCCGGATTTGAACCCCGATCTCTGTCATTGACAGTCTAGTTTATTACGAGATTGACGCCTTAGACTGTGAGACTACCGAGGCGGGTCAAGTTGATGTGTTATTAATTAATCAAATGTGAATCAACTATATACATTATTATTATTATTTAGCACCGTGTCTTACTACCCGTTCGGGTTATACGCTTAAGTACTAATTACGCTAATGGATTAAGAATTGGGAGGGTTGAATTTAGAGGAAGTGAACCCGCATTTGCGTGGATGGAGAGTGGAAAACCATTTAGGAAAAACCACCCCCAGTTCACCCGACCGAGATTCGAACCTCGATCTCCCCGTCCTCGGCGATCGAGCTCAACACGACTAGCGCGTTAGCCAACTACGCCACCGAGGCGGGTAACTATATACACATTTTTTGTTTTTGGAAATAGGCTTACTTTTGTTTTACGACAAGGGTAGTGTAGACTTAAAGTCTGTTCAGCGTAGGAATTGTTTTCTGAAAGGCTATTTTTCCTACCAGAAAGCTATTATATAGTAGGATTTTGGTAGGAAAAAATACCTTTCAGAGAGTAATTCCTACCATGAATGGAGTACATCTGACTGAGGGTATTATTGTTGATGTATTTGCCCTAGAATCAAGTTCGCTAGTAAAAAGAATCCATAAGTTAGATCTTATCTGACCAGGTTTTGATGTTTCTGCGTCGAACCAATGACCACCTGTATCATATTCGTCCGACAAACAAGTCATATAGTAACTAGTTGCGCTCGAGTATCGGCCGGTGTTGTTTGTGGACGCCGCAAGGGTCAAAGCTCCCTTCTGCCGCCGCGCACGTGCAGGGCTAGAACAATGCACGTTGCTTCACACGGCACAATACCTTTCATAGAACGGTCATGATGGGGCGTAGGGAGATTTGTATCAAAACAAACCAGCCAGATAGATCCAGCCATGTTGGATCACATGGAGTGAAGGGGGTAGCCACTCTAAAGTCATTGGAAGCCGGAGAATGTATACCATGGTTTTGGTATAGGAAACCTGTTCTTGAAGGCTTTATTTCGTACCTACTATAATGGTTGTGTTTTGATAGGAAGGGACTTCCTAGTAGCGTTATGAAAGGCTTTTTATACCCAACTCTACTACACAAAAGGATTCCGATGCGAAATACGGCCTTCAAGAACGGACTTCCTAACAAACGGCAAAATCAGGGTAGGGCTGCCATTTAACTGGTACTTAATAGTCATGTTTTTTAAATTCGTGCTATTGGACAGTGTCGTTAAATTATGTCTATGAAATGTAGTGATTTAAATTATAAAAGTGATAGGACGAGGTATGTAAAAACAGTATACTCGCCAACGCACAGTTTGAAGTTTGAGCTAAAAGTGAAGAAAAAGTCTGGCTGAGTGGGAATTAATTACCTGTCACTATCTTTGATTATTCATATGGTCGACATATATTACATCTAAACTGTTTAGTAACTGTTGTTTAAAAACATTTGTTTATATTAATATAATATACATTTAATGCTGTATTCATTTATTTAACTAATCGGAACAAAATTATTCGGCAAATAAGCATTTTTGAAGGAACTGTCCAGAATATCAGGACCTTATTATGAAGTTACAAGAGCTCATTTTTATTCGCCAAAAGACGAGCGGCACGTTTGGAGAGGATCTCAATTGATAACTGACTTTCAGCATACTTTTGGTGCTACTGACAGGTTAGAGCATTTATTTGGAAACTTTAAGACTGATGGACGGTGATAAGGCAGTATGGTAGCTTAACATATTTAAAACATTAATTATCTTATTGCTATCACCGTTGTCACAATATAACTACATATTACATACACATTGTCGGTATTGATTATGTCAAGAGGGACAACTCGCGTACCTTGACGATGAAACATAAAAGGGTTAATTTGGTAACTGTAGGATACTGTCCTTCCTACCGTGCGACTACTATATCTGGTTGTTACGAAAGTTACTTACTTTAATTATATTCTTACGTAAAGTCACGCATCTCCCAGCTGTAATTTTTGATACGGTCCAGTTTTCATACGAAGAGCCTTTTAGAAAATACAAACATGGCTAACATTAATAGTATTTGACCACACGCTATTATTAGTGTTGTTTTAGAGGAAGGTACAGACAGATCACATGGCTTTGCGTATGAATACATGACAAGTAGACTTAGTGTTTTTTTTATAATAGTCAGATAAAGCTCTTCCTATTAAACTAGACTAGTAGCAATACCGATAAATAACATAAGTTATTATTATATAGCACCGCGTCTTACTAGCCTTTCGGGTTATACGCACTTACGCTAATGTGCAATGGTAGGGTGATTGTGAGATGAAATGGAGGACCTACAGTTTAACGTGGGATCCGAACCACGGTGGAGGCCTGGCACTCTACACATTCACAAGATGTGATTAATACACATCTTGTCAGAGGTGAAGGAAGGGTTTGGCAATCAGATACATCTGTGCCGGGACCGAGGACCCCCAGCACAGAAGTCTGACACCTTACCCCTAGACCACCAGGTCACCAATATAACATAAGTGAAATAATATCAATGTTGACTGAAAGAAAAGAAAGCTCAAACTAGTAGTCTCTTTATAACGTGTCGGTACTGTACTCTTTAGAACCTGTTTCCTTGCGCTGGTTCGCGCGACCCAACTTCCGGTCAAGTGATCTTGTCTTTTCTACAAGAGAGTCAGGTTCCAGGTTCCAGGTTCCATGCAGGAGATTATACAAGAGCTTGTCATCAAACAACTTGCGACTCGCACGGTGGTTTAGGTTAGCTGTTAGTACTCCAGACTGGGGTTCGAGGCAATACATGGATGTAGGCATAAAACGTCACCTAACTAGCGAAACAAACTAATGTTTTTTTTTGTCTACCAGGATCGCTTTTGTTTTCACGCACTAGTGAATTTTTCTTTTGATTGACACCAACGCTTTTACTCTCTTTCTCTACCCTCAAGGTCCGGCCTATAGCGCGGCACCGTCGGAGTCTCTCTGGCATTGATATTGTATAGTATTATATCGTTACATTGATATTGTATAGTATCATATCGTTACATTGATAGTGTATAGTATTATATCGTTACATTGATATTGTATAGTATTATATCGTTACATTGATATTGTATAGTATCATATCGTTACATTGATAGTGTATAGTATTATATGGTTACATTGATAGTGTATAGTATTATATCGTTACATTGATATTGTATAGTATCATATCGTTACATTGATAGTGTATAGTATTATATCGTTACATTGATATTGTTTAATATCATATCGTTACATTGATATTGTATAGTATCATATCGTTACATTGATATTGTATAATATCATATCGTTACATTGATATTATATAATATCATATCGTTACATTGATATTGTATAATATCATATCGTTACATTGATATTGTATAATATCATATCGTTACATTGATATTGTATAGTATTATATCGTTACATTGATATTGTATAGTATTATATCGTTACATTGATATTGTATAATATCATATCGTTACATTGATATTGTTTAATATCATATCGTTACATTGATATTGTATAGTATCATATCGTTACATTGATAGTGTATAGTATTATATCGTTACATTGATATTGTATAGTATTATATCGTTACATTGATATTGTATAGTATCATATCGTTACATTGATATTGTATAGTATCATATCGTTACATTGATATTGTATAGTATCATATCGTTACATTGATATTGTATAGTATTATATCGTTACATTGATATTGTATAGTATTATATCGTTACATTGATATTGTATAATATCATATCGTTACATTGATATTGTATAATATCATATCGTTACATTGATATTGTATAATATCATATCGTTACATTGATATTATATAATATCATATCGTTACATTGATATTGTATAATATCATATCGTTACATTGATATTGTATAATATCATATCGTTACATTGATATTGTATAGTATTATATCGTTACATTGATATTGTATAATATCATATCGTTACATTGATATTGTATAATATTATATCGTTACATTGATATTGTATAATATCATATCGTTACATTGATATTGTATAGTATCATATCGTTACATTGATATTGTATAATATCATATCGTTACATTGATATTGAATAGTATCATATCGTTACATTGATATTGTATAGTATCATATCGTTACATTGATATTGTATAATATCATATCGTTACATTGATATTGTATAGTATCATATCGTTACATTGATATTGTATAGTACTATATCGTTACATTGATATTGTCTAATATCATATCGTTACATTGATATTATTATTATTATTGCACCGCGTCTTACTACCCGTTCGGGTTATACGCTTAAGTACTAATTACACTAAAGGATTAGGAATTGGGACGGTTGAAGTTAGAGGAAGTGAACCCGCATTTGCGTGGAGGGGGAGTGGAAAACCATTTAGGAAAAACCACCCCCAGTTCACCCGACCGAGATTCGAACCTCGATCTCCCCGTCCTCGGTGGTCTGGCTCAACACGACTGGCGTACATTGATATTGGTTAATATCATATCGTTACATTGATATTGTTTAATATCATATCGTTACATTGATATTGTATAGTATCATATCGTTACATTGATAGTGTATAGTATTATATCGTTACATTGATTTTGTCAAGTATTATATCGTTACATTGATATTGTATAGTGTCATATCGTTACATTGATATTGTATAATTACACGAAAACCTTTTTCGGTGGTCAGATGTGCCCGGGTCCGGTGTGCCTCGAGGGCCAAAAGGTGTGCCGTGGAAGTCGGGTGGGAAATGAAAAGAGGAGGATGGGGAGATCTAAAAGAAGCTAGACAATTTTTTAGGAATAAAAATAAATCGTTTTAAATCCACGATTTTTTCTAAACTCCACAACGATAAGAATTTTAGCCACTGACCATTTGAACACAATCTTAGTACTAGTATTTTCTCTTGATTAAATCTCCCCCTAAAAACTGATGGTGTATCTTGACAATTTTAGAGCCTTGTTCAATGGGCCGTGAGTTGGAAAAAGTTGAAAATTACTGGTCTAAAATCTAAAGGCATCACTATAGTAATAGATTGAACTACCGATGACGCAGAGAACGGGGCTCGAATCCAGGTTGAGTGTACCGAGTAAAGGTTTTCCTAAATGGTTTTCCACTCTCCCTCCACGCAAATTTGGATACACCTAGTGTGCATTCAACTTTCCTCAACTCCCCACACATTGACGTCATTAGTACACATGCGAACGTGTTTTAAAATATGGCGCTAAAAATAAAATTTTAAATATCACTAATTTTAAAAACATGACCAGAGGGTGAACCATTTAAATACCCTCTCCGGCTCCCGTTAGTCATTTTATAATACAAAGTCACTTTAACCTTGTGAAGTGTGGCCAGATTGCTCTGGTTTAGTTTACAATCTCTCACCTCTGGTTACGGTTGTTTAAGAGCTTGTTTTTTAAAAATAATTTACAAGATTACAAAATGTCACCAGCCTAAGCATTGAAGGAGAATACAATGATTCGTTATTAAATGTTATTAATAAAGCTAAGGCTACACGAGCCAAATGTATGCGTGCGCCACTGCACTTCTGCCATCTTTAGTCGTGTTGTGGAAGCCATGGAAGAGCAATGTTCATTGTCTTCCAGCTCCAGCTTAACTTGGTCCCGAATAATTATTCATTTGATTGAGTGGTTAAATGAGTTAGCATTCATAGCAAATCAAATTTAACCCCAAAAAAACACAATAAAACCCAACCAAGTTGGACTTTTTAAAAATATTTCTGTTTTTTCCCAACCCTGGTGTAAATGTACGTTTCCACGTGTACTGCTTGGTGGTTGGAATGGAAACAAAGTTCGGAAACTACCGAACATTTCCGGAAACACACGAATTGTCATGCGTATCCGGATGTTGGTGGCTACACGGTCCGTGCGGATAGACGCTCTCTCGACAAATGGTCCGCGCTGGTGCGGTGCGGATGAGTTTAGCCGGTCTTTAAATGTTCTAGGGATTAGTAAGGGTATGTTTAGAGGATGTGTACCCGCATTTACATGGAGAGAGTGGAAAATAATTTCCAAAAAAAGTCTGTACACCCGACCGAGATTCGAACCTCGATCTCATCAGCGGTCTAGTCCACTGCGAGAGTAACGCCTTAGACCATGAGGACACCGAAGTGGGTTCATAACAATCATCTTATCTCTCTTTTTGTTTGTGTGATGAACCCACATTGTACGTCTTCTCTCTCTCTCTCTATCTCCTCCTTTTCCTGAAGACAAAGAAGAATAAATTATTCATCACTGCTGGAGCTGGAAGACAGTGAACATTGTTCTTCCATGGCTTCCACAACACGACTAAAGATGGCAGGAGTGCAGTGGGTACGCATACATTTGGCTCGTGTAGCTTTAAAAATCAAAAGCCAAACAAACAAAATTACCAAGCTAAAACGTTTAGTATTGCCTTTATGAAGTGCTTACTCAAGTAATAAAATATAATAGACCCTAATACAATATAATAACATTATTAATCTAATCGATAGCAATAATGTTGTTACAATTAGCAGTTTTAATGTTACAGAATACAATGCGACTGTTATTGACAACTTAAATAATTACTAGGGCTAGGAGTTTGATGATTTTGCATCCTTTTTTTGGCAAACTTGGAACGTTGTTCAAGTATATAAAATATGTTTCATAAGATACTTCGCTGATTTAAGTAGCTTTGTTAAGGTTTTTTTTTTATTTTCCATGTTTTTACGCGAATATGGCATTTTTAATGGTTTTTCGGTCATTTTCAGTCATTTTTTGTTATTTTTGAGTCATTTACCCATGATTCGAACATTTCTGCACACGTCATAGCAAACGGTGGTGCCAAGACAGCGGTTAGACTACTTCCATTCCTCCCCTTAGCATAGTGGGGCTGTAAATGAACTCGTTTAAACTATTCTGAGCAAGTTTTGCAGATAACGGTGGCTCATTTAATAGAAAATCATTCTCTTTCGAAAATCTGCACATTATTTTTGTTGTGCATTGCAATTCTGGGCTGTTGAAATAAAAACTCTTTAAGTCTACCATGTCAAATTAAGCTGTCAGAAAATGTAAGTTGAATTGTTTTATTTTATATGGAAATTTTTTGTTGACAAAATAAAAACTTTTAGTTTGGCACAGAAACGGAACGTTAAATTACATTTTAAGGTTTCGTTTTGGTTTACTTGTTTTAGTAAGGAAATAAAAATATATATATTTTTTTTGTTTTTGTTTTAAAGAGCTTTTTTTTTAAATTTGGGTCATAGATGCATTTTTAATAGGGCATTTTATACACATTTTTAGGTCATCAAAATCCTAGCCCTAGTAATTACTGTTCAGAAGCTACCTAACATTTCCGGAGACGCCCGAACTGTAAGGTGTATTCAGGGGTTAGCGTCTTCAGGGTTCGCACTGCACCGTAAAAGTGCGGATGAATGCATTGTTGAATGATTTGTTGTGCACCGGTGTGGTGCGGATTCGTGTAGCCACTTGCATCTAAAAAATATGGCTAGCATTCATCCGAAATGTTACGGTGCGGTGCGGGTCGGCTGTGTAGCCGGTCTCTAATAGCCTGGCTTTGTGCGTCCTGCTGGTACTTAAATGTAATTATTATAGTATTTAGTACTTGTGGTCTCGTGCCAGGAAATGGAAGGTTGACTCCTCCATGTCGTGGATGAAAGCTCTTCCAGCGTTGCACCAGTGTGGGAGCATCAACAGGCTGTTTACCAACAGATCTTGTTTTATATTTTGCCATAAAACTCGACTTAATGATCAAAATATGTTGCCCATTGTAATATACCAGCATTTATTTCTACAAACCGGCCCCGTGGTGTTGTGGTCATTGAACCTGCCTATGGTCCTGTCCAGGGCTCGATTCCCAGCTAGTACCTTGACTATATTTCTCTTAAGGGAACGATATCAATGGTCATCAGTGTTTGGTTGATAAGGTTAAGACTCACCCGGCTCCACAACTTTCAAGCAACCGTAACTTTCATCACAGCATCTCGTTGAGACAACTTCCTATGGTGTCACCAGAGATGATAATAGTCTAGAGGAATGATAACATAATACGCTACTTATTAATTTATTGTTCAACGTCATCGACCCAGAGTGCACGTGGACTTAACATCAAACTTGTCTAGCCCAAACAGGCAATAAGAATGAAGTGTAAACAAAAATATGTATAGGTCCTATATATTGTATTCCTGTTAGAGCTAAAATGGTCCAATATTCAAATAGTGCGGTGTCATTACTTTCATGGTTGCTATGATCTGACGTTCTAATATGTAAATAGTCTTTTGGATGTATATTTTTAGTAATAGTAAAACTTTAACGATCAGTGAAAGTGTTAATAGTCTATCTATAGTGTTTAAATGTCTGTAGGTATGACACATGTAAATTATTTGAACTAAAGTAGATTAACAAAATATATACACACATTAAACTGTTCCCTTACAGGGTAGGCAAGAAACTGTGGATATAGCTCAAAAAACAACTTTGTAGCTAATCCATCCTCACTAACTCTATCCATACTTCCCTCTCCTTGCATACTCAATTTTCTTCAACAACATCCATACACCGAGTCATACATGTTCTTTTATTCTTAAAACTCTTAATGTTTCTCTTTTTCACACATTCGTCTACCACATTTAGCCACGTCTTACATGGTCTACCCCTTCCTTGTGATCCACACACTCTACCTTCATATAGTTTATTCGTTACTCAATCTACACTTATCCTCTCAGCATGCCTTGTCAACATGGCTTGTCGGTGACCTGGTGGTCTAGGGGTAAGGTGTCATACTTCTGTACTGAGGGTTCGGGGTTCAATCCTCGGTACCGGCACAGATTTATCTGATTGCCAAACCCTTCCTTCACCTCTGACAAGACGTGTATTAATCACAACTTGTGAATGTGTGGAGTGCCAGACCTCCACCGTGGTTCGGATTCCACGTTAAACTGTAGGTCCTCCATTTCATCTCGCAATCACCCTACCATTACATATTAGCGTAAGTGCGTATAACCCGAACAGATAGTAAGACGCGGTGCTAATAATAATAATAATAGGGCTGGGCCGATGCCGATTATTAATCCGATCATCGGCCGATTATCGCATAACCGGCGATTCCGATGATCGGTGTTTGAATCTCCGATTATTTATGCCGATTATTCAAAATGTGTGGGTATATTTTAAGTCCTAAAAAAATAATATTTTATCTCTGCTCTCTCGTATGTGATCTTGGAATAATTAGCTTGTTCTTAGCGACTTAGGTCTGAAATAAACAGCACATCCAACATTCCAAACAAAATATATCAAAATAAATATATTTACCATAGGTCTTTTTCCAATTTATGCACGTTATTAGAAATAAAAATACTCACAAGTAACAAATCTAATAATCATAAAATAAAATATTAGCAGATTGGTGTTGTTTTATTTAGATTTGTTAAAGATGCCCAAAAAATGAAACATCGGATGTAATAATCTCGCACATACGCACATTTTGTTTTAAATGGAAACAGTTTTTAAAATTATTAAAATTGAAAACAAAAATAATCGGCATCGGTGATCGGCCTAATCGGCAACAAATGATCGGCATCGGACTAATCGGCAAAATAGCTGATCGGCCCAGCTCTAAATAATAATAATAATAATATCCAGGCCTTGGCAATCAGCATTTCGCTTATCCGAGTAGGGCTTGGGGACGCCTGTGAGACCATCCTGAGACCATTATGAAGTCCCCTGGATGTATGGATTGGTGGAATAATTTTAGCTTTTAAGAGCGAGCGTCACATGCCAATCAACCCTGCGATACAGTCGGCGAGAAATAATAAATTTCTGATTAAACATTATTGGAGATAAAGCGTTAATAGAAGTTCCTAATACAGAACATTGTTGAAATATTAAATGAATTTTGGATAAGAAATTAAAAAGGCCGTTTTTGACTATTTTAAAATGGCTTCACCTTGGTATTTCCTTTTCCCTTTAACTTCCATACCTTGCGCGAGCCAGGAGCTGATTTGGGCCTGTTTTGATGAAAGGCTACACACCAGGATGGACTGGCAGGTTCCCCGCAACTACTAACATACATACATAAATACCACTGAAGATATGTTTCAGCGTAAACTGAAGTGGTGAGGTGAACTATTTATGAGTGTATAGGTACATTTAATACTAAGGCTATTTAAATTATATTATAATTAATTACGTCATCATTCAAATATACTTTAAAATATCAGCTTGTACTTTATGCTCAGATATTCAAAAAAATGCTTGTAAATTGCTACCTAATGGTGCGTTTCCTTCGAGACGGCTGACGCACATATACGGCCGTCACATGCGGCCCAAGCTCCCAGTGCTGTTTTCTTCCATGCGTCAGTCGCGTGCAATTATTGATATGTGAATGTAGTATTGTTTTGTCACATTGAGGGAAAACGATGATTTTTTACTTCATTTTCTGCTAGAAAACTCTAAGGATGACGAAATATTACAAGCATGTTTAGACGAGTGAAATGCTCATGTGCATTCTATTTTTAAAGGACGACGGGAAGAGGGTTATTTCACAACACTGCCTAATTGACACTTGTTGCAAGACGAAAAAATGCTTAGAGAATGTTTCAGAGTGAACAGTTCTCAGTTTAACTTCATCCTTGATTTGATAAAAGATTATATCAAAAGTGATTCATATTGAAATGATTTGGAATTATCGTGGTATTTAATTGGTATTTATAGCCCCGTGATCGAGCGCCAATTATGATGTTACGGTTTATTCGACTTAAATAAATACAACTGTTAATGTTGCACACGATTTATTGGAGTGATTATATCTTCTTATACAATTTTACTTGAAATACAAATTATGTATTGTCGTGATATTACACATTCTCTAGGTTTATGTCGCCGGCACTCTCTCTTTGTGTTCATACGCACAAACAGCTTATATATGACATACACCTTGCCCCTTGGACTTCTCGTGACCAGTGTCAAAACCAACAAATCAAAAGCGTTCCTGCGACAGGTGTCTTGAAGGCTAGCTTCCTATTAGGTATAGAGAGCTGACGTCTCTTGCTTGTTTGGTAAATACTACGGAGTGAAATTTTGAAATAAAAAATAAGTTTTAATGGTGCAATCCTTCTAGATTATTCTTGAAAAGCGCGTGATTCTCCAGGGATGAATTCTTAAAAGGATAATTTACATACAATTTATTGAAGAAAAATACCTTCATCCATGACTTTTTAAATATATGATAGCGGTTCAAATCAATATCATTACAATACAATAGAGTTCAGTATCCAATCACCGCTGATGAAAAATTAGCTATAACATTGAGGTAAGTTGGATCGATAAGTTTGTTTCTCGCCAAGCATAACTTTATTAATTAATGTATCTTACCAAATTTACTACATATTAAAATAGTTTTTTTAAATTTTTCTCATCTACAAATTTGATATATGCGACACACCATTATCTCAAAAGTTCATGCCACTTCTCAGAGCCGGTGGCTTCGCCAACGTCAATGGATTTTATGTCAGAGATTTATTTATGGAATATTTTAACAGTCCTCAAGATAAAACT
Organism: Timema podura; assembly: GCA_033556935.1. Taxonomy (NCBI): domain Eukaryota; kingdom Metazoa; phylum Arthropoda; class Insecta; order Phasmatodea; family Timematidae; genus Timema; species Timema podura. Next base: position 56,002,386 of record JAVRXN010000005.1, read on the forward strand.
GTATGGCAAACTAATTATGTCAGAAGAACAGACTCTTCCCAGTAAATACTTACGGATAATTACAATAAATTAAATTACAAAAAAAATATATAAAATAAATTATTGGAAACCATTATAAACATAATAATGTTAATTTTTTTTCTAACGTAATACTACTTTTCAATAATGTTCATTAATGTTCACATGATTATTTTTAACACCTACACTTTTTACACGATAATAATGTATACTATTATAAATAAATGTTCTTTGTCTTTCTTTACCCGATCTTCCTAATTGACCTGCACTTCTTTCCACGCCTTATACTTAACGACTTGATCCTTGTAAAGAGGGCTCTCTAAACCATACAGTGATGGATGTTTTGAAACTGTTTCCAACAACTTTTCATCTTCCAACACAGTAAACAACGCTTTTGAATCACCCATGTTGAATAAAAACCCTTAAAAACTAGATGAAAGCGTTCCGAAAACACGTGCGGCTGCGGCTAGACTGCTTCAAGAGGAGTAGATCAGCTGTGGCCAGAGCCGTTGACAGCAGACGCAAGCGGCCGCGACGGTCGCATGCGTCAGCCGTCTCGAGGAAACGTACCTTAAGACAATAGCTGGGAGTCTTTTTGAAATATTTAAGTTTGTAAAACTATCCTACACCCGCCACATTTGTAAATTACTAATCTACTAACAATCAGTATTCACAAAACAAATACTTTCTTTACGTTTAACTTAAGAAAGTGTTTTCAAACAACACAAAGAAATAAAAAATGGGGTGTTTTTACATTTAATACCATTGTATATTGTAACATATGATGTATTATGACTATACTCAGACTTAGGTACTCACTGGAACTTATTTAAAAACGAACAATCATTAAGAATTGAACGGATAACTTTATTATTTTAGTTAAAAGTAGTTTCGTCAGTCCAAATCAAACTTGCCTACCATGATATATCCTCCTTGTCCACCCCTGGCTAGTACTTCCAGCCCTCCCCTCCTCCTGAACAACTAACACCACCTTTCTAAATAGGCCACAAGCCGCCACTGCATGTGACCCATTGAACAGAGCCGCCCGCATTGTTGTAGAAGTAACACTATGGTTGAAATACTTTCTATTTACAGAAACAATTAGTGACAACAATTAATAAAGTAGTTCTCCTAACATAATAATATTTTATTAAGGTATCTTGACAAAAAATATTTATAACGTGTGACCATCAGTGTAAGCGTAGTAATTAACACATTACTTTGACCATAGGACTTAAGTTCGATGCTGACCAGATGCAAATATTGTGGCTATATGTATTCACTTTGTGTTTTCTTACAATCTTCTCCAGGTGAAAGCTTATGAGTTTCCTTAACATTCACCTTTCTTATGTGTCTTGAGATTAGTATAAGTCGCTAACAGCCAACGCCTTGGCACTAAAAACTACCAATGAAATTATTATTACTGTCCTAGTTTTTATAAATTGTGATTATACTTTTCTCTTGCAATGATAAAATATTGAAATATTGTTCATTAGCAGGACCTGGATTTTGATGAACTAAAAATGTACCATAAGCTTATAAAAGAGTTATGAAAAATGACCTTAAAATTTCAAAATAATTATATAAAAATATGGATTAAAACTCTTAATCGAAATCTGTTAAATATAATATTGATTAACAAATATCTGCTACACAAGTAATAGCTACCCCCTGCCAACACAGCCCTCAACACTCCACAGATTAGTTGCAGTGTCTGGTATTTATAACCAAGCAAGCAAAGATGATACAAAGTTTATTGCCTTCATTATCTTCTTATTCGAGAACTGTGTTCCGAGAAATTATGTTTGAATATTTAGGCATTTTTAAAATATTGCGAGTGCTTAGAAACATACTTATTCATCATAAATGCCTAAAAATGACAACAACAAAAATTTCAAACCAAAATACTTCTTTGAGCTAACAACACTAAATGACAAAAATGACTAAAGAATAAATTATAAGAAATGTTTCCACAGCCACGGGATCATGAAGATAATCTTATGTACAAACAGTCTGTGATGTATCAACTTTATATGTCATCAAGATTAATTTCAAGACAACAATAAATGAAGATGTTTGCCAAGTACCCCGACCACATTTCTATATGATCAACATCATGAGACGTTGCCCCCATCCGTCTTCAAGATTTCATAACTGAACCAGGAGTCTGTCAACGGAGATATTATTAGACTCGTCTTGATCTTACCTTCCAGGTTCTTTGTCGTGTCTACAAGATATTTAATAAACCTCCTGTGAAATATTGGCTCCTGCGGTTTTTTTCCAAGATAGGGATGTATAGTGTTTCCCTGCTAGTTTTCAGAAGATATGTACTGATAGAATATTTCCTAGGCTTTGTGCTTGTTCATGGTCATTTCCATGTTTGATGAATGGTCGACCACACACGATCATCCTCCATGTTGATGCTGCTAAGAATGACTCTACTAAACTGAATGCATGCTGTCATTCTGACCCGTTCGCGTTCAAACTTTCATCTCACTCATTTCTCTATAGATGTGTGCCTATCTTCAAAAAATGGCAGCTGCTCCTACCCTCCGCTCAGCTGCGCCACTTGTTCATTTGTCATCCGATGTGCTTCTCTCAAACTGCATCTGCTTTGTTTATTGAATACGGACTAAGGCATATTTATTTGCCGTCTTTATATATATATATATATATATATATATATATATATATTATTATATATATATAAAAATGCTGTTTTGATAATATATATTACTAAAACAGCATTTTTCCCAAATTTTAATCCTTAAACCCTGGTGAATTCGAGTTTGGTCGAGTAGAATCGATGCTTGAGCCGCCAAACGGGTCAAACGGCTTGTGGTGGAGTTTTAGACTCTAGTCACGGTTGTTACATGCTTCATCCGAAACAACTGGAGCATCAGGAGGGACGACTTACAAGCTGAATACCATTTCAGTACTTGGACACACAGGGTTATTGTTTTGGTTCTTCAATCGGTAAAAATGTAACGACTCTTGACTCCGGTTTCAAAATAAGTAACATTGTTTTATACTTTTTTTTATTATTATACAGGATTGAAATTTATAATTTGGGCTGACACATTTTTTTCATATGTAAATTCACAATATCAAAGAAACTTCCCATGAAGTTATTTATCTATATAGGAGCATCAGTAGGAAAATAGAGGAGAGTCGGAAGTCGAAGGCTTGGCCTGCCGACTCCACAGCCCTGGGCTCTCGGAACGGAACCTCCTGGTGGGTTGGGGCTATTTTTTCACCCTTGAATGTTTTTTGGTTATTTTTATCCAGGCCAAAGCTGGTTCATTTTCTTATTAAGCTTTCTCATCCTGCTCCCACTGATATTGGTTTGTGTAGGCCAGCGGTTCCCAAACTTTCTCGACTCGCGAACCCCTTTCACAAACATCTGAGTTGCACGAACCCTCTGGTAAATATACATAGCCACGCACTTAATTTTATACCTAATTTTTATAAAAATTATAATTGTAATCAAATTGTTTAATATATTTAAATTAACCTACTATCGCTTCGGTAGGTACTTTGGAATGCCCCACCAAATATAATGTAATAATATTGAAACTACTTAAGTACAAGTTCAAATAATTATACACTTTATTTAAAAAATTAAAACTAAAATTAAATAAGCAAAATACTGTTGTAACATTTTCTTATCTTTACTGTCACAATATTATCACATTTCACATGTTTTTTTAAAGTGGTAATGGAAATTGCTGGTTTTACATAACTGAAATGGCCTCCTTTAATCACAAAATTCCATGCCAATTTAAGTTTCAAAATTGTTTACAAGTTTTAACAGTTACTCACCTCTTCACGTGACTTATTGAGAAGGATGCGCTTGCTTTGGATGGAACATAGTCTTAGTCAGGAACCACAGACGATAAATAAAGTCTCAAATCACTTTCAGTACTGAGCCGGTTTCTGTATTTATTTTTTAAAAGTGGCATGTGAAGAAAAATATTTCTCTCTCAATACGTAGAAGAAAATGATACCAAACCTGTAATTGCTTTATTCGCTAACACTGGGAACTTCTTCTTTAAACTTAACCAGAAACCAATTAATGGCGAAGATTAATAGCTTTTTTGATTCAAATCAGTGGAAATTTCAAGGAGCTGCTCTTTTTTACTCACGCTTAATGTGGAGGATTCCAAAACTGCTGTCTCTTACAGGGGATTGTGAATCAATTGTATTATTGGACATTGTTGGGAAATATTCTCTGAAGGTTTTTACAAGTCCCTTCAAGTGTTTTATAACCATGTTCTTAACATTTTCTTCCAAAGAAAGCTGATTTTTTTTTACCATAAAGTCGTGAAGGGTATCAAAGTACTCCGTTTGATTGCTAATTAAACATGTTTCCCAATTATTATTTTTTTGAACCATTGGTTCTGTCTTGTACAGTAAAAAAGTTAATATTCGACCCCTGAAGAAGAGGTTTAAATTGTTCATGTTTGAGAAAATGTCTGCCAAATAGACCAAAGCCTGGATGGAGCCACATTTGATCTTGCATGGACTTTGCTTTGTGAAATGGATAGTTAAGCTGGCCGCACACCGGAACAGACACAATGTCGTGGTAAAAGACGTCTTGACATCAAACTTAGCATACATTTATATGAAAAGACAGCTTTAGTCACATTTAGTCACGATGACGAGTGTCCAAGGACACTGCATTTATGTTTTCGCTAAAGACATTTCCATCTCGCATGCGCAAGTTGATTCATCCTGCACCATACATCGTGGCTTGTTGTTTTTATGAGTTGCTGCTAACCTGCTACATACTCGTGCTTGTTGTTTTTATGAGTTGACTGCTAACCCTGCTACTATACCTCGTGGCTTGTTGTTTTTATGAGTTGATGCTAACCCTGCTACCGTATCTTGTGGCTTGTTGTTTTTATGAGTTGACTGCTAACCTGCTGCCATATCTAGTGATTGTTTGTTGTTCTCGTGGCATTTTCCATTATGAGTTATTATTTAATGTATTCAAGAAACTACATAAATCTCTTTTGGCGTTAATTGGATGCACATCTAATAATATGTACCACAGAATAACAGCTATTCTTCATCGCTTTCCATCTTTCCACTGGCCGCCACTCCTCGTGATAGAATGTCTTTTCAAAATACGAATTGTCTTGTCGAATGTCTTTCAAAATACGAATTGTCTTGTCTGATCCAGTGTGCGGTCAGCCAGTAAGAAAAACTAAAACTTAGTGTTTAAGTTCAAACAATCTTGTAAGAGTTCTACCTCGAGATAATTACCTGACTTCAGTGTGAGACAATAAACAGTTGTTAATGCTTCCCATTTCTTCACAAAGTGCTGAAAAAATCCGACAGTACAGGGCCTTACACACCGGGGCTATATTCAGCGTCTGGAACTATACTGTTAGTAGAATTACTAAGGGGGAGTTAAATGTATTTCGCTAGAAGACTCTGAATACAAACCTCTATATATCTACAAGTCCACCCTATGTAGGGGACTAGTCTACTAACTATTTCGGCATCTTCCTTGCATGACAAAAAGTATCATACACACTTTTCTAAAACATTTTAAAAAAGTCATTCCCAGTACACCCGACTGAGATTTTAACCTCGATCTCACCGTCATAACTGCGAGAGTGGCGTCTTAGACTATTTGGCCACCAACGTGGCCACTTGATAAAATAATGTTTGTAGCTTATAGTTTTTTACTAAACTATCAGCCAAGTTAGGTAATATATTGTTTTTGGTTTCTAAATACAAAATAATTTTTAATGCAAATACATTTAAAAAGATAATGCCGAACAAATTAAGATTTATTTTTCAAGAATAACAAAAAATGTGACAACAGAAAAAAATCAATTAAAAAAAGCAAACGAAGGTTGTACATCGAACAAACATAGTGTTTTGAAAACAATATTTGAACGAGAACTACTTATTAGTAAAAAAAAAAATCAATTTCTTACTTTAATAATTTTTTTTTGAAGCTCACATTATTTGAATTGACTGTTTTATACAACATAATAAATTATCGTGTTTTTCTCATATATTTTTGATAACCCAACTCTCCCTTTCCCACCTTAAATCATTCTCCATCCAATTTCACACTAGTGAATATTACAATTTGGACCAACCGAATTTGACCCATCTCCCAGAATTGGTTGGTTGGAGCCTAAACTCAATGCCTCAGCAAAGGATAACAAAAATGATGTTTCATGCTCCACTTGCAATAATCGGCAACAAACACTCTTTATTCACCACTCGCAACAGATGCTTGTTATTCGCCCCTGACAACAAACGCTCGATATTTAGCACACGCAACAAACGCTCGATATTTAGCCCACGCAACAAAGGCTCGATATTAGCCCCTCGCAAACAAACGCTCGATATTTAGCACCACGCAACAAACACTCGATATTAGCCCCGACAACAAACGCTCGATATTCTACCAACGCAACAAAGGCTCGATATTAGCCCCTCGCAACAAACGCTCGATATTTAGCCACGCAACAAACACTCGATATTAGCCCCTCGCAACAAACGCTCGATATTTACCACGCAACAAACCTCGATATTATCCCTCGCAACAAACGCTCGATATTTCCACGCAACAAACGCTCGATATTGCCCCTCGCAACAAACGCTCGATATTTCCACGCAACAAACGCTCGAATCCCACCAACAACGTCGATATTTGCCCCTCGCAACAAACGCTCGATATTTAGCACACGCAACAACAAACACTCGATATTAGCCCCGCAACAAACCTCGATATTAGCCCCCTCGCAACAAACACTCGATATTCTCCCTCGCAACAAACGCTCGATATTTCCACTGCAACAAACACTCGATATTAGCCCCTCGCAACAAACGCTCGATATTTCCCTACGAACAAAACTCGATATTTGCCCCTCGCAACAAACGCTCGATATTTAGCACACGCAAACAAACGCTCGATATTAGCACATCGCAACAAACTCTCGATATTTCCCACGCAACAAACGCTCGATATTTGCCCCTCGCAACAAACGATCGATATTTAGCACACGCAACAAACACTCGATATTAGCCCCTCGCAACAAACGCTCGATATTTCCCACGTAACAAAAGCCCGATATTTCCCCATGCAACAAACGCTCGATATTCTCCCACGCAACAAATGCTCGATATTATCCCCACGCAACAAATGCTCGATATTCTCCCACGCAACAAACGCTCGATATTCGCCCCTCACAACAAACCCTCGATATTAGCCCCTCGCAACAAACGCTCGATATTAGCCCCTCGCAACAAACGCTCGATATTCCCCCTATGTAACAAAAGCTCGATATTCTCCCCATGCAACACGCTCGATATTCTCACGCTCGATATTTGCACACGCAACAAACACTCGATATTACCCCTCGCAACAAACGCTCGATATTCTCCAGTCAACAAACACTCGATATTCCCCATCGCAAACAAACGCTCGATATTGCACACGTCAACAAACATCGTTATTAGCCCCTCGCAACAAATGCTGATATTTCCAATGCAACAAACACTTATATTGCCTCGCAACAAACGCTCGATATTTCCTCTCGAACAAAGCTCGATATTCAACCATGGTAACAAACACTTGATATTCGCAAGTCACAGAAAACATTGGTTAAGAAATGAAATATGTAAATTTGGGCCCAATGCATGAAGTAAAGTTTTGTATAGAAAGCTCAACATTTAATTCAAAATAAATCCAACCATCTTGAACCACTGGTAATTCTAGGCTAGTGTGATGCGAAACTAGGACTGGAATCAGTTCAAGTTTCTTGTATAAATACTGGGTTTATTGTACCGTAAACTGGATGTTCAATCTCTCACTGCTAAATGCCACAATGGCTGGTCACTTCCTCTATTCAACCTTCCATTCCTAATCCATTAGCGTAATTAGTACTTAAGCGTATAACCGAAGGGTAGTAAGACGCGCTGCTAAATATAAATAATAAAAATATATTCCTAGTCCGTTTATTTAATAATGTAAAGATAAAATATACGGTAATCCATAAGGAAGTATGAAGATTTTGATAGTGTTTTAGAGGAACTTTATAAAATAAATCAAATAAGATATACTTAATGCATGCCAAATATTAGTGACTTTCAATCAATGTTGGGAATCGAAAAGGGGATTCTTATAAAAATCAGGGCTTACATACATTATGTTTACCTTGAAAGGTCGCATTGTTACTTCGACTGATTAAACTTTGGCCCCACTTTAAAATCGACAACATAGTAGAATACAAGCAAGAGAACTTCTAACTTTCAAGGTAAATGAAGGATAGCCAAACTTATTTTAACAACATTTCAACTAACTTATATATTCCTTACTTAACCAAATCAAGTTGTTATATTATATTGGTGATTGGTGGTGCCGTTCCATCCTGTAGGCTTTGAATAAAATATCGTCTCATCTTTTGGCTTGCTTGCGGCGTCCCTCATTTTCTTGTAGTCACCAGCAAGACTCAGAAGTGCTTTGGCTCCCTTGGGAGACCAATATGTAGTTCTTGTCTTGGTTCACTGTCAGAATTAGGACATATTGTGGGAGAGATGGCCCCAAGCCTTGCACAACAACTCTTCTTTATGTTAGCTTCTTGCTTGGCCCAGAATTTGGGACTCAAAGAGCAGAGTGTGGGGATGATTGATGTCATACATGTTTATATAAGAAAAAATTGGATGGTTAAGGGTGCGATGTAATGTATGTGAGAAAAGTCCAGTGTTTCTTGCATTTTTTAGAGCAAAACTTTTTTTGGCGAAAATAAATACAATATTTCTTCAATACAAACATAGAGTTTGATTTTCTTCACGTGGTGATATCAACAGTAGTTGTTATCGATTATCTGTCGTGAGCATAGCGGCACTAGATGACAAACTTTTTAAATTAAGAAAAAATGTTTTCATTAAATTCCAGGACATCTTTGACAGATATTCAACAACTGTTGAAGTCACCACGTGAAGAAAATTAAACTTCATGTTTATACTAGAGCAATATTTTATTTATATCGACCAAAAAAGTTTTTATATAAAAACTACAAAAACACTGACCTTTTCTTACCATCCTTACATCCCCACCATAATGTCCTGAAAGTTGTAGAAATATTATCATATCTTACCTGTTTTGGTTAAACATACAATTCTTAATTCAAATACACCAGCCAAATTGTGATGTGTTTTAATTCATCTTACATAATTTCTCATTTTTACCAAAATTATCTTGAGCTTACTAGTACACTCTGTTTGAATAACATTTAAACTTCCTCATAGTTTACAAATGAGCTGCAAACTTTAGTCATTTAATAGAGTATAAATGATAAAATTTACTGTCTTTCATAGTTCTGCTCTAAATATTGATGGTTATAAGTTAATAAAACTTTAATAATTTCCTTAATTTTGACCTGGTTATTTCCTATTCCCTGTCTTATGAACACGGCGATATAATGGCTTGTAATAAACAATCTGTCGTTTTTATTATGTTGCAGATCTATCAGCATCTAAGATGGTACACGAATCCGGCCGAGCAGCGCTGGATAGTCCGGATACTGTTTATTGTGCCCATTTATGCTTTCTACTCGTGGGTCAGTCTGCTTTTCTTCAACAGTGAGAGCTACTATGTGTACTTCTTCACTGTGCGAGACTGCTATGAAGGTCAGTCAACACATTCTGTCGCATAGTTGCATTGCATCGGTTAGTTCTACTAGATCTACAAACCCTGTAATCATCACAAGACAAAGTTAGGATAGTCAAGTGTTGTAGATTACGGTGGACAGGACATGCAGCGTGTATATGGAGAATCTAGAATCATGTTCAGGGCACTGACTGGTAAACCCAATGGGAAGAGATCATTGGCAGATGGAATCTGTGGTTTATCTGTCAGAATTCATGGCTTTCAAATTCAGAGGCCCTGGGATCGATCCCCAGCGCATCCAAAAATCTATCTCTGAAACAGAGGGTCTGGAACAAGGTCAGACTCAGCCTCATGACGACAAATGAGGATCTACTTGAATGAATAAGTAGAGGCTCCGGTTTAGTAAACTGAGATTAATGACGGAATAGCTCACTTATGCTACCAAATGACACTCTCCATCCACAAATATTGACACTATCATTGCTAACAGCTGCTGCTCAGTCGTATAACTTGCGGTTTCACACCATGGAGTTTTTTTTCTAGGATAGGGTAAAATGAGGTGGACTAGATAGAACTAGCATAAGATAGGGATAGGATGTAATGAGATGGACTGGATATAACTAGCTCAAGATAGGGATAGGGTATAATAGTGGCTGGTTGGACTAGCTCAATATTGGGATAGGATGTAATTAGATGGACTGGATATAACTAGCTCAAGATAGGGATAGCGTGTAATGAGGTTGGCTGGTTGGACTAGCTCAAGATAGAGATAGGATGTAGTGAGATGGACTGATATAACTAGCTCAAGATAGGGATAGCATGTAATGAGGTTGGCTGGTGGATTAGCTCAAGATGAGATAGAGTGTAATGAGATGGATTGGATATAACTAGCTCATGATAGGGATAGGGTGTAATGAGTTGCTGGTTGGACTAACTCAATATTGATATAGGATGTATGAGATGGATGGATTAACTAGCTCAAGATAGGATAGTGTGTAATGAGGGTGGCTGGTGGACTAGCTCAGAAGGGATAGGATGTAATAAGATGAACTGGATAGGAACTGGCTCAATATAGTGATAGGATGTAATGAGGTGGACTGAATGGAACAAGCTCAAGGTAGGGATAAGTAGTGTATTTTTGAAAGTGTGGCAATGAACTTTCGAGTTACTCGTAATACCATAGATGAGTAAGTAAGTAAGTAAGTAAGTAGGTAAAGTCTTGTAGTGTTTATTCTCTGAAGGCCAGGACAGTTTAATTTCCTTAAAATCCACCTTCCTAATCCTGTGATTTTATACTAAATAATAGTAACCATTATTGCACTAAAATATCTATTAATATTTAAAATAGCCAATTATTATATTTATTATTATTTTTTTAGTTCAATTTTTATTAATTCTTAAGTCAGATCCACACTTGTATCAGATCGTATCATCATATCCTTGATGCATACTTGGATGTGTCAGTTTTGGACAGGATTATATATCCTCGATGCGATCACGAGAGGGATATGATCACTGTACCTCGCTTCTAGTCGGTATCAAAGGAAGCTACGAGGTGAGTATACGACAAGTCTAGACGGGCTCAGAACCAAACACTGTTGTGGGTCAGGCTATACTGGATTCCACCACCACAACACACAAATAAGGGAAATATAACAAGTATCGGTCTCAACCCTATACGAGTGTATTGACACCCGCGACGAGGGTATGATACAAGTGTGGACCCGGCTTTAGACTCTAATATCTTATTACAAAGATATAACATTTACAATATATATATATATATATATATTATATATATAAATATATATATATATATATATATATATATATATATATATTAATATATATTGTAAATGTTATATCATATATATATATATTGTTTTCTTATGAGGCCTGTATGTTGGAGCTAGTGAATTTGTTGTTTGTTGCAGCATTTGTGATTTATAATTTCTTGAGCTTATGCTATGAGTACCTGGGAGGAGAAGGTAACATTATGAGCGAGATTCGAGGAAAGCCCATCAGGTACGTTTCAAAGAACACAACATTATTTAAGTCTACATTTAGTTTGTCAAATTTGAGTTTGTTTTTTTTTTCATTATATTTGTTTATAATATTTGTATATCTTTTCAAATTACTTCCCATAAATATTATACAGGCAGCATTGTTTTATTTAAAGTTACAGTTACATCTTTACTATCATTTTATTATTTAAAATTGTAATTTTTTTTTACATTTTTGTAAGACTTTATTGTGACACTGTTTACGAACATATTAATAAATTTTCTAGGTTTTCTTCAGAACTTTACATTGATAAAGTGTTATACTAGCTGGTATACCCATTCTTCGCACGGGGAATCCAGAATATTAATCTAAAAGAGAATTAACCAAATTTTATATTATGTTTAAATATTAATTATTTAGTTTAAATTGTGATACAAAATGTGACCGAAGGTTTATTAATACACAAAGTCAAAATAGCAATATAATCTGACATTTCTTTTGAAGATTTGAATTTACCTATAACTTATCTCTTCACAATACTCTTGCCTGTTGGTGATATTAAAAAAGAAAGAAAAGTGACACAACATAAATAATGAGTTGTTAAAAGGTTAAACAAATTAAAGGAGACAAAGAAACAGTTTAGAAAAGGAGGTGTTCATTTGTAATGTTTCTGGCCTAATTTGATCCGCTCTTTTGAATCCATCATATTAAATTTTTGTTTTTTGGACTTTTCTAGGGAACATTTTAAGACCTATGGAAATTCCAAAGTTTTGGTTTCTAGGATGTTCAGAACTCAGAAGTGTTTGAATAACTCACGGGAACAGACAAATATAAAAATTATATCAAATAAAGATGTTCTACATCCGGCTGCATCCTTTATATAATTTATTTTTTACAATATCAAGATAACCATGACAATCCCAAAACATTTATGTCATCCAATGAATTTTAAAAACAATCTTTGAAACTAAATATTAATCAGCCCATGAACCGAGTGCGCAATGAATGCAATTCATAGATAATTCAATACTTGTCTAGGAGCAATGTATGAGAAATTAAACTATAAAAATTGTTACAAAACATTTTAGAAGAAAAAGCATCAAAATATAACAAAGAGTATAAATGAAATATAATCAGCTGTTTGAAAGACAGATATTGGTCCCTGCAATTACCTGCCCAATTTCAATTTTCTACTAAAAAAGTTTTTTTGTAATAGTTTGTGAACATTTTAGCCCCTTATTTTTTGATACAATTTTAAAATTTAAATTGTTCACTGTTTTACAACTATTCGTGGTGCTCTTTCTATATAATTAAAATATTCAAATTTTTTACGAAAGTAGTTTTAGTAACCCTCAACCTTCCTATTATGTTCTTAGTTCTTACTTAAGTTAAAATGGTTTTTATGTTCGAAGCCCTCCCCTAAAATATTTCAAATAATTACTTTTTGTGCAACTAAAAATGATCTAGTTTAGTTATTTATAAGTTCGTCTAACTGGTATAGAGACTAGAATGTAAAACTTTGTACAATCTTTCTAAACACATTCTTAGGAATCCTTTGACAATCCTTTGTATGGTAACATGATTTATTAAAAGGCTCTAACTACTTAAAATGTGCCAAACTAATGGTGGTTGGTGGTTATGATGGTTATGATGGTTAGTTCTATTCTTGTCGTGTTGGACAACTTGACTAACATCATTACCCATTATGGGCATGAGTAAGGTCAGTTAGTTAAACAATCATTTTAAATATATTTATACCTTGCTTTTAATGACATGTTGCCAAACCTCATTTGTTTGTACATCCCACTTTTAGGGCCTTATCTGAATGTTAACAACATTTCTAAATATATTTTTGCATATATTCATACGTCATGTCATATAATATGCAATTGTCACTTTTGAGAGATATTGTAAATACCTATAAAATAACACTAATAAAATAGTAAAATGCTATATATTTTGGCAGCAAAAACTGTTCGTATTTTTCTAAAAGATCCTCCCGATGAAAATTGGATTCCCCAATACATATTTTCGCTGTGATTTGACCTTGTCCTGATCTTTCTTGTGTTGTTCAGGTCTAACTGCATGTACGGGACCTGCTGTCTGGTGGGGAGGACCTACACTATCGGCTTCCTAAGGTTCTGTAAGCAGGTCACCCTTCAATTCTGTTTGGTGAAACCTGTCATGGCGTTTGTAATCATCTTCCTACAGGCGTTTGGCCACTACCATGACGGAGACTGGAGGTGCGTGCGCTTCTTTATCACATACACTTGAACACATTCCACACAGTATTGGCCAAATTTAGAACATTTTGAGTTTTTAATGTAAAAACTGTCAGTTTCATTTATTAAATAAATATAAAAATACATACTTAAATTTGAAAGAATTTGAAGCAGTTATTCTCTTGATTAATTTGTTACAACTTATTGAAATAATTAAATACCCCAAAGTAAAGATTTCTAAAATTGTTATTTGGCTAAAAACGCAAAATAATTTTTAATTGTATTACTATCTCTTTGTTCAAGTTAAACACAAGAAATATAAGTCTATAGAGCTTCACTGTTTGAATTGTCAGGTAACCTGGATTTTGAGAGCAATATTTCACCATCATTAAAATCCATGGAAAACTCGTGTCAACAAATCTAAATAGTTCTTGAATGTGTGGCAATCTAGAATTTTTTCTTGAACTATAAAAGCCAGGAAAATATTTTATGGTACATGAAGTGTATTCAAATCTCAAGTGAAACTATTGATATTCATTTATGAGCAAACATGAGTGCAGCTTGGGCATCTTAGTTATGGAAAAATATACTTTCCTGAGTACAGCCTGATTACCTTGTTTAATGTGTTAAGAAGGAACATCTTAATTCACTTAAAACTACTAAAGAAAATAAACCTGAATCTGTTGTTTAAAATAACACTAATAATAATTGTTTAAGGCTCTTGCACCCTCCCTTTTCGCTCTCTAAGCACTTTCTGTTTTGAATCCATGGGGGAACAAACCCTATAAATACACACACTTGATATTTTCTATATTATCTATGCACCAAAATTATATAGACAATGCCACATGTTGATATCAATTATAATGTTTGAATGATTCAACTATATTGGTGCCGCCGAGGACGGGGAGATCGAGGTTCGAATCTCGGTCGGGTGAACTGGGGGTGGTTTTTCCTAAATGGTTTTCCACTCTCCCTCCACGCAAATGCGGGTTCACTTCCTCTAAATTCAACCTTCCCAATTCCTATTCCATTAGTGTAATTAGTACTTAGGCGTATAACCCGAACGGGTAGTAAGACGCGGTGCTAAATATTATTATTATTATTATTATTAACTATATTGGTTTAACTGAACAAATATTTATGTTTAAAACTTGTTATGATCTTGGAAAGATAAAAGAAAATCATTATTAATTTGAATATTTAATGGTTGTTTCATGAAAATATTCATAAAAATAAAATAAATAAACAGGCTTAGTTTTTGCAAAGCTATTTTTCAACAAAACTATTTAAACAAACGAAAATATTAGGTGGTACTTTGAATTTTCTTAAACATATAATTTATTTATTTTATTGTTGGGTAATAATAATAAATTTACCACATTTCCCTTTTTTGTATTACCATTTAAGTGTCTATTGGATTAGTAGACACAGTTTTAAATTAAATATATTAGTAGAAGATAATTATTTTTATTTTTGAATCAATTGAATAACTACCAAGTTTGAAATAAAAGGTAATTAAGATTATTTGTTTTCACACTGACCCACCATATTTTTGCATAAGCTACTGTTTGTTGTAGTTTTTAAGTAGAAAGTAGGTTTATTTTATTTATATACAGAGGTTATAACTAAAAACATGTACATTTAAATCCAACACACAAAATATATATTTCTTTGTTCCTATTTTGAATGTGTTCTACTTACACATAGTGTGTGCTCATAATTTACCCAAAGATAACTTTAGGGACCCTACATGGAATCATTTCTAGTGCAGCTCTTTATATAGTCTACTGGGTTTTCAAACATCTCTTCTCATGTAATTGCTAAAACACTTTTCAAAAGTAAATTAATATTTGTGCACCTTCATCAACTTCATCAACTGTTTCCAGCCTCTGGCCGGTTCAGTTCATCTTCTTCTATATGTCCACCACTCTTCTCCTCTCACTTGAACACTTTCTGTTATCTGCTCCTCCCAGCTCTTTCTTCTAACTTTCTTCTCTAACTTAATGAACTTAAAAGTTCATCATATACTACAGGGTTTCCATGCACCTGTAAAACCGGGGAAAATCAGGGAATCTGTTGTATCTGGGGAAAACCTGACAAAACAGAGAATTTCACAAAAATATACATAAAAATGACTGCACACTGATTCTGACACATGTGTTATTCCCCTCCTTGAAACAATGGTTTGTTTATGACTGCATCCCCTTAAGGGTGCTTCATTGAAGGTCGTTGCTGACATTTAGAAATCTCGTATTATCCAAGAAGTTGTTTGACATTTTTAAATATCGTTTTCAACAAAAAATTTTTTTTAAGGATTTGACTCTAGAATCCGTAATTTTCTCATAGCCTTTTATCTTGAATATCCTTGGGGATTTTAGGGATTGAAGGCCCTCTTAAATATATATATATTTCTTAATCAAACTCATAGTTTTTGAAAATAAAGATTAATAACAAGTTAGGTATATGCCAGGGCCGCGTTGGCGGGGGGGGAGGGGGGCGAAGTGGGCAATTGCCTTGGCCTCAAATACAGGGGGCCACATTTCCTCCAAAAATTATTAAATTCAAATACAGTTATTATTTTAATTTCGCATAAGTAATGTACAGATAATTAACAGCAAGTAAGTATTCACTTAGTGATAGGATTCCTTTCCAGATTCCTGAATACCCTAACTTTATGTAATTATAATTATTCGAGTAATTGCCTCAGTACAGTAGAATACACCACCAATGTGCTACCGCTGTGGTCCACAGAAAACTAACAGTAAAAGTACGAGAGGAATTTACTTATGTAACTAAATTTGTTTGCATTTAATAAAGTACAATCATTTAATGGTTGATCAATATTCAATAAAATATTGAGAAATTATTAAGTACTTAACATAAGTACCGAGTATGTATCAATATATTATAATGGCTTGATGCTAAAACTGAAAAACTGCCGTACAAAGGGGGGCCGCCGATTTTTTTTGGCTTGGACCTCACATTTTCTTAAAATGGGCTTGGTATACACATTGATATTGCTATAATTGGCATATTTTATTGATTCTGAGAATTTAATAAAAATTTACCTGAAAATTAAGCTTAATACAAAGGCCAGGGCCTACAAGTTGGATTAATTTAGAAAACCCATCATAAAGGCTTGACACATATACACCTGCCTGCTAAAACATAGCCTATTTTAATGTTTATTAATTCATGTTTACTACCAAGTAATTCTCACTCCTCCTCTCATACACAGCAGTTATTATTAGCATCCCCATCTCAGAAGCCACAACTGAAAGACACATGATTATTCAAACTGGCCACTTATGTTTTAAATATGTTTAATTTTTGTGTGTTTTCTAGAATTGACAAATTTAAATGTCAATAGCCAGTTAAAAACCCCACAAGTCAACTACTTATCCTTTTCAGGCATTTTTAAAGATAGAGTATGTGGTATTACATCAAAGTTGGATAGACCTACTTTTGTGCAAGGATGAACAGCTTTAAAGTACTTTTTATCTTACTCGATGCCATTACATACTAATATAATCAAAATGTTTGTAACCAAAATATACTGTTTGTTTGTAAATTGAAAAAATGACACATGGACATAGGAATTTAAACTGATACCCTGATCTATACAGGGTTCGTCTCATACTCAGGGTCATTCTTCACTCACTCGACAAATCCTGCTTAGCTCAATGGTAGAACATTGGCGCGCTAATTCAAGGGTCCCAGGCTCGTCTCCTATGCTTAAGTGTAATTTTTAAATTTATGAATATGATACTTGATGCGGTTACATCGATAACCTAAACATAATTTTCATCTGTCAAGCTTCATTGTACAAGCTTTAGCTTTCTCCCATAAAATATATTTTTTTGTTTACTTTGTTCATTATTGTTATAAAATGTATGTTTTCAGCCCTGATGGCGGGTACTTGTACGTTACCATCATCTATAACATCTCGGTGAGCTTGGCGCTGTATGGTCTGTTCCTATTCTACTTCGCCACTCGGGACTTACTGACACCCTTTGAGCCAGTGCTCAAGTTCTGCACTGTCAAGTCTGTCATCTTCCTTTCATTCTGGCAAGGTCAGTTTCACCCTCAGGCTGACATGAAATGACAATTATTCATCTAAGTCAGGAAATATAGTCTAGAAACATCTTATTGTATAGTCAAAGAAGTAAAGAAAACATGAAATTAGGAATCTCAATTAATTAATATAAACAAGATCATTTTAAGGAGATGGGAAATTAATAAGGGCACACATATGTTTCTGTTTTTAACACTAGGCATTTGTTTTCAAATAAAAATGTTCAAAATGTAAGAATGCACAGGGCCAGCTCAAGTAACCGAGACATCGCTACTATGACAAAAAATTACGCCCATTAGAAAGATTAAAGTATAGGAATAGGAAATAAATAGTCCCAGGAATAGGGGTTATGTATTTACACCTTTTTTTTATATAAATTGATTCTACAATTTGATCTATAGCTAGTATTTTTACTTTCTCTCTATCTTACAGGTAGAGAAAGTATGGTGATCGTCAAAAAAATCGAACTCGAGATTTTGATGAATTTTGACGTTTCATGACTTCCTGAATCCGAAAAAGTGGTTTTTGAATTTCCGTCTGTCTGTCTGTCTGTCTGTACCTCCAACTAGAGCCTAAACTATTTTACCGATTGAGCTGAAACTTGATATCTAGGGTTTTCATAGGGTTGCCCCGAGGGATTTTTGGAATTGGATATTTACCCCTAAAATTAAGGGTAGTTTACTGAAGGGAAAAAAGAGAAAAAGTCCATTTTCTCAAAATCGGCTCTAACGATTTTGATTAAATTTCATTTATGAACATTAATAAATATTCCAAACAAAATGGCTACTCTCAATATTTCGGCAAAATGGCTTTAAGGGCTCCGGTCTGATGCGTAAATTAACATTTTTTATAATAGCTCCGAAACTATTTGAGATATGAAATTACTTAGCATTACAAATATGTATATATATTTATAATACAGATATTTTATCCGAAACATATTTTTATAAAATCAATAACTTTCAATCCATACGCAATTATATGAATTTTTTTAACTTTTTGGACATTAAAGCTTAAGTATTGTGATCGTAAAAAATACTAACCTGAAATGTTGATGGATGTCGACGTCTCATGACCCCCAGAACCCTAAAAAATAGTCTTTGCAATGCCGTCTGTCTGTGTGTCTATAAAAACTTAAAATTAAGGGTAGTTTACCTAAGGGCGAAAAGAGAAAAATTTGGTTTTCTCAAAATCTGCTCAAACGATTTTGATTAAAATTCGTATCTAGGCGTTAATTAAGATTATAAATAAACTGGCTATTTTAATTTTCCTATGAAAATGATTTTTAGGGTACCTTACAGAAGCGTTAATTTCCATATCTCCACAACTATTTGAGAAACTAAACAACTTATCATTGCAAAATTGTAGGACTATTAGAAATAAAAAAACTTTTATTTGACATATATTTTTATAAAAGCAACAGTTTCTGAGATATTTGCAAATATATTAATACAATTTTGTGAGCTTTAGTTGTAAACATATACTACTTAAGTCTTAACGCAATAATTCTCCAATGCCATAGAGTAATTAAATATAAGTAAGTATCTAAAAAAGTATGTTATTTTTCCTTAAAGCTCTTAGGAGAAATGTTTGCATAGCAATGATCTATCTCCATTTTAGACTCAATAGTCAATATTTACATTTTTTATTGGTCAAAATGTATAAATGAATAATTAAATATCAATACGATGATTTGAAGATCTGCAACACCTTATAAAATGTTAAAACTTTAATCATTTAGTGATAAATAAAATGATAGAATATTAGGAAAATGGTAGAGCACAAATAAAAGTAACAACACTGACACATATTTACACACACTTCAATATTTCGATGCTATTGTAGCATCTTCCTCAGGAAGTAGTACTTAGACTGGACAGGATGTTGTCTTCAGTGATGCCAACTTGATTGGTGAGGATGAAAACTTCTCTGGTGGAGTTGAAATTCCCTGAATGATTCTCTATTGCTCTATGGATGGTAGGTGGTGCTGGTGTAGTTTCTGGGTTGAGATTAGCGAATATTTAGGTTAGGTGGTTTTCTAGATTTTGTGATCCATTGATGTGCCAGTTCCCATCTTCTTAACTGAGACATATTACATTGTGTCTTGTGGAATGATTTTAAACACCTTGACAGTGTAGCAGTTCTCAAAGTTGAGGTTATGATTGGTGGCGTGTGCTGAAACTGGTTTTTCTGGATTCTTAATTTTAGTGTCATGGCGGTGTCCATTCATTCGCTTACGGAGAGTTTCAGTGGTGAGGCCAACATATTGTGCAGTACATTGTTGGCATTCTAATTGGTAAATTAGGTTACTGGACTCACATGTGTGACTGCCTTTGATGGTATAGGTGGAGTTGGTGATGTTGCTGGAGAAAGTGACTGCTGGATGATGTATTTGGCAGGTTTTGCAAGCTGTTTTGTTGCAAGGTCGAGAGCCTTGTTGTGGTTGAATGAAGGTTGTGTCCTTTTCAGTTTTGAGTTTGGGGTGTACCAGAAGATTTCTAAGTGATGGAGGCTGTTTATACACAAGGAATGGAGGTTTTTTAAGAATATTGTTGGTACGGCTGGATGCTTCCAATATGTGAAAACCCGACGCTAATATTTTGTTTATCTTTTGTAGGCCTGGGTAGTACTTAGTCACTAGAGGTATAGTATCTGGTTTGTCAGGTTTGGGTGATTGTGGAGTTTCAGCTAGTCGAAGTAGGTTATTAATGAGAGGTTTAGGGTATCCTCTCTCTGTGAAGGCTTCTTGAAGGTTTTCAAGGTGGTTTTGAAGACTTTCTGGATCGGAGGAGATGCGATGAGCTCGTATGGCAAGACTGTATGGGATAGATCTTTTAGTGTTGAATGGGTGGCAGCTATCAAAATGCAGATATTGTTGTCTATTAGTGGGTTTAAGATGTACCGAAGTTTTGAAGTGGCCATCCGACAGCCTAATGTCCACATCAAGAAATGTTGCCTGGTCGTGGGATTGATTTGAGGTGAACTTCAAAGCTGAAAAGGAGTTTAAGTTGTTTAAAAAAAGGGTTAGATTGTCTTGGCCAGCTGTCCACACCATGAATATATCATCGATGAAGCGAAGCCAGCAAAGTGGTTTGTTGTTTTGGCGGTCAAGAAATGTTTTTTCCAGTTTACCCATGAACAGATTGGCATATGAAGGTGCCATCCTTGTACCCATCGCCGTGCCTTTCGTTTGAATGAAATTCTGATCCATGAATTGAAAGTTGTTCTTTTCTAGTATAAATTTAGTGAGATCCAGGATAAAAGATGTTGTCGGTGTGGTATTGGTCGGACGCTTGTTGAGAAAATGTTCCAATGCAGCCAGGCCATGAACATGAGGGATGTTAGTATACAAAGACACAACGTCGATGGTGACAAGTATAGTGCTTTGAGGTAAAGGTTGTGGAAGGCTATTGAGTTTTTGAAGGAAATGGTTGGTGTCTTTGATGTGGGATGGTAGTTCGGTGACAAATGGTCGCATTTGTAGGTCGACATAGGCTGAAATTCTTTCAGTCAGTGATCCGCAGCTGGAGACAATAGGCCTTCCTGGTGGTGGTATGGTGTCTTTGTGAATTTTTGGAAGCATGTAGAATTTAGGCGTTATTGGGTTTTTTGGTAGAAGAATCTGGACCATGGGTGGAGAAAGGTTTTGTCGCTTGGTCTCTTTGGTGATGAGTTCTTGAAGCTGGTTGGCAAATATGATAGTGGGATCATGCTCAATTTTTTGGTATGTGGATGAGTCCGAAAGCTGTCTGTGCGCTTCTGCGATGTAATCACCTTTGTTCATTACAACTGTTGTGGATCCTTTGTCGGCCGGTAGTATAAGGATGTTCTGATTTTGTTGGATAGAATTTATGGCTTGGCGGTGTTCACGAGTTAGGTTGTGGGTTGTGGGGAGTGTTTTGTAGAAATTTGGATCCGAAACTTGCTGAAGTATAAAGTTAATATACATTTCAATTGGGTGATCAGCTGGTAATGGAGGAGGGTCCCAGTTGGAAGGGGGTGAAAATTTGCTTAGAAGCTGGTTAGATGTAGTTGACTTGGTTGGTTTGTCGATGGTGGAAATGTGTGATGTGGTTGGTACGTCGGCGGCGGAAATGTTAGATGTGGTTGGTTTGTCAATGGTGGAAATGTTTGATGTGGTTGGTTTGTCAATGGTGGAAATGTTTGATGTGGTTGGTTTGTCGGTGGGGGAAATATCTGAGAAGAAGTGTCTAAGCCTCAGATTTCTGGCAAAGTTTAGAACATCCTTAGTCAGCTCGAAATGGTCAGGACGTTTGGTTGGACAGAAGGTTAGGCCTCTGGATAGAACTTCTTCTTCAGATTTGGACAATTGGTGGTTAGATATATTAAGAACAGGTGAAGTTTAACTGTGGCTTGTGGTGGTGGTGGTTGTATGGGCTGTCTTCTGGGTAGTTTGGGCAGGGATCCCGTAGGGGTGGCTATCCCTAGCAGGCTGGCTACACTGGGTTTCATACCCATGAGTGGGCATTTAGTGGTCGGGTTGTGTTCAAGGGGGCCTATGGGTCTGGAGTTCTGTATTTCATTGAGATAAAGTTTAGATAATTTCTTCAGTTTGATGGAAGCATATTTTTCTAACAGTTTATTGAAAGGAGAAAGAGAATGGTTGATCTGATGAATGGAACCAGGATTGGACAACAGTGTAACCTTTATGAGTGAAAGAATTTTGATCTTGGAGTTTAGTGGCTTCAATTAGATATAGGTTAAGAACTTGTATTGTTAACTGTTGAGATTGTTGTTTGGCCAAAAAAGAACTGTTTCATGCATGTACTGTGGCATTCCTGTAATGGCAGGTTTTATGGTAAGACCAGTTGGAATTAAGCCTAGGTTTATACAGATTTGTAAGAAAAAAATGTGGCATTTTACAGCTGCCAATTTGGATGAAAGGTTTCTGATTTGTGAAAGCCAGTAAGTCTGTGGGTTCATGATTATAAGCTAGAAGAATATAAGACAAAATGAAAGAATAATAATAATAGAGGGAAAAAAAGGGAAACATAAAAATGGACAACCATTCTCTTTCTCCTTTCAATAAACTGTTAGAAAAATATGCTTCCATCAAACTGAAGAAATTATCTAAACTTTATCTCAATGAAATACAGAACTCCAGACCCATAGGCCCCCTTGAACACAACCCGACCACTAAATGCCCACTCATGGGTATGAAACCCAGTGTAGCCAGCCTGCTAGGGATAGCCACCCCTACGGGATCCCTGCCCAAACTACCCAGAAGACAGCCCATACAACCACCACCACCACAAGCCACAGTTAAAACTTCACCTGTTCTTAATATATCTAACCACCAATTGTCCAAATCTGAAGAAGAAGTTCTATCCAGAGGCCTAACCTTCTGTCCAACCAAACGTCCTGACCATTTCGAGCTGACTAAGGATGTTCTAAACTTTGCCAGAAATCTGAGGCTTAGACACTTCTTCTCAGATATTTCCCCCACCGACAAACCAACCACATCAAACATTTCCACCATTGACAAACCAACCACATCTAACATTTCCGCCGCCGACGTACCAACCACATCACACATTTCCACCATCGACAAACCAACCAAGTCAACTACATCTAACCAGCTTCTAAGCAAATTTTCACCCCCTTCCAACTGGGACCCTCCTCCATTACCAGCTGATCACCCAATTGAAATGTATATTAACTTTATACTTCAGCAAGTTTCGGATCCAAATTTCTACAAAACACTCCCCACAACCCACAACCTAACTCGTGAACACCGCCAAGCCATAAATTCTATCCAACAAAATCAGAACATCCTTATACTACCGGCCGACAAAGGATCCACAACAGTTGTAATGAACAAAGGTGATTACATCGCAGAAGCGCACAGACAGCTTTCGGACTCATCCACATACCAAAAAATTGAGCATGATCCCACTATCATATTTGCCAACCAGCTTCAAGAACTCATCACCAAAGAGACCAAGCGACAAAACCTTTCTCCACCCATGGTCCAGATTCTTCTACCAAAAAACCCAATAACGCCTAAATTCTACATGCTTCCAAAAATTCACAAAGACACCATACCACCACCAGGAAGGCCTATTGTCTCCAGCTGCGGATCACTGACTGAAAGAATTTCAGCCTATGTCGACCTACAAATGCGACCATTTGTCACCGAACTACCATCCCACATCAAAGACACCAACCATTTCCTTCAAAAACTCAATAGCCTTCCACAACCTTTACCTCAAAGCACTATACTTGTCACCATCGACGTTGTGTCTTTGTATACTAACATCCCTCATGTTCATGGCCTGGCTGCATTGGAACATTTTCTCAACAAGCGTCCGACCAATACCACACCGACAACATCTTTTATCCTGGATCTCACTAAATTTATACTAGAAAAGAACAACTTTCAATTCATGGATCAGAATTTCATTCAAACGAAAGGCACGGCGATGGGTACAAGGATGGCACCTTCATATGCCAATCTGTTCATGGGTAAACTGGAAAAAAACATTTCTTGACCGCCAAAACAACAAACCACTTTGCTGGCTTCGCTTCATCGATGATATATTCATGGTGTGGACAGCTGGCCAAGACAATCTAACCCTTTTTTTAAACAACTTAAACTCCTTTTCAGCTTTGAAGTTCACCTCAAATCAATCCCACGACCAGGCAACATTTCTTGATGTGGACATTAGGCTGTCGGATGGCCACTTCAAAACTTCGGTACATCTTAAACCCACTAATAGACAACAATATCTGCATTTTGATAGCTGCCACCCATTCAACACTAAAAGATCTATCCCATACAGTCTTGCCATACGAGCTCATCGCATCTCCTCCGATCCAGAAAGTCTTCAAAACCACCTTGAAAACCTTCAAGAAGCCTTCACAGAGAGAGGATACCCTAAACCTCTCATTAATAACCTACTTCGACTAGCTGAAACTCCACAATCACCCAAACCTGACAAACCAGATACTATACCTCTAGTGACTAAGTACTACCCAGGCCTACAAAAGATAAACAAAATATTAGCGTCGGGTTTTCACATATTGGAAGCATCCAGCCGTACCAACAATATTCTTAAAAAACCTCCATTCCTTGTGTATAAAACAGCCTCCATCACTTAGAAATCTTCTGGTACACCCCAAACTCAAAACTGAAAAGGACACAACCTTCATTCAACCACAACAAGGCTCTCGACCTTGCAACAAAACAGCTTGCAAAACCTGCCAAATACATCATCCAGCAGTCACTTTCTCCAGCAACATCACCAACTCCACCTATACCATCAAAGGCAGTCACACATGTGAGTCCAGTAACCTAATTTACCAATTAGAATGCCAACAATGTACTGCACAATATGTTGGCCTCACCACTGAAACTCTCCGTAAGCGAATGAATGGACACCGCCATGACACTAAAATTAAGAATCCAGAAAACCAGTTTCAGCACACGCCACCAATCATAACCTCAACTTTGAGAACTGCTACACTGTCAAGGTGTTAAAATCATTCCACAAGACACAATGTAATATGTCTCAGTTAAGAAGATGGGAACTGGCACATCAATGGATCACAAAATCTAGAAAACCACCTAACCTAAATATTCGCTAATCTCAACCCAGAAACTACACCAGCACCACCTACCATCCATAGAGCAATAGAGAATCATTCAGGGAATTTCAACTCCACCAGAGAAGTTTTCATCCTCACCAATCAAGTTGGCATCACTGAAGACAACATCCTGTCCAGTCTAAGTACTACTTCCTGAGGAAGATGCTACAATAGCATCGAAATATTGAAGTGTGTGTAAATATGTGTCAGTGTTGTTACTTTTATTTGTGCTCTACCATTTTCCTAATATTCTATCATTTTATTTATCACTAAATGTTTTTGCTCAATGCACTTTTTTCATATATAAAACTTTAATCAGAAATCGAAATTTTATTACGAAGTGTTGACCCTGGTGGAAGACATTAAACTGTTTAAAATGTTCTTAGGTGGACAAAGATGCGCCTCTTTTCTCATTGATTATATATCATTGTATATTATTTTATCCGTGTTCTTATGTGGAGTGGTGATGATACAATGTACATTATTCAGTTCAGAAATCTTACGAGTTTATTGAAAGAGAGAGAAAGTCTGTGCGGTGCACCGTACCATTTATTCTTTATAAATTTGTTTTGAGGCTAGCCCTAGTATTTAATTAGAATACATTTATTCCATGAATGAATTACAAAGGAAATGGCAAAACAATTAGTTACATACAAAAGCAGACAAACTTAAGCTTAGAACCTCTCAACATCCCACCCTCTACAAACTAAACAGCCTCCTAGAAACAGGAATCTCAAATTCTCAAATCATTTATTCAAACACGATACATTTTCTTTGAACCCTCAAACCCATTTTACCAATTTATCCATTACCAACTCATCATCATATATTCTAGTACTAGGCTTATATTTATCTTGTTCTACAGCTTTGAACAGTTTATAATGCTAGACTCAATATGTAATACTTACGACAGAAACAATAAAATAAGGATGAATAGTTATCACAAAAGCATCATATTTTAAAATTAAACAAAAATGGTTGCTTCCTCTCATACTGAAAACTAAACTTGTATTTTGATTACTAATTCATTTCTAAAGTACTTAAGGGTCTCAATTAAGAACACTGCAATCCATCAGTTATAAAACCATGGTATCTCCAATATTATTATATGGCACAGAAAACTGGGTATTAACCAAGCAACAAATCATATTATAGAAGCAGTTAAAATGAAATTATTGAGACCACAAGCTGGAAATAGTTTATCAGATCATAAAAGAAATGAAGATATCTGGTCAGAGCTGAAAGTACAAAGTTTACTTAAAACAATTAATTCATACTAATACCAATGGCATAATCCAATATTAAAATTAGGACCAAACCACGACCAAGGCGGCCCATAATGTGCTGGAAGAGAAATAAGAGTGTAGAAACTCTCCACTAAAATATCATTAAATCCAGCCCTAATCCTAAACCTTAAATATATTTTACTCGACTGTAGTTCTTTATGCCCGGCTTTTCTACAGATCTGTCTGTCTCTTTGTGTTGTTATATCTGCAATTCAGCTCAACCAAAAACAAGGACATAAAATATGTATTTAAAACATACACTCGGTAGGTAGGCTGTGTTTTAAACCCATATTGTTTGATTGTGTGATTATTATTACTGTTTGTCAGGTGTGTTGCTGGCTGTATTGGAGAAAGCAGAGGTGATTGATCCGATATATGATGCTAAAGGACAACCAACCAGTGCTGGTACAGTGTCTGCAGGCTACCAGAACTTCCTCATCTGCATTGAGATGTTCTTTGCTGCCATTTCTCTGCGCTATGCCTTCCCTACCAGGTGTATGCCCAGGGCTGCATTACAGACTCTCACGGTCGCAGTGTCACCATGCAGAGCATCTCTAGCAGTCTCAAGGTCAGTGGACATCACTGTGATGGAAACAAAATATACTGAAAAGAAGAACACTGCGTCTTACTACCCATTCAGGTTATATTCATAGGAAGTGTACCTGCATTTGTGTGAAGGGATAGTATAAAACCACTTTGGAAAAAAAACCTCAGTACACCGACCGAGATTCGAACCTCTATCTCCTCGTCATCGGCAGTCTAGTCTACTGTTATATTAGCGCGTTGGACCATGTGGCCACTGAAGGGGGTTCCACACTCTTGTCACTGGACAGAGACATATTAATAGCCTATTAAAGTAACTTTATTATTAGTGCTCAATCCCCTCACTTAAACAATATTTTGAATACTTTTTATTTGTTATATTTAACAGCAAATTCTCGATAACTAGTGAATATATGTTTGTGTTAGTGTATGTTGTAAAAATTATATAGGTATCGCCATCTTTAGTGAATATATTATTTGCTTTAGTGTAAATACAATACTATCTAAAATATTAAATTTTGGTATCTCAATAGAAGCAATCATGAGCTGATTCATCTTTATTGACTTTGCATAAACATGTCGACAATTTGGTTAGAATTATTGCTGATCAACTCAGAAATTGTCTCTACCTTTCTACAGTGGGAGAAGTGGTAAGTGACAGCTATCACAAGGTTCTTATTGCAAACATTAGCTGAAAGTTAATGTAAATCTATTTAGAAATAATTATTGATAATATAGTATTACTATTTATATAATAGTTTGACATTCGTGACTTCCAGACAATGTTTGCAATAAAATACTGCCTGTAAGCTGTCGCATATCTCCTACCTAGAATTAGATTATTTTAAACTCTCAGTTTATATTTATCAATAAAGTAAGTAATTTCCCAACTTTGTTTCAGGAAACAATGAATCCTAAAGACATAATGACAGATGCTATCCACAACTTCCATCCTCAGTACCAGCAATACACTCAGTATAGCTCAGGTAAGTTGACACCTGCATCTCTTAGTGATAGCTACTCTCGCTTCATTATAACCGAGTGATTGGTTAGTGCATTTGGTGGCATGCTAGAATACATGCTGTAACCTTTATCATAAAAAGTTTATATTGGTTATAAATTTGATTTAGTACTATTAACTAAACTCATCATCAACAACAATTGTTTCCAGCCTGTGGCTGGGTGAATTTAATAAGATGCCTCCATCTTTTTCTATCCTTCTACCATTCTTCTCTTCTCACTTGAACACTTTATGTTATCCCATCTCTTTCTTTGGTATCCTCTTGCTATCCATTCTCATTACATCCCATACCATCTCAATCTTGTTCCTCTACTATCTCATGTACTCCTTATACCCCAACTCTTTCCCGGATAACATAATTCCTAATCTTGTTTTCTCTCGTGACATCTAACATTCTCCTCATAAACTTAATTACCATGTCCTCCACTTTTCTAGTCTCTCTTACATTCAATGTCCATGTTTCGGCTTCACGTGTGACAATGGTACAAAGTACGCCCTTGTTTTTTAAATTCATTTAAACCTTATGCATTAAAAAAGCTTTTACCTTTTATTAAATTAACAACTACGGTATTTTATAAATCATAAAAAATCAAAACTTTTATATTTGTTGAGGTTATTTATGGCTGTTATATAAGTCCTTCCTATAGCAGGCCTATAACTATGATTTATATTACATATAAGTATGTTTAAAAATGAGGTGGCCCATTGGCTAAATAATTTTAAAAGTGGAAATTGATTAAAATAAGAAAAAAGAAAATAACTAATAAGTTAAATTTAATATAGAAAGCTCACCTAGGGAAAGAGGAAAAATGTGGGGAGAATCCAATGCACAAAGTGACATCATCTTCCTTTCTTCTGTCTTCTCTAGCAGAAGTAGTCAATAAACATTTGTAAACATAGTTAAATTGTCACGCAGGTTACTTTATTAAAATGAAAACATATGTTAATATGAAGAACCTACTTACTTTTTTTATTCACGCATGTTGATATATTTAATTTACAACTTATGACTGCATGTTGTGATTATTGTATTTGTTTAGAACATTTTTCAAAGTTTGATGCTTTTTGGCTTGCTCACATTCAATAAACATTATTTATTCTTTGCTTTTATTCAGAGCTCAATACACATCAGCATTTTGAAGCTTTGAGCAAGTGCTATTGAGAACATGTTTTCATTTTATTTACTTCATTGAAAGTGGAAGAAAGCATGTCGTTACTTGCATGAACAAAGTGTGTGATAGCATGTGAACAAATTTGTCTGCAAACGCTGTATAATTTAGAGGAAAGAGATTAAAATATCCTCAACAACGCTATAGTGACAAGTAATTTCTATTTGCTCAAATGAAATTTGTCAAGTTTTCTACGTCCTTTATGGAAATATTAACTATACCACATATCCTTATTTATAATTGTCCTTTTCAATTTGGTCACCATATTCAATTATTTCTTTCAGAAGCGTGGCAAATTAATTGCAAGTGGTTTATCTTATCAATTTTAACAAAATAGCATGAGTTAAGTTTAATTTTAACTCTTGGGTTTTGCTTCGATACTGGTCCAGGAGAAGATTACAAAAAAAAAATATATATGTATATAAAAGTTGGAGGTGTGGATAAATTCTTGTAAAGTTATAGCACGGCAAAATTTAAAGCCGTTTAGCATAAATTTTTGTTGATTAGCCTGTCAGAATGTGAACTCTTGTTGTTTACACATAATATGTAACTGTTGAAAGAAGTGGTTCTTCAATCAATATGCACTTTTTCATGCATGAAAAAGACTCCTTAAATGTAATTGATTTTTTTTTTGTTGCTCTTTCTATTAGTCCTTAAATGTGAATGAAAGAGGGTTAATCCCTCCTTATTTCTTAGCCCATTTAATAAAACAAACCCACCTCGATGGCTTAGTTGGATAACGCGTTGATTTGTGCTAAGCTAGACTGCCGAGGTCAAGGAGATCGAGATTTTAATCTCAGGTCGGGTGAACTGGGGGTGGTTTTTCCTAAATGGCTTTCCACTCTCCCTCCATGCAAATTTGGGTTCACTTCCTCTAAATTCAACCTTCCCAATTCCTAACCAATTAGCATAAATAGTACTTAAGCGTATAACCCAAATGAGTAGTAAGACGCAGTGCTAAAAATGAAAAAAATATGAGTGTGTCATGTGCATGTAAATGTTATCACATGGCCATATTTGATCATCTATTAATACTTGTTATGGAGCTATCTGAAACAATTTCCTGTAACATGACTGAGTTAATTTAAATGCTGTTTGATTCAGACATCTTGATGGTTTGCTCAGTTACTGACAGTGGTCACTTGTGTTGTGATAAGCAGCTGCTCTGCATGCACCCTTGCCTGAAGCTACTGCTTCTAGTTGACTGTAATCACTGCTCCCATTACCACCCTGTTTCTCTTTTACCCTCCAATCTACATGCAGTAAACTCTATTTGCTAGAGGGTATGACTTATCCAACCTTTCTCTGAGTGGCTTAAATGTGGGGGGAGGAGGGGCGGAAGTATCCCCACCATGACCTTTCGCAAACCAATAACCTATTTCTATTCTTATTCATTTTTTTAGGGAAAGCATAGAACCAAATAAAGCACCTATAATATTTTTTAAAATTAATTAACCATGGTTTTGATCATTCACAATTCATTTCATAGTTACGAGAAATTTCTAATCTTTATTGGAATAAATGTATATAAATAACTTGTCCTTATCTTCACAAGTAGGCTCATGTTTCCAGTTGTTTTTATTGTCACATTACACTTTAAATATTTATAAGGCTGGCCTCATCTTTGGGCAATACTTCTAAGGCATTGTGCTTTAAAATAATAATCACTCACTTCAAACTAAGATAGTTTATTTGTTTGAGTACCTATGGGAGTCTTATTTCATAGTTTTCACTCGAGGTAATAGCTGTTCATACTTTACAACAAGTTCACCATTTTTGTGTAATATTATTTTCACCAAATGAGTGCTCACATTTTGACAAGTTAACCAACCAAAACTTACACGATTGAACCACATGAAGCAGCACCATTTGTCCACACAATCCCTTTGTAAAATAATGGTTTATTTGCTTTATAAAGCAGTCATCCATCTTGTAACTTTTGTTTCTATATTTTTCCTATCGCCAATGACTGCAACAGCATTAATAAAAGGGCTGGATTAGATTAAGCTTACTACTTGGCAAACAACTGTTTGGTTGGACATTTAATTTGTACATTTTTTTTATTTTTTTTTTTTGCTAAATGTGAGTGTTTTGATATGCAAATAATATTTTATTTTTATACTTCTAAATATTGTATTTAACTGTACAGAATTTTACTTAAGATTTAGAAATAATACTTACATCATAAGTCACTCTACAATTTGTTAAATACCTACCTTAATTCTATTTAATTTTCAAATTAAATAGTAACTTCCTTATTTCTTTTTCATATTCTCAGTTTTAATTTGTATTTTTAAATAATTTTGTTTGTATTTAACCTTAATTTTCTTTTCTTTGTCATATGGAATTAAATGGTTTCTTTTAAATTGGAATTTGTTTTATTTCATTATATCTACAGTAGCTATAATTTAGACTTTCTTTAGATGTTGTGCTATAGTAGCACCTACTCAAAGTATTTTTGGTATCCATGTTAATGTGTGTCTATGGGAGTATTATTGTAGCTGTGCTACAAGAAGGAATGGGATATGAAATCACTAATGGGTCAGCAGGGAGTTTAAACCACAATTTTGCATGAAATTTTTCAAATGTGATGTTATGTAAATAGTTTTGTGCGAGTGTTATGCTTAGGTTATTTTCACCTCAGTTTTTATCAAACTAGAACCTGATTCAGTATCGCATGGTTTAACGGATTGTTTTTCAACCGGTGTGCAGCGGCACATTGGTGTGCCATGAAGGTTCAACTGGTGTGCAGCAGGAGTTTGCGGGAAGAAAAAAAGAATGAAAAATTTTGAGGAATAAAAATTATTTTTTTAAATTCATTATTCCAATTATTTTAAAAAATAATTATTATTATCTATTATTATTATTTTAGCTATTGAATTAACACTATTTTTTTAACCATGATTTCCAGCAATGGTCTGGTCGTTTTTTATTCACCATATATTTTCAACCACGGTTTGCTAGGCCTGTCGTAGCTTCATATGCCTTATAATCTATCTTAAGACTAGAACAGACACAACATCCAGTTCCGCCGGTTATTTATTACTGTGAAAGGGTGAGCCCACATTTCACCAATGATAAGTTTTTCGGCCATGCCGGGAATCGAACCCGGGACTCTTAGTTCGGTCAGCGTGTCTGTCTACTGAGCTAAGGTGTCGGATTACAATATCATACCATTGTAATTAAAAATATATCACTTTAGGTAATAGCCATAACACAAATTTGGTGTCACTTTAAAATCTTCTTAGACTACACTTTCCTTGTAAAAACAAAACATTAACTGTGGCCACATTAATTTGTTAAACTATAAAAAATAAAGCAGTATACACACCCTTGTGAGTGGGGAAGCTTGTATAGGCTGGTTTGCTGATGATGGATAGGTCAGGGTTCCAATACTGACAAGGTTTATAGAGTTTTTTCCCCAAAAGGTTCTCCACTCTCCTTTCATGTAAATTCAGGTATATTTCCTCTAAAATTCTATTTTACTCGTCCATAATTAGGGTGGCCAATGATCAGAAAAACCAGGAATTACGCATGAATTTTGTACATGGTTCAAAATAACTCCGTAAAAGTTATTGGGTGTCTGCCAGAAACTTGAAGGAGAGGGAGAGGTCCATTATAAATAGCTTCCAGGGGCATGAAAATTCCAAACATTTTCTGTGGTTAAGTCTCCAGACCTCCCTTTGACTTGGGGGCCATAAAAAAAACACTTTTTCTAATCTTCCCTCTACACAAATAATGTTCTGCCGCAGGTGGATGTATCACACTTGTATACATATTACTGCGGCTGAGTCCACATCACAAGTGGAATAATGAGTTTCTGATCCAGACCTTAAAACATAGATGTGATGAGGATGTAAAGTAATTCCAAGATTGTACCTTGAATTATATTTTTAGGGGGAAGGGAGGGTCCTATCTATGGTGGTTCCTGTTAAAGTCTCCCAACAAGTGATGGTAGACATTTTTTTTCAACAAAGAGCCATCATGAAGTTATTTAAAGTGTTTTTTTAAAGACATTTTTGAGGTTTTAGGGGTTATGAATCTTTTACGACTCCATTAATCTACCCTTGCATTAAGTAAAAAAAAATTTTTTCCTCTTTTTAGCATCACATCTTACTGCTCATTCAGGTTAAACGCTTTAGAAACAGTTACAACAATACTTGCTCAGGTATTGGCAGCGTGTTCAAACACACCTTTTACTAAACATTTTTATTCAGAACAGTTTGTTCAAAGTCTCACAACCGGGGGGGGGGGAAAGCCTTTTAAAAACTATGAAAATTATTTTTTGCCAATAAAACCGGGAAATTTACTGGAATTTTATTCTAGAGTTTGAATAACCACTCTGAGAATCCATTAGTGTAGTTAAATGTAGATAGACTGAAACGATGGTAGTAAGTCAAAATGGAAAATAAAGCAGTTATATATATATATATATATATCTGCTTTATTTTATATATATATATCTGCTTTATTTTATATATATATATATATATATAACTGCTTTATTTTCCATTTTGACTTACTACCATCGTTTCAGTCTATCTACATTTAACTACAATATATATATATATATATATATATATCTGCTTTATTTTCCATTCTGACTTAGTACTATCGTTTCAGTCTATCTACACTTAACTACACTAATGGATTCTCAGAGTGGTTATTCAAACTCTAGAATAAAATTCCAGTAAATTTCCCGGTTTTATTGGCAAAAAATAATTTTCATGGTTTTTAAAAGGCTTTCCCCCCCCCCCCGGTTGTGAGACTTTGAACAATCTGTTCTGAATAAAAATGTTTAGTAAAAGGTGTGTTGAACACGCTGCCAATACCTGAGCAAGTATTGTTGTAACTGTTTCTAAAGCGTTTAACCTGAATGAGCAGTAAGATGTGAAGCTAAAAAGAGGAAAATTTTTTTTTTTACTCAATGCAAGGGTAGATTAATGGAGTCGTAAAAGATTCATAACCCTAAAACCTCAAAAATGTCTTTAAAAAAACACTTTAAATAACTTCATGATGGCTCTTTGTTGAAAAAAAATGTCTACCATCACTTGTTGGGAGACTTTAACAGGAACCACCATAGATAGGCTTTCCCCCCCCCGGTTGTGAGACTTTGAACAAACTGTTCTGAATAAAAATGTTTAGTAAAAGGTGTGTGAACACACACATATATATACACACACACACACATAATAATAATAATTATTATTATTACCCGCTCAGGCTATATGCTTATGTACTAATTACGGTGAGGTTTTAGGGATTAGAAAGTTTATATTAATAGTAAGTGTATCCGCATTTACATGAAGGGATAGTGGAAAACCCCTTTGAAAAAAAACACCTCATTACACCCAACCAAGATTTGAACCTCGATCTCCCCGCCATTGGCAGTCTAGCCTACTGCAAAAGTATCACGTTAGACCATGCTGTTACCAAAGTGGGTCAGTTTACACTAACAACATTTATATATTAAATGTTGTTGAAAGAATAGTAATAATAGGACTGCCCCATCTCAAGGTCGATTAACCAGGAAATGTATCAAAGTGGAGTTTTCTATATTCCTCACTTGAAAATATTGAACTTGGAATCAGTTGTTTATTTTAAAATAATTATGTTTTAATTTTGTTGTATTTTAAAACAAAATCATATTGTTTCACTGGTATAATTTCCACTGTTTTCTAAAGTAGAATACAAATACCTGTAACACAATGCGACAACTGTTTGAGCTGTATCTTCTGAATGGGGCTTCGGTGGCTGCATAATCGAAGGTGTCACTCTCACAGTAGACTAGACTCTCGATAACAGGGAGATCAAGGTTTTAATCTTGGTTATGTGTACTGAGGGTAGTTTATTCAAAATTGATGTCCACTCTCCCTCCATGCAAATGCGGTTATACATCCTCTATATATAACCTTCCTCATCTCTAAAACCATCAGCATAATTAGTAAATAAGCAATAACCCGAACGGGTAGTAAGACGTAGTGCTAAAATAATAATTGTATGTACCTGTGCATGCTCAGCACAAGTATATAAGTAGTGTGACACTACATTCTCAACGCATGATGCCACAACAGTTTAGTGTTTGTTCCCCAGTTTATACATAGTCCTCACGGGCCAAGTAAAAGGTTTGTTTTGGGGTAATGCATCATAAGCAAACACTTTAAATAAATGATTATCATATTCACTTCTCAGTTCACGCACATGTGTATTTTTAGTAGAGTTTAAAACTAACACCCAAACATGGGAATTGAACTTTAGTCCTTTTTCTTAATGTGAAAAGTGTAAAACACGTTATTGCTTAGATACCCAGAGTTGTTCCACACTTGACATAATTTTTTCCTCACTAAAGCGAGCTTACATTGGCGGCAATAAGGCCACTCACAAGGGGCTGGGTTTGGAAAGAGCTCTAAGTGGTTGATTACTTCACAAGCTTATGTTGATTCATTCCTTAAATAGTTAGTGAAGAATGACCCTGATATGTTATTTGGTGGTCATATAGTATGCGGCATCATTCCTGCTAGAGGCTGGAATGCCAATGAAGGAGATCGGGGTTCGAATCTCGATTTGAGTGTACCGAGTTTTTTTTTTTCCCTAAATGGTTTTCCACACTTCCTCTACATAATTGCAGGTAAACTTCCTCTAAATTGAACCTTCTTCAGCACTAACACATTAGCATATTTAGTATATATCTGTATATGTACAACCCGAACAAAAAGTAAGACGTGATTATATAAAAAAAATGCCCTAATCATAGATTGTACTAAGCCAAAGTTCTTACTTTCAATATTTTGTTAAGCACCTGTTCATGTTATAGTAAGTGTATCTGTATTTGCATACCCGCCTCTGTGGCTAGTTGGCTAACGCGCTAGTCGTGTTGAGCCCGACTGCCGAGGACGGGGAGATCGAGGTTCGAATCTCGGTCGGGTGAACTGGGGGTGGTTTTTCCTAAATGGTTTTCCACTCTTCCTCCACGCAAATGCGGGTTCACTTCCTTTATTCAACCTTCCCAATTCCTAATCCATTAGCGTAATTAGTACTTATGCGTATAACCCGGACGGGTAGTAAGACGCGGTGCTAATAATAATAATAATTAGTACTTAAGCGTATAACCCGAACGGGTAGTAAGACGCGGTGCTAAATAATAATAATAATAATGTATTTGCATGGAGGGAGAGTGGAAAACCATTTTGAAAAGAAAACCACCCTCAGTACCACCCGACCGGGATTCAAACCTCAATATCCCTGTCATTGTCAGTCTAGTCCAACATGAGCGTGACCCCTAAGACCATGTGACCAACAAAACAGGTTTGGTTTCAATTCCCATGTTCAGGTTGACTTTAGTGTACTTGTTAAAAAATGTACCAACAAGTTGCTCCGCTCTTGTCTGTGGGTGATGCAGGCTCACACTCACATCGTGGAATGCGTGTAGGCAGCTACGACCCTGATGACCCCAATCAAGGTGGAGGAGGCCCGGGGTCAGGCCACACCCGGAAACACGGCTCACTCCCGAACCAGAGGGTGTCCACCATCAGTCAGAACTACAATGAAAAGACAATGCTGCTCAGCTCAGACGATGAGTTTCAATAGACCAAGGTTTTATTTAAGAAATGTTCACATTAAACTGATTATTTCCACGGCAGCTCTATGTTTATAAGTTGCGACTATCAGGTCCCTAGGGTCACGTGAGTAAACTACCATACTTGCTCAGTACTGTAATGTAATGCTTATAAATATAGATAACTCATGCTGGGACCACAGTAAAATTAATGTTTCCTTTGTTCATGCAAAACAAAGAAACAAAGTATGTCATCAGAATTCACATAATGTAACATAGAAATTTGAACAACACACAAGCATTGACATGGATTTTCATCAAAGCGCTATGATGCTAGCCATTTATTCATATGCATGAAACGATAGTAATCACTAGGAGCCAAATCTGGGCTGTATGGAGGATTATTGAACAATATCCAATTGAATGTTTGGAACAGGGTTCGAGTACGCACGTCACACTGTGGGCGGGCGTTATCGTGCAAGTAAACCAAAAGCTCAACAGGCCCTGATGTTTGTTCTGAATGGCCCTTCTTATCTTGTTTCATGTTTGATGATAAACCTATGCATTGATTGTGTGTTCCATAGAATCCACCAACAATACTCCTCTTCTGTCCCAAAATACAGTTGCCATGAGTTTCCCGCACAGAAATTTGCTGGCACTTTTTTTTTTGTTTTCTTGGTGATTGAATCTGGCCTCACTCCATTGATTGACTTTTTATCTCTATGTTTACATAAGAGAGCCAAGTCTCATCACCCGTAATGATCTGATCCAGAAAAACATTACCTTCTCTATTTTAACGCTGAAGGAAGGAAAAAGCCAAGTCTCATCACCCGTAATGATCTGATCCAGAAAAACATTACCTTCTCTATTTTAATGCTGAAGGAAGGAAAAAGCCAAGTCTCATCACCCGTAATGATCTGATCCAGAAAAACATTACCTTCTCTATTTTAACGCTGAAGGAAGGAAAAAGCCAAGTCTCATCACCCGTAATGATCTGATCCAGAAAAACATTACCTTCTCTATTTTAACGCTGAAGGAAGGAAAAAGCCAAGTCTCATCACCCGTAATGATCTGATCCAGAAAAACATTACCTTCTCTATTTTAACGCTGAAGGAAGGAAAAAGCCAAGTCTCATCACCCGTAATGATCTGATCCAGAAAAACATTACCTTCTCTATCTTAACGCTGAAGGAAGGAAAAAGCCAAGTCTCATCACCCGTAATGATCTGATCCAGAAAAACATTACCTTCTCTATCTTTAATGCTGAAGGAAGGAAAAAGCCAAGTCTCATCACCCGTAATGATCTGATCCAGAAAAACATTACCTTCTCTATTTTAACGCTGAAGGAAGGAAAAAGCCAAGTCTCATCACCCGTAATGATCTGATTCAGAAAAACATTACCTTCTCTATTTTAACGCTGAAGGAAGGAAAAAGCCAAGTCTCATCACCCGTAATGATCTGATCCAGAAAAACATTACCTTCTCTATCTTAACGCTGAAGGAAGGGAAAAGCCAAGTCCATCCATTATATCATGTGTTGGTCCGAAAGAAGTTTAAGTATCCACCTGGTACAAAGCTTCCGGTAATCTAACGTTTCACTTATCACTTCATGAAGAACTGTGCGAGAGATTTGTGCGAACACACAAGAAAGCTCTGAAATGGTGAATCGATGGTGCTCTTTGAAACAGTTCATCATTCACCACAGTCAGCTGGCCATTCCTTTTCCTCATCTTGGACATTAGTCCGCCCATTTTTGAGCATACCATTATCTTACACCACCCTCAATCATGATGTTCTTCCCATAAACGTTGACTAAGTTGATGATTGATTTCAACCACTCTATAGGTTTTCACTAAGAGAAATCTTATAACCAGCGTATCTCACAACTAGCAGGATTTTCAATTGCAGCACACATTTTAAATGTCTGTTTTTGTGTGAATAACAAAGACACGAACTTCACTCAACTGCCGCTGGATTCATACTGAGTCATCTACAATGCTGCACAAACGCAAGGCCACTACACCCACTACTTCATGCGCCACACTCGACCGAAAATTTCTTTCTGGCCTAACCTTATAGTAATTTTTTATTTTATTTTTAACATTCTCAACCTCTTAATTTTTCATAAATAATTGTTCAGATTTGTTGACTTAAGCTTGGTTCAGACTTCCTTTTCTATTTGACTTGTGTCTACCGGGAAAAGAAATACATCATATTAGGTATATTTCATATTTAATCTTTTTCATTTCAAATTTTGTACTATATGTGATCACCATTTCTTAATTCACTTTTATTACTAAACTTCGTGGGATCTTGTGGCCCACTTGACCATCTGCCACATACCACCAGTGGTCCGAGGACCACACTTTGAAAAACACTCGCATAGATAGACATGTATTCCTTATTGTCCCTTGTAAGCAAAAAATATGACCACTCAAGGGTGCTTGAATATTTTAAAATACTTTTGATGAGTCTAAGCTATATAAAACTGAAAAATTGAATGCAATAAATTAAGGTTTAAAAAGTGTATTAGCTTGATTTTAATTTTATTCAAAATTTAATAGATTAAAATGACTATTTACTTGTCTCAGAAATATTCTATCTGGGAATTTTAACCCAATTGGATCATGGATTAAATTCATAGTTATCCTATATCAAAACTATAATATTCTAGAATAAATGAATTTCTTAAGTAAATTTAAGGCCAATTAGAAGTTACCACAATACAAGAACATTCCACTAGTAATACAACAATCCATAGTTTGTGTCAAAACATTCCAAGGGTACCGTTCTGTTGATAATCAACTGTAAAATATTGAAGATTTCAGAAATAATGCCAGAACAATCATGAAGATATGTTTTAAAAATCTAGAGGCAATATAAGAGCATTTATGAGATAATTACATAGCAATCCAGAGTTAATGTCAGAACATTTCAGATATAATTCCAGAGTTAATGACAGAACATTTCAGATATAATTCCATGGCAATCCAGAGGTAATGTCAGAACATTTCAGAGATAATTCCATAATAATTCAGAGTTAATGCCAGAACATTTCATAGGTAATTTCAAAACATTTCAGAGATAATTCCATAGTAATCTAGAATTAATGTCAGAATATTTCAGAGATAATTCCATAGTAATCCAGAGTTAATTTCAGAACATTTCTGAGATAATTCCATAACAATCCAGAGACAAGCTCATAGCAATCTAGAGGCATCGTAATGTCAAAATTTCAGAGGTAAGTAAATGTTTAAAGCATTCTGGATTAATAGCCTAATAATCTCAGGTTTGAAACATTAGTAGTTTAGAATGAAAACAAACATTCCAAAGGTAATTGTAGACAAGCTTGCTCAAAGTTGTTTATCTTCTAAAAATACTAATGTTCGGTACATAAAAAGGGCTCGTGATAGACTATAATACGTGAGCAGCTTTGAGTCGGAACAAGGAAATAATGTCAATAAACAATATTTTTTTCTTTGTACTATATCTCTATAAGGAAAACCTCTTTTCGCTTTATGAGGAAGGATGTACAGGAAAGGTGTATGGAAACATATAAAAGGAATAAACACAATATGGCTTTTACAAAAGAAAAGAACACATTTCACACTTTACAGTGTTGTCATTGGACAAAGAGGTTATGGCTGACTCTTGAAGAAAATCGATCGTTAACGCCCAATCCTTCAACCTAGGTTTCATTCTGTCAGAACTCATCAGGAGCGAGTGTGAAATGTGCAATGAAACTTCCTAAAGAAGGAGACCAAAAAAACACAAAGGGGAGAAAAAGGAAAAATGTAAAGAATGATAGGACACTTGGATAGGAACATATAAAAGGACAAACTTAGGAAATGGGCATTATTTGTAATTAAATTCTTTCTAAATATTTCTAGGAAAACCTCGAGATACCTTGTGTCAGATATGTTTGATCACGTTTTGTTTGTCATTGCATAAGAATTTAGAATAATAATTTTAATTTTTTATAAAAATGCTGATGTTCGTTCAAATGCCTTAACTCAACATACACCTGAAATAACTTGAAAAGTTCAAGTATAATTTATTTTAAATTACTTTATATTATATTGTATACAGTATTTTATTAATATTTCAAACTGTAAACGCATAATATAATAACTTGCCCAGTAAAATACTTTAGGTGGTAACAATTTTCAGACACATTTCAATTAATCTAAGACTGCACCAATACTTAAAAAAGCTCTTTTGGATTAAGTAACTAGACATCATTTAAGACATGATGATGACCAATCATGTTTACTAGTCCTACTTGGGAGCAGTTTCTCACGTGACCATATGACCTGAAAGTTGTAAATAATTTAACAGGTAAATAATAACCAGCTTGGTAAACACGAGTTAAATTAAAATCTTTACTGCTGCATCCTTTAAGCTGATTAGCCTGAAACAAGCCTTACAAGTTTTTCTGTAATTGATAGCAGAATTGTGACAATGTCTTGTTTTAGGCCAATCAGTAAATCGTGAAAGTCCTATGCTAAGCAAAATATTTTTTTTAAACATATATTGCCATAGAAAAGGTTGTCATACTAATCATAATACTATAGAGTATTCAATAGATGTGCATTTACTGTGAAAACTACATAAAATTGTGCATTTGAGACTAAATATTCTACTTTCACTGATTAAATTATTTTCTATTAAGTTTAATCACAGAATAACCACAAATTAATTTATTTAGAGTTAAGTATTTCAAATATTTTATTCTTGGTCAATTCACTTTCTAATTCAAGATGTAACTATTCAAGATAATTTCAAGTTTTCTCGTGTTGTTTTTTTGTCTATAGATGTTTAATGTGAACTGAAATAGATATTCCAGTTTTTATATTATAATTGTATATGGATGTTTAAGTTTTTCAAGAGTTAAATAATCTAAACTCTTAATGATTAAATGAAGTGCAAATGTGGGGATTTTTTTTTTCTGGGTCACATATAATATTTTGACTTGTGGCCATGTGATTGCAATATTTGTTGGCTAGTGAGTAGGAACTAAGAATGCTGT
Organism: Timema podura; assembly: GCA_033556935.1. Lineage (NCBI taxonomy): Eukaryota > Metazoa > Arthropoda > Insecta > Phasmatodea > Timematidae > Timema > Timema podura. The sequence goes on from JAVRXN010000005.1 coordinate 56,044,557, forward strand.
TGTACATAGAGTTTAAAAAGACAAAATTTATTTGCAGGGCACTTGAATTAAACCATATATTGTTATATATTTCCTGACAGGAAATTGGCTATCCTGCTATAGTTCTTATAGTTCTGACCTAAACAACTTAAGTTTCAGACTGAGCAAAAGATCTAAATTGTGGCACTAAGGCAAAAGTCTGTCATCAATAATTATTAATGAGAGGTAAAGATTGATAACACGCAACAGTAAATCACGGGGATGGTACTTATATCGAAAGGAAAAAAGTTCTGTTTATTTAATGAAGATGTATGTCTTTTCAAACTACACATAGTAGGCAAGTTCAAATATTTATTTAATACTATTTTTCTATCATTTTGATGGCCAACAGGCCTGATATACAAGTCGTGGTCTGGTATGCCACAATCATGAAATATGGTCAAATGTGATCATCTCCATGGTTTGAGCCGCAAGCAAGCTGTACCGACTTAGCAGCCACCACGTTTAGCGATGATAATTCTAACATTTATGGACAGAAGGTGTCATGTTGTCAGCACAATTAACTCTCTGGCCGTTGACCTCGTTTTTAAACCAGAGCCGCTATTTATTTATTCAGGTAGCTCCTCATTTGTCATCACGAGGCTGAGTTTGACCTCGTTCCAGACTAACTGCTTCAGAGATAAATTTTAGAAGATGGGATCGAACCCGGGACCTCTGGATCTCTAGCCAGGAATTCTGACCACTAGACCACAGGGGTGATCAAACTTATTTTTATTACTATTATTAATTTAATATATTTTATTTTACAGAACTATCATTTCAAAATGGTG